>CM076579.1:195789729-196292282 GCA_034641835.2 Pinus albicaulis
CGACGCCTCGCAATCACTTTTGGCACGCTAATTTTTGTATAGCGCTTTGCTTGACCTTTGTTTGGCGTCCTGGCTCATGGTCTGGGACATAAAGTCAAAGTTGTTTTAATGTTGAATGCGTACAGTACATATGTATATATATATGTTTCTCATATATATATCATATATATAAACGCATTGCAAATGAATTCCCCAGGCCATATTCAAAACTTTGATTTTAGTTTTTTTATTTTAAAGTTTTTAAAATAGTTTATTTTAAAATAGTTTTTTTTATATAATGAAAAAGTGCTGAGGCATATTGAGTTAAAAAAAAAAGGGCCCGTGAGTTCATATAGTAAGTTTTTAATTCTTTTTACACAGCAGAAGTAAAAAGACCGGTATAGCACAGCAGTGCATAGTTCAGTTTGTAAGTTTTATTTTTACACACAGCAGTGTAAAAAGTTCAGTTTGTAAGTTTTATTTTTACACACAGCAGTGTAAAAATTTGATGTGCACAGCAGTGTAACAGAATTTTGAATGGCACAGCAATGCATTCATTTTTTTTAAGAGACAGAGTATTTGTCCAGAGTGAAATTTTAGAGAGTGAGAGTTGTTTTTGAACTGTGTTTTGAAGCAGTCAAAGTTTTTGTATTCCCTCAGTCAGAGGTGATTTTGTAACCAAGTTTTTGAAGTTAAATGAAATAGTTTTTACAGTGAAAACTCTGTCTCCAGTGAAGAATTTTTTATATTTTCTCTGTGTTCAAGAGGGAGAATTTATTCTCCATTGTTGTTCTGGAATGTTAAATATTTCAACATATCTCTACAAATCCGATGGTTATCTCTCCTTGGTATTAACGACACTTGATCCGTAGATATAAGTTATGTAAGTGATCTTGTTCCTTACCGTTGTACACGTACATAGTCATGTTCTCTATAGCCTTTAATGTGAACTTGGTGCCTACAAATTCTATTGACGCTATCGGATTATTAATGCTATGATTCAAAAATTGACATTTCTGACCTCTGGTAATAATTAATGTACTAGGAGGGACAAACATTAGTATTGTGTAATTCCGGCCACGAATCGGGATAACAAAACTTGAGTTCTGCACACAGTTGATCTGGAAGCTAGGGAGGCCGCATCCACGACTTCCTACGCCGATAGGATACGGTATCTCCATAGTTCCACATTTAGTGTTATTTTGGCAATACTGATATTGCGCGTCCAAGCTTAAGCAGCAGGGTAATAGAGAGGCAGAGGCGAGATTAACGATAAGGAAGAAGAGGTGTTGAGACAGGGAAGGAAAAAGTCTCTGAAATGAAGAGATAATTCCATGAAGAGAAGATGAGATGATCGGCATCGAATGAGATCCCTGAACTGCAACAGAATGAGCGGCAATGAAGAGAAGGTCGTGTTAAATAGGTCAAGAACGTCTATTAAATTGAACGAATCAAATCAAATATTTAAATTAGGTTTTAGTATAAATGTCAAATAATTTAATTTAGTTCCATTGCTCCCCCCTTCCCGTGAACAGCATATGCTCCCCATGTATATATTGGATTCCCCGTGAACCGCATCCCAATTTCGTTTGCTTGTCAATGGTCCACCCATAAATCAATATGTGATGCCGTAGAAGAGGGGTAAGAAGTGCCATCACACAGCGTGACAGATTCCGAAATGTCTAGCACGAAGACAATTGTTATTTCCGTGAATGTGACAACGTCGTGATCATGGAATCAATCAATAGGAGTATATATATGAATAGGAGTATTTCCAGAAATCTCATCCAGACAAATGTGGATAACACCATTTGAAGTGTAAATATCGGTAGAGGTTGCGAATACCATGTATATGACTACGGAGCGTAGAAATAAGAAAAATATGAGAAGTCCAAGTCAACACGTAAGAAGCACGTTTCTTCATAGATATGAATGGGAGTGTTTCCAGAAATCCAATCCAGACAAGACAAATGTGGATGACACCATTTGAAGTCTAAATATCGGTAGTGCTTGCTAATACCATGTATCTCACTATTGGGGGCGTAGAAATAAGCAGAATATTTAAAAGTCCAAGTCGTAAGCACGTTTCTTCGAGCAAATGTCAAAATGTTGAAAACTAGCTGTATACGGCATGGATGAGAATCTAAAAGCCAAAACAGTGAACCGCGTCCCCAAATATATGGATTTCGTTTGCTTGTCGATGGCCCACCCATCAATCAAGATATGATGCCGTAAAAGAGAATGGCATCACACGGTGGGACACATTCGGAAATTTGTAGCACGAAGACAGTTGTAGCAAGAAGCAATTTCCGTGTATGTGACAACTTCGTGATCATGGAATCAATCAATAGAACCAATATACACTTCATATCATAGAAATCTCATCCAGACAAATGTGGATAACACCATTTGAAGTGTAAATATCGGTAGAGCTTGCTAATACCATGTATATGATTATTGCGAGTGTTGAAATAAGCGGATGTAGAAATAATCTGCTGTTTGTACGGAACAACAAAGTAAATAAACTAAATACTAAACAGCGAAAACAGTGCAGATTAGACAGAAATAAACGAGATTTTGCTAAAAGACGAGAAAAGCTTCGTTGTTCATGTTTATAGATTGAAAGTCTAGATTATTGAGATGGTATTCATGAGAAAATTTTAGAAATTTGAAATAGTAATCTAGTTATTAGAGGGTCATGGGCTTATTGTACATCTCAATGTAAAGGTTATGGGTAAGCATGTCAGTTCTCAATTTGGAGTTTATCCATATTGTTTTAAAATAAAAATAAAATAAAAAATTAATTAAAAAATAAATGTCTGTTTAAAAAAAATGATATGTATATTTAATTAGTTTTCTGTATGACCTAATATAATTTCAAGTAAAGTAATTAGAAGTAAAAAAAACATGTGAGTAAAATGTTTAAACTATGTATTTTTCAAAATATTTTAACACGTTATTTAAATAAACTATATAACAAAATATGTTAAATGAAAATATTTTAATGTTGTGTATAGTAAAATATCCAATGTGCGCTTTTGAATAAAATACATTAATATAAATTAATATTAAGACATACTTAAAAATATATTAATAACAAAAAAAATCATTTTAATGTGCAGTGATAAAATTACTCAATGCAGATGTTATGTAAAATATTTTATATATTGTTTTAACACACACACGCATATATATAAAGCTATTGAAAAAAAAAAAGTTCTTATGATTAAAAGATTTGAAGTGGTCTCATTATTTTATAGTTTAATCCTTTCTTAGGTATCTCATTTTTTTGTTGAAATCCAACAAATATTTTTTGGACTTAAAGTTTAAGTTATGTAATCTCTATAGCATTCAAAATACAATTTAAACCATGAAAAATTACCCATTGTCTTTTGCACTCTAAAATATGTTTGGAGTGTGAAGAAATTTGATCCTTTTGGTCTCATGTTAGATCTATGCTTAAGATGGATCTATATTGGTATAAATAAAATTGCTGGAGAATCTATATAAACATTAATTTATAATAGAGATAAAACAATTATTTTATTACACCTTTCATATTTTTTTAAATAAAAAAATTAACAAAATTATAATAATAATGATAATAATAATTATTAACTATAGAGATTTAATGGCTTCAAAGTCATGTGAATGTTAGATTCCCCATGGGTTACACCAACCAAAAAAACTATGGAGATTCACTCCTTTGCCAATATGATTTGTTAGAATATTATAGGGCATACCATGGTTTATCAATACCACATACTAAAAAAGCTACACAAATTTAATTTTGATTTTAATTTGACGATATTTTTTAATTAAATAAAAAAAAGCGCATAAGTATATGTCACATAAATTTTCACCCTCTATCTTGACTACCACCATTCAATGAATATTCCTTAGAGATTAAATCCCTACAATTCATTTATTAATGTGTCGAAAATCTAACCATGGGGTTCAATCTCATCATTTAATATACTAAAACAAAATAATGAATCCTTCTACAATTTACAGAAAAAAACACGATCACACAATCACATAACAAGTAAGAGAAAGTAACAATCAATCACACAACACAAGATGCATATGGGGAAAGCAGTTACTCAAAACTCTGCTATGTGTATATTGCATAAACTCAAGATCATGAAACACTAAAATGTTATTCCTCCACAGAGAAGCCTCTACACTCTATTAACTGACTCACTCTGATCCTGCTCGAATCTGGCATACAATCTAAGAAAAATCGGTCCAATATTTAACCTTTTACTTGCCTATGCCTAACGTGCCTTACTTGCACATTCTTGGGCTAATTGAGCCCCTATTAATTAGGAAAATCCCAATTAATGATTTTGCAATCCTTTCAAGCCTTCCCCATGACCTCATGCATTATCTGTACAATTTTCTAATTATACAACTGATAGTTATCATACCTTTAACCTCAGTCTCAAATGGGTCTTCCTTAGAAATGACATGCAACAACTATTTATAGTGAATTATCAGTTAACTTATTGGTCACTAGTTGTGAATTAAATCAGATTTAATTCATTAGACCTCTCACTAGCTCATCACTCACTTAGAACTAGTTAAACTAACTTTAACTGGATTTCTTGAGTTAACTAATTACAACTCATAAATAGCTCTAACTAGAACCCTTAAAATCACGGGAGAACTCTACATGCCTCCTCTATGACCTCTAACTCAAATTTCCTAAGATACATAAGCCTTCCTAACTCACTTAACTAATACAAGTTGTCATGAGATGAAATTAAAAATTTTCTTCTAATTTAATGAAGGGAAAATTAAATCAGAAGCCCCCTATGGTGCCATTTCTGGGTGCCATTTTTTGGGTGTCATTTCTGCATGCCATTTTCAATGCTTCTTATTTCCAATTTCAACACTCCCTCTCAACAAGACAAGAATTAAATCTATCCCAACCTGGTACCTTTGGAATGTTCTGCATGCAACACTTCTCTAGCGTTGTTTTCTCCTATAACTCCTGAAACTGAATAGTGTTGTGTGTTGTTGTTAACTCTGCATATGTGCTCTCTACACTGCTACCAACTCTAATATGTGATCCAGTATCTGACAACTGTCACTCTAATTTTTGTCTTGCTGACATCTTACTACATCAATCCTACTGATCCTTCCTACTTCTCTGTATTGTGGTCTTCCCGTATCCCTGTCTGATCCATGAGACAAGCCATCTCAATGGATCCTACCTAAATTTCTCCTGTTGGGATTACGTCTTCACGTTGCCCCACCTCTCACCTAGAGGTATGGCTACATGTGCTCCCTCTTCCCACCTAGCTCAAAATTTCCCCCTACTGAAGGCCTCTGCTTGAGTTGATGGCTCCACTCAATCCCCTCTCTACTTCTCCAATTGTGGCTGCTCCACAAACTTCTAAGGATTCTTCTGAAGTTGCATGTTGAGAAGTAATTTATGCACCCCCTCAACCACCAAGTTTCTAACCTTTTCTTTTCTCCTCAAAGCTTTGCATGCAAATTTGACCTTGACAGCATAGAGGTTCTTGACTCGTACACCAATATGTTTCACCCATCCTATGGTGATGTGTCTAAAGAAAAAAATTCCTTTTATAAATATCACAACATAGCCATGGTCTTCCAATATCGCTATGGAGACAATATTCTTCTTTAGCCCTGGAACATATTAAACATTCGTTAGTCTGAGAGGGGAGTCATACTCCCTCTAAAAGCTAACTATACCTATGTTGATCATGCTATACCTTTGGTCATCTCCAAATTATATGTTCTACTGGAGGTCATTCTCCTCCAAGTCATTGGAGAGATCTCTATTCCCTGTCATATGGAATGAGGCACCGCTATCTAGATGCCACATGCATCCATTTACAGTGTTGGCCATGCATGCAATGAGAGTAAAATTAAGCTCAAACTATGAAGCTAGCGCTTCACTTTGAGTTGCAACTACAGGCTCTTTATTGCTTTCCTTATGTGGACATTTTGAGGCATAGTTCCCATGCTCATGATAGTGGAAACCCCTGAACTTGGATAAGTATCTCTTACCCTATTCACCTTGGGACTTATTTCCCTTGGCTTTCTTGCCTTTTCTGACCAATGAAAAATACTCTTCTTTGTCTCTGTTGGGGGTCCCGTATCTAGTGCTTTGCCTTATCTCTTCTATTACTAAGTAGGACCACAAATCCTCCCAGTATGGTAACATCTCGCTCCCATTCATAGAGTCCATGTAACTATGCTAGCTCTTAGGAAATCCTAGAAGAGCTAGGCTCACCAAATCATCCTAGGCTATTGTCACACAAACACTTTCAAGCTCACCTCAACATTGAGTGAACTTCGTCAAGTATTTTGGTATCGTCTCGCCCTGCTCAATCTTGATCTTTTCGAGTTTGTATTTCAGTTCCAACTACTTGTGGTCATTGTCATTCTGAAACATACTTGTTCAGGCCTTCCACATAGCATATGAAGTCGCCTTTCCATGGAGACTCAAGTCAATATGATCTCGGACTCCATCTAACAAAATCCTTCTCGAGTTTGCTACCTTCTTCTTCCATGCATCAAGAAGTTGAGCATATCATGTTGCAGGCTTTGGAATATCATTGTCTATGAATTCCTTCAGTCCAATTTCCTCTAGCACTTCCTCCATCTTGTCCTTCCATGCTATGTAATTCGAATTTCTCACAAAGGCATATTCGAGTCTCAAGCCATTGAAAGACATCTTCATCTGTTGTTGGGTCGTGAAGAATAAATCTCCAAATTCGAAAATATTTAAAACAAACTATGTTATTCTCTTCAATTATGATTCCTGGTGCTCTGATACCATGTATAAAATCTAACGAAGGGATTCAATTGATCTTGTAATGTACTAAAAAAAAATACTGAATAATTCTACAATTTGCAGAAACAAAACACAAAGCACAATCACATAACAAAGAAGAGAAAGTAACAATCAATCGCATAACACAAGATGTCTCTGGGAAAGAAACTACTCAAAACTCTACTATATGTATAATTCATAAAGTAAAGTTCATGAAACAATGCAATGTTATTCCTCCGCTGAGAAACCTCTGCACTTTGCTAACTGTCTCACTCTGATCCTGCTCGAATCAGGCATACAATCTAAGAAAAATCGGTACAAGATTTAACCTTTTTCTTGTCTGCCTCACGTACTTTTCTTACACGTTCTTGGGATAATTGAGCCCCTATTAATTAGGAAAATCCCAATTAATTATTGTTCAATCATTTCAAGCCTTCTTCATGACCTCATGCAATATGTGTACAATTTTCTAATTATACATCTGATAGTTATCATCCCTTTAACCTCAGTCTCAATTGGGTCTTCCTTAGAACTAACATACAACAACGATTTATAGTGAATTATCAGTTAACTCATTAATCACTACCTCTGAATTAAATCATATTTAATTCACTTGACCAATCACTAGCTCATCACTCAATTAGAACTAGTTAAAATGATTTTAACTCAATTTCTTGAGTTAACTAATTACAACTCAAAAGTAACTGTAAGTGGACCCCCGAAAATCATTGGAGAACTCGATATCCATTGTCTCTAACCTCTGCTCTCAATTTCCTAAGCTAACTAAGTCTTTCTGACTCAGTTAACTAATACAAGTTGTCATGAGATTAAATTACAATTTTTCTTCCATAGGGTGTCATTTCTTGGTTCCATTTTCTAGGTGCCATTTCCGGATAGCATTTTCAATGTTTCTTATTGCCAATTTCAACATAATGGCTGATAATTAAATTAAAATTCTAAAATCCCTTTTCCAAAATAGACATACATATCCATTAAGATTTTCTTATGGAGAAAAAAATTTCATACATATATGTTATGTTGATTTATATATAAAAACCAGATGGAATGATTACAACTTGTTATTATGTCCTATAGGGTAGGGATACATACCATCTGCTCTATAATCTCAATTCTATCATATATTAGAATGTATTATTTATCAACTTAAAGTTTGACATGTGATCCTAGAGTGTGGTGGTGAATTGACATTGTTTTTGAGTTTAGGTAGTCTAC
Source organism: Pinus albicaulis (assembly GCA_034641835.2). NCBI lineage: Eukaryota > Viridiplantae > Streptophyta > Pinopsida > Pinales > Pinaceae > Pinus > Pinus albicaulis. The sequence goes on from CM076579.1 coordinate 195,797,753, forward strand.
TAGGAAAGTGGGGGGGTCTATAAATTGTCTTCAATTGGTGGGTTACTCAATATCAAATTTTTATTTCTCTCGGAAGATGTTTCGCTTAAGTTATCACCTTAAATCGTAGCTTGAAGTAAAAATATTAAACAAAATAATGAATCCTTTGACTCACATGTTTTTTTTTTATCACTAAAACAAAATAATGAATCCTTCTATAATTTACGGAAAAAAACACGATCGCACAATCACATAACAAGTAAGAGAAAGTAACAATCAATCACACAACACAAGATGTATCTAGGAAAGAAACTACTCAAAACTATGTTATTTGTATAATGCATAAAGTCAAGATCATGAAACAATATGATGTTATTCATCCACTGAGAAACCTCTACACTCTCCTCAGTGTCTCACTTTGATCCTGATCGAATCTAGCATACAAGCTAAGAAAAATCAATCCAATATTTAACTTTTTTCTTGCCTATGTTTGATGTGCCTTTCTTACGCATTCTTGGGATAATTGAGCCCCTATTAATTAGGAAAATCCCAGTTAATTATTGTGCAATACTTTCAAGCCTTCCTGATGACCTCATGCACTATATGTACAATTTTCTAATTATACAAACGATAGTTATCATCCATTTAACCTTAGTCTCAATTGGGCCTTCCTTAGAAATGACATGAAACAACTATTTATACCGAATTTTCACTTAAATGATTGGTCACTCCTTCCAAATTAAATAAGATTTAATTCATTAGACCTCTCACCAGCTCATCACTCAGTTAGAACTAGTTAAACTAATTTTAACTGGATTTCTTTAGTTAACTAATTACAACTCACAAATAATTGTAACTAGACCCCTTAAAATCACAGGAGAACTCTACATGCCTCCTCTATGACTTCTAACTTGAATTTCCTAAGATAACTTAGTCTTCCTCACTCACTTAGCTAATACAAGTTGTCATGAGATGAAATTACAATTTTTCTTCCAATTTAATTAAGGGAAAATTAAATCAGCAGCCCCCTATGGTGCATTTTTGGGTTCCATTTTCTGGGTGTCATTTCTAGATTCCATTTTCAATGTTTCTTGTTGCCAATTTTAACACTCCCTATCAACAAGACATGAATTCAATCTATCCTGATCCGATACCTTTGGAATTTTCTTCTTGCAACACTTCTCTAGTGTTTTTTGCTCCTACAACTCTTGAAACATAATAGTGTTTTGTGTTGTTGTTGACTATGCATCTATGTTCTCTCCACTGTTGCCAACTCTAATTTGTGCTCTAGTATTTGACATCTATGACTCATATTTTTGTCTTGGTGATGTTTGACTACATCAATACTACTGATCCTTCCTGCTTCTTTGTACTATGGGCTTCCTGTATCCAAGTCTGATCCAATAGACAAGCCATATCAATGGATCCTGCCTAAATTTCTCCTCTTGCGATTATGTCTTCACATCGCCCCACCTCTCACCTAGAGGTATGGATACACGTTCTCCCTCTTCCCACCTGACTCGAAATTTTCCCCTACAGGAGGTCTCTGCTTGAGTGGATGCCTCAACTCGGTCTCCTCTTGGCTTCTCCAATATTGGCTGCTCCACAACCTTCTCAAGCTTATTCTAAGGCTACATGCTGAGAAGTAATTTATGTGCCCTCTCAACCACCAAGTTTCCAACATTTTCTTTGCTCCTCAAAGCTTTGCATGCAAATTTTACCTTGAGAGCATACAAGTTATTGACTCGTACACTGATATGTTTCACCCATCCTGTGGTGACATGTCTAAGGAAAACCTTTTCTTTTATAAATATCACAACATAGCCATGGTCTTCCAATACTGCTACAGAGAAAAGATTCCTCTTTAGTCCTGGAACATAAAAAACATCTGTCAGTATGAGAGGAGAGCGAGACTCCCTCTAAAAGGTAACTGTATCTATGTCAGTCATTTAATAATTTTTGTCATCTCTAAACTCTATCTTCTACTGGAGGTCCTTCTCCTCCAAGTCATTGAAGAGATCTCTATTCCCTGTCATGTGGAATGAGGCACCGCTATCTAGATACCACATGAATCCCATTACAGTGTTGGCCATGAATGCAATGAGAGAAAAATCAAGCTCGAACTATGAAGCTAGCGCTTCACTTTCTACTACAACTGCAGGCCCCTTGTTTTTTTCCTTCTATGTACATTTCGAGGCATGGTGCCTGTGCTCATGATAGTGAAAACACTTGAACTTAGAAAAGTATCTCTAGCCCTCTTCACCTTGGGACTTCTTTCCCTTGGCTTTCTTTCCTTTTTGACCAATGAAAAATTATCCTTTGTCTGTGTCGGAGGTCTCGTATCTAGTGCTTCACCTTATCTCTTCTATTACCAATTTGAACCACAAATGCTCCTAGTATGGTAGCTTCTTGATCCCATTCATAGACTCCTGGTAAATATGCTAGCTCTTGGGAAGGCCTAGAAGAGCTAGGCTCACTAAACCATCCTAGGCTATTGTCACACCAACACTTCCAAGCTCATCTCGACATTGAGTGAACTTCGTCAAGTATTTTGGGATTGTCTCGCCCTCCTCCATCTTGATCTTTTTGGGCTGGTATTTCAATGCCAACTTCCTATAGTCACTATTATTCAGAAACAGATCTTTCCAAGCCTTCCACATAGTGTTAGTATGAATCTGTCGTCGTAAAATATCCCTTTAGCTACGCATAAAAAATAGCCCTAACATCGATTATGGCTGCAAAATATCTTTAAGTCTGCTGCATAAATTCAGATCTAAGCACAAAAAGACATTAAGCAGATAAAATATAGTATGGCTCCATGCATCAATATACAAGACAAGAACAAAATGTTTAAAAGAATTATTTGTATTATATTAAAGAATGGGGCACCTGAGAAGAAAACAAGAAAGGTGTTTTCCGGTTCTCCTCAGTGGGATGGGTTCTTGGAAGTCCTCAGTGTTTCAGATCTGGAATTTCTCTCTCTTATTGGTGTAGAAAAATAAACATGGAACTCAATGGGAGTTCATAAAACAGAAATGGAAAAATGGTGACCAAGAGTAGATCCAGAGTGATCTAATGCAATGGAGGTGACTAATGAATGGGGAAAACCCCCCCATTTATAACAAAATATTGGGGCGGTCTAGAACTCGGTGCATGAATAAAATATTATTAATCGAATTCTAGAAGCACCCTTTAGGAATATTTTATTATATTTGTTGGAGGGAAAAGGGTTCTTGACTTGGGTCAATTCCTTTATTTATAAATAATAAATAAATAAATGGTTTATTTATCATCTTAGGGAAGTGATGGGAGTATAAATAATGGTTTATTTAATTATTTATGGATGATTTAGTCAAATTTAACTAAGAATATTATTTAAATAATGATTTAAATAACTTGTTCTTAGGAAATAATTAAATAAATAAGGATTTATTTAATTAATTTCTTTATTTTGGGTTAAATATGACCAAATAAGTTATTTTATATGGTGAAAGAAATTTTACGTAGGGTAAAATTGGTCTTACATGGTGTACTTGGGTTAATCTAATAATAATAGGTTAGATGACCAAAAAAATGGTGTAATAGATTGCCCCCCAACGTACGAGTTTTAGGAGCAAATCGTATGACCGAAGTACATTGTAAGAACTCAATCACTAGATATCAAAAGGGAAGTGAGAGAGAGAAGTGTAATGGTGTCTGATGTGTTAAAGGACTAGACCCTGAGGAGACAAGACTTACAGGTGCAACAAGTCTCTATGGAGTGGTACATGTGCTAAAGGCGGCGGGGGAGGCATACATATGCCCATTGAGACAAAGTACAAAGAATAAGGCACCCGGAAAACCACGGAACGCAATGAGTACAAAGAATAAGGCATCCAGAAAACCACGGAACGTAATAACGAAGCATGTGCTGGCCTAAACATGAGCCAAATAAATAACATGATGAATCTCACATACATGCGATGCCTGGAATAATCGTCAAGACTTATACAGTAATATGGTAGTACATGAGATACAAATATACCCAAATTCCCCCTACACACGGGGAAGGGTTCTCAAAATTTGACAGAGACATGTGAATCAAAAATGGCACTGCAAGCGGTTGAAGCTGATATCATCAAATGGGAGGAGCTACATCAAGGGCGGGAATGAAGTCATCCAGGCATGTGGGGGGCTACCTGCAGGGCCACCCCCTCATGAGGGTTGAGACATCTCACACATGCCTGGGAATCACCAATAGCTACTGCGACATCACTGAGTCACCGAGGATACGTATCGCGAACATGCTAAAAAGGGGCTGGATCCAAGGTACCCGGATGAAGACTAATGATGATGTTGAAATGATGAGAGGTCCAAAGGGGACCCGAAAAACATGAGTATGAAATGGTATCTCATGACAGAAATCGACACAGACAAGAATAAAGATGGAGGCTAAGTGGTGCCCCAAGGAAAAGTGTTGTAAGTGAGGAAATCTGATTTGAAAAAGGAGGAAAGGAAGACTTCGTGGATGACCTGTGTCCTGGCGAAGTAGTGACTGATGAAAACAAACATATGCTGGCTATCTACAAGAAGTAAAACATGCATTTTGATCAAGAAATGTTAAGGGTAATACCTCTTGAGATAGAGTGCATTGCGAGGATAAGGGGGTGGCCTTCAAAGTCCTCTAAAAGATATGCCCCCTTCCCAAGATTTTTACTGATGATGTAAGGACCTAGCCATAATGAGTCGAACTTCCCATGACCGAGGGTATCGTTGGCGTGGTCATAAACTAGAACAAGGTCACCTTCATGAAAGGTGCGAGGATACACTTTTCGGTCATACTGAGCTTTGGTGCGCTTTTTGGCCACTTCAAGAGTTTGTAATGCAACACGACGATCTTCAGAAGCACGCTCAAGCATGATAAGTCGTTGTTCTAGAGGTTGGGTATCAGGGAGGAGTTCGACGGCCAAATGAAGGGAAGGGATTTCACATTCGATTGGTAAGACTGCCTCCTCGTGAAAGACAAGGTGGAAAGGGGTGAAACCGGTGGCGGTTTTAACAGAAGTACGATAAGCCCACAGAGCAGGGAAGAGCATGAGATGCCAATTGGTTTTGTGTTTATTCACCGTTCGTTGAAGCATGGTTTTAAGAATTTTTTTGACCACTTCAACTTGGCCATTACCTTGGGGGTAATAGGAAGATGAATATTGGTGTTCAAAACCCAATAAGGAGGAGAGCTCATGCCAAATCTGATCTTCGAAATGCCAGCCGTGGTCCGAGACTAACTATTTTGGAACTCCGAATCGAGCAATGACATGGTTAAAGAAAAAGAGGGCTGCAGTGGCTGTCGTATTGTTGAACGTAGGCATAGCTTCGACCCATTTAGTAAAGTAGTCAACCGCCACGATGATATATTTGTGGTTACCAGCAGATGGAGGTCGACATTCCATAAAGTTGATGGCCCATTTACAAAAAAGACCAGCTGGGACGACAGGATGGAGAGGAGAGGGAGGAGCTCGCACCTTGGGGGCGAAATTTTGGCAATTGGAACAGTGTTTGACTGCTTCAATGCAATCACTGAAGAGAGAAGGCCAAAAATACCCAGCACACATGATTTTTTGGGTGGTGGAGAGGCCAGAGAGGTGGCCACCACAAGCACCACTATGACAGGCATTTAGGACTTGCTCGGCTTCAGCGTGGGTGAGGCAACGATGAAGGACAATATCTACACCGTGACAATAAAGTTCATCGCTGAGTAGAAGGTAGCGAGAGGCTTGGTGTGGGATACGTCGTCAAGCATCGCGATCAAAATGAAGGGCGAACTTTTGGGTTCGCAAGTAAGTAAGGATGTCACCATACCAAGGATCATCGGTGGTGATGGCAAACAAATGTTCATAGGGAAGAGCGTCATTAATTGGAGTATCTTGCGTCCGGGTAGGGAAATCAGAAATGAGTTCAGCTAGGACTAAACCTTTCTTACTTTTTGGGGTGACAAATTCAAGGTCGAATTCTTGGAGAATAATGACCCAACGGGCGTACTTCCCATTGAGGATGTGGCGACTCAATAGGAAAGCCATGGGGTTGGAATCAATCACAACCTTGGTGGAATGCATGAGGATATAATGACGCAATTTTTGGATCGAGAAAACGACAGCTAGTGCTAATTTTTATTCATGAAAGTAGGACATAGGTGGACCGGCAAGGTTCTTACTGACATAATAGATCACATGTTCGACACCATTATCATCCTCCTGGATAAGGACGCCAGCAACCGAATATGTGGAAGTGGAGATGTATAGGATGAAATCTCGTTCAAAGTCAGGGGGAAGGATCAAGGGAGCGGATGTGAGAGCATGCTTGAGGGCATCAAAAGACTCTTGAGTGTATGTATCCCAGACAAAAGGGGTGTGAGATCGAAGAAGTCTAAGGAAGCCGTGTGCGGTAGTGGCATAATCAAGAACGAATCGGCGAAGAAAATTAGCTTTGCCTTGGAGAGTTTGTAGCTGGCGTAAGGTACGAGGCAGAGGAAGGTCAAGAATGGCTTGAACCTTCAAAGGGTCGAGAGTTATCCCGTCTTTAGACACGATGAAGCTGAGGAGACGACCGGCGGGAGCACAGAAGACACATTTCAAAGGGTTAAGGCGAATGTTATACTTGCGACATCAGAGAAAAATGGTACGCAGGTCATGAAGCTGTTGCGCCCGATGTTTAGAACGTGCAGTAAGGTCGTCTAAATAGGCAAGGATAATATGGGCTAAGTCATGGAAGCAATAAGACATGGCTCGTTGAAAGGTGGCACCGGCGTTTTTAAGGCCAAATGGCATGGCTCGGTATGCGAAAGTGCCCCACGGACTAATGAACGCGGTTTTAAGTTGATCAGCACGACGGATAACAATTTGGTTGTATCCGAAGAAGCCATCCATAAAGGAGAGAATCTCGTGCCCCGCACAATCATCGATGATTTGGTCAATAAATGGTTTGGGGAAGTTGTCTTTGGGACAAGCTTTGTTTAGATCGCAAAATTTGGTGCAAACACGAATCGTGCCTTGTTTTTTGAGGACGGGAACTGGGTTAGACACCCAAGTGGTATACTCAATGGGGTAAATGAAACCAGCCTGCCGGAGCTTGTTGATTTCAGCTTTTATAGCTTCACGTCTAGAAGGATGGATGGGTCTCAACTTTTGATGAACTGGAATGGCATCATGCCATGTGCCGATGTGATGTTCGACAATGGCAGGATCGATTCCAGGCATTTCTGAGTATGACCAGGCGAAAACATCACGGAATTCTTTGAAGAGTTGCGTGTAGGCTTCAATTTCTTCCGGAGTGCAGTGGGGGCCCATGGTGTTATGTTCTTCAATACCTGGCTTGACAGAAATGTTTATTTTGATGGTGGGAGAGATATTAGCCATATTTCCTTCCTCGAAAGCATCAGGTGCAGGGATGGGGTTTTTGAACCAATCGAATTTAGCAAGGATGAAGTCTTTGGATTCGAGGGCATATTGGTCATGGGATTGATGTGGGAGGAAATATGCACGATGGTGCATATCGTCCCATGGAAAATCAGGGTTGGTCATGGCTTCCATGATGTCTTCATCGGACTGGAAGATGGGAAGGGAGGATGGAAGAGGTTGACCCGAGGAGGTGGAGGGATGAGACTCTTGATTATGATGGGAAGGGCTCACAGGTACGATGTTATGTGAGGTGACAGAGTGAGCAGTTGAATGATCAGGCGAAGCATTGGGGGAAGGGAGTAAGTGGTTGGTATCCGAGAATCGCGGTGATGAGGAGAGGTAGGAAATGGTAGTTGAAGTCTCGGTCATTTCGGTATCAGGAGGCGGAATGGAAATCGTGGTAGACAGGTGGTCCTGTGTGAGGGAAGAAGGATTACAGGCGAGGGCGGCTTTGAATTGGCGATATGGGGCTAAAGAGGCACGATACTCGTCAAGGAGGGGGAAAAGGTGGGTATAGTGGCCATGGAAATTGCACAAAGAACAAGGGTGATTAGTGCGCAAATTCTTAAGTTTAGGGGTAGAATCTGGTATGGTGACATGGACTTCTGGGATGTCTGATTCTGGAAACATTTCATTAACCATGGTCTTGAGAGGTGGTAATTCAGGGCAGGTATGAGTGGCGTGACAAACAAAATCACACAGAGCACACTGGATGGGATGCTTGGGGGGCCAAGAAGGGGCAGGGTTGGGTGGGGTAGATTTGTCCCTTGATGCCCCCTGCGAACTTTTCCATTTATACTCGAAGCGGTTGTAACAGGAGGCGGTGCTTGTTGAGGTGACTGAGGTACCGACGTAGCAAGAGAAGTCATAGGGATTGGTTGAACCGGGGTCAAAGTAATATGGTTTAGGTTGACCAAGCGGAGTGGTGGTTGGAGGGTCAAGGTACCAGACGGGTATACCCAAGGTCAAGTTGGGGAGGGATAGGGTGGCCAAGGTAGGGACCGAATAAGCTCCAAGGGGGGAGTGAGGAAAGGGATTTTACCAGCATGGAAATGGCCAGGAGGAATGGTGCCAAGGGGGTGGATGTCAGGTGGAATCGACCCGTGAGGAATGGTGGTAGAAGAAGAGTCAGAGGGAAGAAGGGTGGTTAACGGGGGCGAAGGGCTAGGAGCTGGTTGAGGTGGAGGTTGATGACTAGCCAAAGTGGGCTCTGTAAGGTTAGCCCAAGATGATTGTATCATGAAAACGTTCACCAAGTTAGGATCAGAGATGGGAGGGGAGTCGAAAAAGGTGCCAAGCAAGGAGGAGTCTTTGAAGACGCCGGGGGAAACACTGGTCAAAGAATCAACAGTGTGCTTGTTGGTGACAGTAGAGATGGTGGACTCAGCGGAGGTCTGAGATTTTGGTTCATGGTACCTCAATTGGTCAATTGTGACAATCTTGCCATTATGAGGGAAAAACATCTTGTGGTGGAATGCGGATGGGACAGCTGACATGGTATAAGTGTAAATACACCCCAAAAGGATGTTGTAGTCAAGAGGGGCATCGATAACTTCAACGTCGACACAAACAATCTTGTCGGAAAGGGTGATAGGACAGTTATGAAATAGGTCAATGGGCTGGGAGACATGGCCATCCCATGCATGAAGGGTGATGGTGGAAGGGGCCAGTTCAGGGGATCCGAGTTGTTTCCAAACCGAAGCGGACATTACGCAGGTAGATGCCCCCTCATCAATAATACACCGAGCAACATTGGCGTTTCAAATTTTGACTAGGATTTGGAAAGAAACTGAAGGAGGAAGAGGGGTAGGGTCTAACTGACGGGCATCGAAAACAATCAATTGGTCATCAGAAGGATCTACAGCGCCCACAATAGAGAGTAGAGCCTTCTTTTGAGAAGGACACAACTGGAGGAGTTCCAGTGTTGAAATGGCAGCAGGAGATTGCGCCAGATCATCTACTATGCTGTATGAATGGGCAGCCCGACCAGAGGCAACATTTCGGCGTAATGGTCCCTTAGGAGGCTTGGGATGAACCTCGGCTTTGGGCAGAGGGAGTTGCAAGGGACCATTGGGTGTCGATAGAGGCTCTTTAGGACCTGACGATGGAGACTCAGAGACAGTCGGAATAGGAGGTGTGGAATACTGACGAGACCGAGTTTGAAGGTTGAGGTCGACAGTGAGAGGTGGGTCAGAAGCCATCATGAGAATCTAGTAATCAGAGGAACCAGAAGGGGAAGGTTGAGTGGTTATCGGGGCATGAGATGGTTGAGTGGCGATGAATCCTTGTTGCGGGAAAGGATCGGTAAAAACAGCAAGTTGAGAAGTAACGGGGGTGGGAGGGGTAGTAGGGGAGGAGTATTGTTCCCGTACGGTGGCCTGAGAATCCCAAAGTTGCCGCATTTGTGGTAATAAGGGACAATCATGAGTGTAGTGACCATAAACACTACAACACGAACATAGCTTATTGGTGTGAAGTGGCCTATCCGTCTTGGGCTGAGAGCCTTGTGGCTGGTTGGCAGTGGTAGAGTCGATATTGGAAGGATTGGGTCCACGATTACTAGAAGCAGATTGATTTACTCTTCTCCTTCTTTGAGGAGGAAAATTAGGTGCCCCCTGCTATGCAAATACTTGCCCTGGAGGAGGTAGTAAGTGCAGTTGTGGGGGTGGGGAAGGCAAGGGAGTGGGAGGTCCAAATGCTGGAGGATTTGGGACACCAGGTTGCGGATATGGATAAGGAGTAGGGTGGGCAGCAGTAAGGTAAGCAGGGGGTGGGAGAAAGGAGGAGGCATGACGTAGCTTGAATACATGCTGTCGGGAGGGGAAAAAACGTCGGAGGGGCTGGCCCCTAGAGGAAAACCATAGCCTGAAGGAGGTTGGGCAGAGGTATGTGATAGCGCTCCAACGATACCATCGGCAGAATGAGATGCCCCTGAGGCATTAGGGCCACCGGGTTTGGGAAGGTCAGGAAGGACGGTATAAACATAACCAGATTGGGCGTAGATAAGGTCATACTTCAAGGCGATTTGGAGGGCGACTTATTCGGTTTGGGGAAAATGGAATGCGACATCTTTGCCAATGGGAGGTAAAAGAGAGCGAAGGAACCAGTCCATGTAAACCCGATCTTCAAAGGGGGGGGGGCTCGACATAAGCTTCTTCTGCACCGCCATTCCTGGACATGAGTGGAAAGGCGGGTGGAGGAGGATTGACGGAAGGAGGTTAAAATATCGGTACCAGTGTCGTATCGGAGAGGGAGCTGGAAATAAGATAAAAAGGCTCAGGCAATGGTCGAAAAAGTGGTATGGGAGGAGGTGGCCTGTTCAACATACCATTTAGATGCTTCGCCTGTAAGTGTGTGTTGGAACAATCGAAGACGAATAGAGTCGCCAATAATGGAATTGGAGGAACACCACATATGGAAGGATCATATATGGTTGGAGGGATCCTCACTAGCAAGGCCTTCGAACTTGGGAATGTCAGAGGGGAGCTTGGTTGGCATAGCAAGCCAACTAACATCGTGGCGGATAGGATCATTAATCAGCTGATTGAAGTCGGGGAGACTAAGGCCGGCCATATAAGGGATTAATGGGGCAGTCGAGGTAGGTCCCGAGGCGGTTCCACTGGAAATAGACCCAGCAGTAGTACTGGGGTTACTGCTAGTGGTAGGTCCTGAAGTAGACATGGTGAAAGTGATAGGGGGAGAACCAGGTGGGGGAGAACCCGAACAATCAGAGGAAGATTCGGAGTGCGGACTCGGGGAAAGACTTACTCGATGACGATGGGAAGGACGAAGTCGACCAAGCAGAAACTGAGGATGAAGGCCAAGAAATCTCCGGGAGAGGCTCCTTGGGGGTGCAATGATGACGGGAAGAAGAAAACCGACAAGGGCAGGGAGGGACAAAATCAAGTGAGGTCAAGGGTAGAAAGGTGCAGTGACTATTGATTTTAAAGTCTTTTCCAGGCAGTGTTAACCAGGCGCCTCTTCACTTAGGGTCAGTGTGTGGCATGCATTAATTTTAATTGTTTAAACCCAGACGTTTTGAGAGTAAAAGAAAGAATGTGTTGCGTAACAGAAAAGAAATCTGCAGTAAATAAGACTAAAAGAACAGAAAATTAACAACTAAAAATGCAGCAGTCTAACCCAAGAAGGTGGGTCTCTCAAAGCTAGTCTATAAGAGGGAAAAAACTAGGCAAAGCACGCTAAAAAGAGGCCAATAGATCGAAGGTCCAGAGGGACTGGGATCTAAAGGGTAAATCTGCGGAAAAGTGGTGCAAAGAACAACAAATAAGCAAAGGCAAGGTTGCTACTAAAAAGGAGGAGATCAGCTAAAAATAGAAGAGACAAGGCAGTGGCCTTAGAAAAGAACCCAAAAAAAACGATATGAGGTGGTTTTGAGAGGGAGAAGAGCTGATATAAAGGGATCTGAAAAGGAGGTATCAGATCAGAGAAAAAGAGGGCTGAAACTCTGGAAATTCAGACTTCTGAAACAGTAAAGACTCGTCCACAAGAAGCGGAGGGTACTAGAGCCCTAAGGGGAAATATTCCCTCTTACTTGGGTGAAGCAGATCAGAAACAGGTCCAAACAGGCAGAGACAGAGGCTGGAAAACCCTGACAGAAGCTTCAGACAAACCCAGAAAAAGTGCTGAAAAATTTGCAGAAAAAGGGTAGGTTGCAGGTTCTGACCTGTTTGTAGTCCAAGTCGCAGGTTTGGGGCAAAAAAGTGCGTCCTGAGGCTCAGGTCGCACTTTTTGGGCCAATAAGTGCGACCTGCAGATCCGACTCTCTCGGTGGCAAATTTCAGAAAAATTTGTCGTCTCAACTGCGGCTGATGTCTGTTACCTGCGCAATAAGGCCAGAAACACACATAAGTTAAAAATTTGACTATTTAAGGGTTTTAGGGGTGAAAATCACCATAAAAATAGGAAAAAAAAATGGAAGAGAAACCCTAGGGTCTGAAACAGCTGGATATGCAAGAATAGATAAAACGACAGCGGTCGCAAAAGAAAACCCGTGTGGAGTCGCCAATTGTTAGTATGAGTCTTTCGTTGTAAAATATCCCTTTAGCTACACATAACAAATAGCCCTAACATCGATTATGGCTGCAAAATATCTTTAAGTCTGCTGCATAAATTCAGATCTAAGCACAAAAAGACATTAAGCAGATAAAATATAGTATGGCTCCATGCATCAATAGACAAGGCAAGAAAAAAATGTTTAAAAGAATGATTTGTATTATATTAAAGAATGGGGCACCTGAGAGGAAAACAAGAAAGGTGTTTTCTGGTTCTCCTCAGTGGGATGGGTTCTTGGAAGTCCTCAATGTTTCAGATCTAACATTTCTCTCTCTTATGGATGTAGAAAAGCAAACATGGAACTCAATGGGAGTTCATAAAACAAAATGGAAAATGGTGACCAAGAGTAGATCCAGAGTGATATAATGCAATGAAGGTGACTAATGAATGGGGAAAACCCCCCTATTTATAACAAAATATTGGGGCGGTCTAGAACTCGGTGCATGAATAAAATATTATTAATCGAATTCTAGAAGCACCCTTTAAGAATATTTTATTATATTTGTTGGAGGGAAAAGGGTTCTTGACTTGGGTCAATTCCTTTATTTATAAATAATAAATAAATAAATGGTTTATTTATCATCTTAGGGAAGTGATGGGAGTATAATTAAATAAATAATGGTTTATTTAATTATTTATGGATGATTTAGTCAAATTTAACTAAGAATATTATTTAAATAATGATTTAAATAACTTGTTCTTAGGAAATAATTAAATAAATAAGGATTTATTTAATTAATTTCTTTATTTTGGGTTAAATATGACCAAATAAGTTATTTTATATGGTGAAAGCAATTTTACGTAGGGTAAAATTGATCTTACATGGTGTACTTGGGTTCATCTAATAATAATAGGTTAGATGACCAAAAAAATGGTGTAACACATAGCATATGAAGTCACCTTTCCATGGAGACTCGAGAAAATATGATCTTGAACTCCCTCTCACAAGATCATTCTTGCCTTTTCTACCTTCTTCTTCCATGCATCAAGAAGTTGAGCATCTGATATTGCGGGCTCAGGAATATCATTGTCTATGAATTCCTTCAATATATTTTCCTCTAGCATTACCTCCATCTTGTCCTTCCATGCTATGTAATTTTAATTTCTTGCAAGGGCATATTCAAGTCTCAAGCTATAGAAAGACATCTTGATCTCTTGTTGGGTCCTGAAGAGTAAATCTCCAAATTCGAACCTGTTCAAAACAAAATCTGTTCCTTTCTTCTATTCTGATTCCTGGTGCTCTGATGCCATGTATAAAATATAACGAAGGGATTCAATTGATCTTGTAATGTACTAAAACAAAATATTGGATCCTTCTACAATGTGCGGAAACAAAACACGATCGCACAACCACATAAGAAGTAAGAGAAAGTAACAATCAATCACACAACACAACATTATTCTAAGGAAAGATACTACTCAAAACCACGCTACCTGTATATTTCATAAATTCAAGTTCATGAAACAATAAAATGTTATTCCTCCACTGAGAAACCTCTACACTTTGTTGACTGTCTCACTTTGATCCTGCTTGAATTAGGCATACAATCTAAGAAAAATCGGTCTAGTATTTAACCTTTTCCTTGTGTTTGGTTGGCGTACCTTGCTCACACTTTCTTGGGATACTTGAGCCCCTATTAATTAGGAAAATCCCAATTAATGATTATGCAATCATTTCAATCCTTCCTCATGACCTCATGCACTATCTGTACAGTTTTCTAATTATACAACTGATAGTTATCATCCCTTTAACCTCAGTCTCAATTGGGCCTTCCTTAGAACTAACATGCATCAATGATTTATAGCGAATTATCAGTTAACTCATTGATCAATACATGTGAATTAAATCATATTTAATTCATTGGACCTCTCACTAGCTCATCACTCGATTACAACTAGTTAGACTTATTTTAACCCAATTTCTTGAGTTAACTAATTACAACTCACAAATAACTATAACTGGACCCCCTAAATTCACGGGAGAACTATACATGCCTCCTCTATGGCCTCTATCCCGAATTTCCTAAACTAACTAATTCTTCTTGACTCAGTTAACTAATACAAGTTGTCATGAGATGAAATTGCATTTTTTATTCCATATGGTGCCATTTTTTTATGAAACCAGCTCCAAAAATAGAAGAAAAGAGAGAAAAATTCCTTAGAAATAAACCACTTCAAGGGAGAAGCCTCCTTTACATTACATAAATGAAAAATTCTCAGATGATCAAATGAAAAAACCTCCTTTCTATATATAGCAGTCCATGGGGTCACAATATAATCCTAGCCTACCTAACAATAATAATGTAAGGGCACAATAATAACAATATGGGGGTTACAGGGGTACAACGATAACAATAAGGGAGCTACACTAACACAAATAAGGGACTACACTAGTAATATAGGGACCTAAGATTACCCTCTCCATTAAAAAAGTGTAGTCCTCAATTCTTTAGTAGCTCTGGATGCTTATGTATAAAATTCTCATCCTCCCATGTAGAATCTTCAATGGGTAAGTTCTTCCACTTTATGAGATACTCTGAAATTGATCGATTTCATAGCTATCGAGTTCTTGTTTCCATGGTTGTTTCACGTTCCAATATGATTTTCCATGTAGCTCTTGAATTGTTTCCATAAATGTAGTAGCAAATGTACTTGCTTTAAATGGATGAGATAATGCACAAAAGTGTGCATACTTGGTAATTCTATCAACTAACACCATGATGACACTCTTTCCTTCAGACCTAGGTAAACATGTGATAAAACCCATTGAAATCTCCTCCCAACATTTACTTGGAATGGATAAAGATTGTAGAAGACCCAGAGTCTTAATTGTCTCAACTTTATTTTGTTGTTAAACCAAAAATTTTGCCACAAAATTTTGAATATCAAATTTAAGGCCATCCCAAGGGAGAAGTGTGCAATTCCAAAAGAATATTTTGTTTTAGTTTTGAATTCTTACAAAGATATAAGCGACCTTTCTACCATAAGGAATCATTTTTCCAACTAAATTTATTAGATGTGCTAGGATCTTGCTGCAACTTTTGAATGAGTGTCCACACTTATTTTTCCTTCTTTCATTCATCCCTTGCTTTAGTTATCCAATCTAGTTGGATAGTAGAAATGGCACAAAACAATGCTTCCACCTCTTCATCCTTTCTTGACAGTGCACCTACAACAACATTTAGCTTCCCTTTGTTGTAGGCGATTTCAAAGTCATAACCCAACATCTTTGTAACCCATTTTTTCTGTTCTTTTGAAGACAGTCTTTGTTCCAAAAAGTATTTAAGGCTATCATGATCATTTTTTACCTTGAACTATCTTCCCATTAGGTAAGGGCGCCACTTATTTAGTGCATGTAGTACTGCCAACATTTCCTTCTCATAAATAGATTTTTGTAAATACTTTCCTTTGATTGGTCTACTTTCAAAAGCAATGGGTCTTCCTTCTTGCATTAAAATAACACCAATTCCATTTCTTGAGGCATCACATTCGACAATAAAGGTTTTTGTGAAGGTTGGCGTAGCTAAGAATGGTTCTAGGCACATTAACTCGTTAAGATGTTCAAAGGCCTTAGTTGCTTCAGGAGTCCATGAAAATGCATCTTTCTTCAATAATGTTGTTAGAGGTGTTGTTATTCTCCCATAATTTTTAAAAAACTTGTGATAATACCCTGTTAACCCCATAAATCCTCGCAACTGCTTTATGGTTGTGGGGACTTTCCATTCCTTAATGGATTTAATTTTGTTAAGGTCTAACTTAACACCCTCGTGACATACAATATGACCCAGATATTCCACCTCTTATACTCCAAAGAAACAATTGGAGGTTTTTGCATATAATTGTTTCTCCTGCAATAGTTTGAGCACCCTGTCAACATGTTAAACATGATTCTTCCAAGACGTGTTGTAGATTATTGTATCATCAAAATATACTAACAAAAATTTTCTAAGGAAGGGTTTGAAAATGGAATTCATCAACCCTTGAAATGTAGAAGGTGCATTGGTAAGGCCAAAAGGCATGACCAAAAATTCAAATTGACCCTCATGAGTTCAAAATGCTATTTTTCAAAATATCTTTAGTCTTCATTCTAATTTGATGATATCCTGAGTGCAGATCAAACTTGGTAAAATAAATTGCTTCATGTAATTCATCCAATAATTCATCAATCATAGGAATGGAAAAATTATCTTTAATAGTGAGCTTATTGATCTCCCTATAATCCAGACACATGCGCCATGAACCATCCTTCTTGTGCACCAATACTGCTGGAGCAGAGAAAGAACTTTGGCTCGGTTGAATTATACCATCCTCTAACATTTCTGCAATCATAAGTTCAATTTCGCTCTTTTGGATGTAAGGATATTTGTAAGGCCTGATGTTTGGAGGAACAATTCTTGGAATCAAATGAATAGCATGATCATGATCACAAATAGGTGAGAGTCCTTTAGAATTTTCAGACACCTTGTAATGATTGTCCAAGACTTTTTGGAGATCTGGAGAAATAGATGATTTTGATGTTGGAACTTCTATTGAGCATAATCGTGAAATTACACTTACTGTCTTACCCAGCTTCCCTGTGATACCCTGTAATTCAACTTACTTTCCTTTCGAAAAAAAATTTAAAGAAAATTTCTTGAAAATTAAAAGCTACCGTCCCCAAATTTTACTCCTAGTACAACATCAGTACCTCCCATTGGAATGGAAATCATTGGAATATTCAATAAATATTCCCCCATTATTAGTTTGATATTATGGCATTTTTTAGAGAAATTTATAGTTCCTCCATTTGCAACCATCACTTGACATTCTGGTGATGGGTATAGGAAGCAATTCAATTCCTTGGATACCTTACAATGAATAAAATTATGGGTACTACCCGAGTCAATCAACACTATTACTTTTTTCTTCTTGATATGTCCTTCTATCTTGAGATTTTGAGGAGTGGTAATTTCTGCCAATGCATTACAGGATATGGTCAGACTCATTTCTTCTTTCTCTAGGGTTATTTATTCATGTATATCCTCTTCTTTTGAATTTTATTATTCATTTTCATCCTCCTCTTCACAATCTATGTAAAACAATTTCTTCTCAACACACTTATGACCTTTAGTGTATCCGCTATCACAACTATAGCAAAGCTCTTTTGCTCTTTTTTCTTCCAATTGTTGTGGTTTCAACCTTGTAGGTTGTGGAAGTATAGGAGTAGCAACACTTCCACCTTTATAGAAGTGAGTGGTAGGCTTCCTTGTCGCCATAATTTTACTTTCAATTTTTCTTGCCAACCTAAATGCCTTCTCCAATGAATTGGATTCCCAAAGGCGAACCTCATGTTGGATGTTATCCTTTAAAGTCCCTATGAAGACATCAATCATGTGTTCCTCTGGAATATTAGTTACCCTTATATTCAATTTTTTGAATTCTTCAATGTGCTCCACCATTGTACCCTTTTGTTTGAGATTTATCAATTGGCTAAAGAAGGTGTTTCTCTTTGTATCCTTATAATGTGCTATCATTTCCTCCATAAAAATTGACCAAGTGACAATATTTTTACGAAAGCAAAGCCATCGATGCCATTCAAATGTATTTTGTTCTAAATGTAAAGTTGCAATGCGTACCTTTTGTGTGATTTGTACATTATGGAGATCAAAATATTGCTCCATCTATAGTATCCATGTTACGGGATCCTTGCCATCAAACTTCATCATATCAATCTTTGGAATATGGTGGGCCTTACATCCAACATTATAATTTATGAGATCACCTTTAACATTTATTTTGTTCTCACCATGAATTTCATGTACTACCTATTCGTCATTAGGAATAATTTCTTATATCATCTTTTTCAAACCTTCCTTCAAACCTTACATGTTTTCTTTTATATAATTCTTCATGTCTTCCATGTTAGCTTCTATGTCATCCATCTTAGCTTCCATGTCATTCTTCAAACCATCCATATTAGCTTCCATGCCTTTCTTTAAACCATCCATATTAGTTTCCGTGCCTTTATTCAAACCAACCATATTAGCTTCCACGCCTTTCTTCAAAACTTTCATTTCATTTTTTGTTGCTCTTTGTGAGAGCGAAATTTTATGCACTTGCTCTTGTAATTTTAATATATCATGTTGCACTTCTTCCTCTTCATGAGTCATAGTAGAGCCTTATGAGGGCTTAATGGGTGTTGAATTATTTTAGGGAAGATTTTAGAACCCTATACTAATATCTATGCTTCAATATTCCCTTGGAATCATTTCAAACTGATTTTTCAAACAAGACTTATGCAATATGAAAACAAAAACACAAGTTTTTCTTGATTTTTAGGACTTCGATATTGAAACTAAATTATCTATGTGATTTCAGATCCTCAATATCTGAAATTAGGTCCTATAATATCCCTATGAACATTTTTTTGAATGCCATAGGTCTGACCTGATTTGGATTCTTCAAGGAAAATTTATGCCCAATCTTCCACAATGTCTGAATTATGGACTTGTTCAGTAGAGAAAACTTATATGACATACCACATGTCACTGTTTCCTCCTTTGGCTCTGAAATTGATACACAGGAAACCAAAATCCATTTCATTTCAACCACTTTTTACAGAATTCAAATACAATACTCAGAGGGAGAGTTATAATGATTTTCCCAAGGTCACCTCTTTAGATGAAATTCAAGAGCCTGCACAAATCCTAACTTCCATAGATCACATCTCCGAAAATATTTCGAACCAAGATCTGAAATTTTTACAAAAAGTTCCTCGAGATTTTTTCGAAATGAGTTTTTTTTTTTAGCATCTGAACCTTCGTACAAAAAAAGGTATAGATAAAATTCCATGATGGTCTGTTTGAAGAAGCAAAACCCTAGAATCCAAAGCTTTGATACCAAATGTTATAAAAACCAACTCCAAAAATATAAGAAAAGAGAGATCAATGCCTTACAAATAATCTACTTCGAGGAGGAAACCTCCTTTACATTACACAAATGATCAATTCTTGGATGATCAAATGATAAAACCTCCTTTGTATATATAGAAGTCCATTGGGTCACAATATAATCCTAGCTGACCTGACAATAATAATGTAAGGGCATAATAATAAAAATATGGGGGTTACAGGGGTACAACAATAACAATAAGGGGGCTACACTAACAACAATAAGGGACTACACTAGTAATATAGGGGCCTAACACATTTTCTAGGTGTCATTTCTTGCTATCATTTTCTATGTTTCTTTTTGCCAATTTCAACACAATGCTTGATAATTAAATTAAAAATTTTAAATCCCTTTTCCAAAATAGACATACATATACATTAATATTTTCTTATGGAGAATTTGTTTTTCATACTTATAAGTTATGTTGATTTATATATAAAAACCAAATCAAATGATTACAACTTGTTATTGTGTCCCATAGGGTAGGTATATATATTGTATGCTCTATAGTCTCAATTCTATCATATTAGAATGTATTATTTATCAGCTTAAATTTTGACATGTGATCCTAGAGTGCGGTGGTGAATTGACATTGTTTATGAGTTTAGGTAGTGTATAACTTAGTATAGACCACCCCAATTTCTTGGGGTGGTCTATAACTAGTCTTCAAATGGCGGGTTACTCAATATCAAATTTTGATTTCTCTAGGAAGATGATTGGCTTAATTTATCATCTTAAATCATAGCTTGATTACATGAAAGGAATGAAGTATATTACTAACTTTTTATTTTTTACTGCCCATCCTTTAGCGCACCTGTGTCTACATATGTGGAAAATTATTTTTATCTATTGGTAATTTAGAGTTGTGATATGATTTCACGTCTATGGTTCCATTTCATTTTTACTATTCATCTTCTCTTCATAGGTTTCGGCTTATTTATTTCTTAGTAGTGTAATAGTTGTTGACATCTAAAGGATTTGTGAGGTGGCACATATACTTGCTTTAGAAGTTCAAAAACCATTCTAGTTTCACTTGGAATGGCATACCTTTCCATCTTCTCACTAGATAAACTCCGATTTTTACTTTTGCCACATCTAGAGCATGCTTCTCTATAAATTTTGTTTAGGATTGGAGAGGTGGCTCACATGCCTAGTTTTGATGTCCAAAAAACGTGTCTGAATTCAACTGAGATAAATGAGCCTACTACTTTAACTTTACAAAAATGTTCAATCAGTATTCAACTTATGTCCATTACATTTCTATGGCTATTATTTTGGATGGGTTCTTAAGCTTAATGATTTTATAGTGTTGTAGGGGTTTTAAGGGTTATAAACATTAGCAAGGATGTTTTTCACTTTTGGGCTATATTATGTTTCTAATAGGGATTGTGGTAGTGTTAGGGGTTGTGGGTTTTAATTTTCTTAGTGTTGTGAGTATTTTTGTAGTGTTTAGTATTTTGTGTCTCTTGTGTCTTATTATTTGCCTATGTTATTTTTGAGAACTACAACTGGTTGTATTAATGCCCCATAATCTGGTACTTTCTCCATGGGAGACGCCAAAGTCGAATTCTCCTTCTCGTATGAGTAATTGAGACTAGTATTCGCATACAAATAGTAGTACATAGTAGCATTACATTTCGGGAGGTCTAAGCGACCTTTCTCCTTACATTTGTACACCTATAAAGTCAGGTTCTCTGTAACCTTAAATGTTAAGACGGTGCCTACGAATTTTGAAGACTGTATCGGATTATTAGTGCTATTATTTAAAAAAGGGCAATTCTGACCTCTAGTAATAACTAATAAAATAGAAGAGAGAAACGCTAGTATTGTGTAACTCCGACCATGAATTGGGATAAAAAAACTTGAGTTCTGCACACAGTTGATCTGGAAGCTGGGGAGGCCGCATCCACGACTTTCTCACCGAAAGGATAGAATATATTTAAATTCCCACATTTAGTGTGTTGAGACAGATAAGGAAGAAGTCTCTGAAATGAAGAGATACTTCCATGAAGAGAAGATGAGATGATCAGCATCGAATGAGATCCCCAAACTGCAACAGAATGAGCGACAATGAAGAGAAGGTCGTGTTAAATAGGTCAAGAACGTCTATTTTTTTTGGTAGTTTAGACTAATCTTAATCACCCACGGGTTTCGAACTAGTGACCTTACAGACGGAGTGTCTTAGCAATGCACCCCATCACCGACTGCTCTACACCACGTAGGCTGTCAATAACGTCTATTAAATTGAACAAATCAAATCAATATTTTAAATTAGGTTTTAGTGTAAATTTCAAATAATTTAATTTAGTTCCATCGCTCCCCCCTTCCCGTGAACAGCATCCCCATGTATATGGATTCCCTGTGAACCACATCCCCAATTTCGTTTTCTTGTCAATGGTCCACCCATAAGTCAATATATGATGCCGTAAAAGAGGGGTAAGAAGTGCCATCACATAGCGTGACAGATTCGGAAATGTCTAGAACGAAGACATTTGTTATTGACAATACAATTGTTATTCGGAAATTTGTAGCATGAAGACAATTGTTATTTCCCTGAATGTGACAACGTCGTGATCATGGAATCAATCAATAGAACCAATATACGCTTCATATCATAGATATGAGTAGGAGTATTTCCAGATATCTTATCCAGACAAATGTGGAAAACACCATTTGAAGTGTAAATATCGGTAGAGCTTGCCAATACGATGTATATGAGTATTGCGAGTGTAGAAATAAGTGGATGTAGAAATAATTTTCTATTTGTACGGAAAAACAAAGTAAATAAACTAAATACTAAATAGAGAAAAAAATGCAGATTAGACAGAAAGAAACGAAATTTTGCTAAAAGACGAGAAAATCTTCGTTGTTCATGTTTATAGATTGAAAGTCTAGATTATTCGTGAGAAAATTTTAGAAATTTGAAATAGTAATCTAGTTATTTGAGGTTTATTGAGTTAGAGGTTTATTTTACATCTCAATGTGAATATTATGGTTAAGTATGTTAGTTTTCAATTTGGAGTTGATACATGTTTTTTTAAATAAAAATAAAAGATTTTTTAAATAGAAAATAAATGTTTTTTTAAAAAAGGTATATATATTTAATTAATTATTTTTATTATTTTATTTATTTTTATTTTTTTGTACAGTGGAATTGACAACTAGAGCTGCCTTGTGACTCGTGTTATATGGGGTCGAACCTGGCAGGATACCACTATAACCACTGGGAATTGCACCTGCCCCTCTCCACAGCGTCGGGTTAGTCTAGGGGATTTGAACTCGTGACCTCCAGTACGGAGCTCGCTTTACAAACGAACTTCATCGCATTTCAATTACCAACTCGCCTACCTCCGTGGGGCTATATATATTTAATTAGTTGTCTATATGACCTAATATAATTTCAAGTAAAGTAATTAGAAGTAAAAAAAAAAACATACGAGTAAAATGTTAAAACTATATATTTTTCAAAAATATTTTAACAGGTTATTTAAATAAACTATATAAAAAAATATGTTAAATGAAAATATTTTAATGTTGTATATAATAAAATAATTTTAATGTTGTATATAATAAATTATCCAATGTGCTCTTTTGAATAAGATACATTAATATAAATTAATATTAAGGCATATTTAAAAATATGTTAATAACAAACAAAATCATTTTAATGTGCACTGATAAAATTACTCAATGCACATGTTATGTAAAATATTTTGTATATTGTTTTAACACACACACACATATAAAGCTATTGAAAAAAAAATCTTATGATTAGAACTTTTGAATTGGTCTCACTATTTAATAGTTTAATCATCTTTTAGGTATCTCATTTTTTTGTTGAAATCCAACAAACATTTTTTGGACTTAAAGTTTAAGTTATGCAATCTCTATAGCATTCAAAAATACAATTTAAATAATGAAAAATTACACATTGTCTTTTGCACTCTAAAATATATTTGCAGTGTGAAGAAATTTGATCTTTCTGGTCTCATGTTAGATCTGTGCTTAAGATGGATCTATATTGGTATAAATAAAATTGCAGGTGAACCTATATTTTTTTTAAATTAAAAAAAAAAAAAATTAACAAAATTATTATTATTATTATTACTATAGAGATTTAATGCCTTCAAAGTCATGTGAATGTTAAATTCCCCATGGGTTACACCAACAAAAAAAACTATGGAGATTCACTCCTTTGCCAATATGCTTTGTTATAATATTATAGGGTATACCATGGTTTATCAATACCACATACTGAAAAAGTGACACAAATTTAATTTTAATTTTAATTTTACGACATTTTTTAATTAAATAAAAAAAAGCACATAAGTATATGTCACATAAATTTTGACCCTCTATCTTGACTACCACCATTCAATGAATATTCCTTAGAGATTAAATCCCTACAATTCATCTATTAATGTGTAGAAAATATAACCATGGGATTCAATCTCATTATTTAATGTACTAAAACAAAATAATGAATCCTTCTACAATTTATGGGAAAAAACACGATCGCACAATCACATAACAAGTAAGAGAGAGTAGCAATCAATCACACAACACAAGATGCATATGGGGAAAGCAGCTACTCAAAACTCCACTATCTATATATTGCATAAACTCACGATCATGAAACAATACAATGTTATTCCTCCATAGAGAAACCTCTACACTCTTCTAACTGTCTCACTTCAATCCTACTCGAATTTGGCATACAATCTAAGAAAAATTGGATAAATATTTCACCTTTTACTTACCTATGCCTGGCGTGCCTTGCTTTCACATTCTTTGGCTAATTGAGCCCCTATAAATGAGGAAAATCTCAATTAATGATTGTGCAATCCTTTCAAGCCTTCCCCATGACCTCATGCACTATCTGTACAATTTTCTAATTATACAACTGATAGTTATCATCCCTTTAACCTCAGTCTCAAATGGGCTTTCCTTAGAAATGAAATGCAACAACTATTTATAGTGAATTATCTGTTAACTGATTGGTCACTACTTCTGGATTAAATAATATTTAATTCATTAGACCTCTCACTAGCTCATCACTCAGTTAGAACTAGTTAAACTAATTTTAACTGGATTTCTTGAGTTAACTAATTACAACTCATAAATAGCTCTAACTAGAGCCCTTAAAATCACGGGAGAACTCTACATGCCTCCTCTATGACCTCCAACTCAAATTTCCTAAGATACATAACCCTTCCTGACTCACTTAACTAATACAATTTGTCATGAGATGAAATTACAATTTTTCTTCCAATTTAATTAAGGGAAAATTAAATTAGAAGCCCCCTATGGTGCCACTTCTGGGTGCCATTTTTTGGGTGTCATTTATAGATGCCATTTTCTATGTTTATTTTTGCCAATTTCAACACTCCGTCTCAACAAGACAAGAATTAAATCTATCCTAATCTGGTACCTTTGGAATTTTTTGCATGCAACGCTTTTTGCCCTTTTTTGAGAAAAAAAATTCATTTTTTTCGGTTCTTCAACTTTCTGCAAACTATAACAATTTTTCTGTGTAGAATTTCATTTTGCGATAAAAATAAAAGTTGTGAGAAATTTTGTTAGCTTTCTATTACTTATTTTTTGAAATTTTTTATGCAGATTTGATATGTCAACTTAGCGTTTCTTTGAGTGTGTGTTTCTTAACAATCAAAGGATTCATAAGAAGTCATGTTATGACACAATGTTGTATTCATTGAAAATTTGTGTTTTTGAAAAAACAAAATGTGTTACAACAATCTAGACAAAGTCTACTTTGTTTTCGTCATATTTACAAAGCCAATGGATGCATATCATAATTACTAGAATTTTTTGAACTGGTCCAATACGAAAAACTGCGTATTTTGGATATGTTTCGCGTCGCAAGAAATTTATTAACATATAAGTTATAAACTAAAAATCTAAAAGGTACCCATTAGAGACGACGGACCAATGTAATGCCCCATAATTTTTTCAATTTTTTTTACAATGTTTTTTGGGAGATACAAAATTTTGATTTCACTGAATCACAATGACCCTCAGAAATGGTTTGCACCCATTTTATTAGAAAAATAATTAAAATTAATAAACATTTATAAAATTCCATAAAAGTTATATTTCCTGAAAGTAGATTCAATTATGAAAATTCTTGTCTTGGTTCCGACAGTTAATTAACAACATTTCATGGAGTTTAATCAATCCAAAGTTGCAGAACCATTTTCAGATCCTGGTTTTTGCGTAATTGGTGGCGCGTTAGTTCGGCCGAACTTTTAGTCCAAGTTCGGCCAAACTATTGTATAACTCTCCGTCGGCCGAAAAATTTTGCGGAGCCCCCTACTAAAACACATTTCGCGTCAATATAAATTGCCGCGAAATGATTCACAATTTTCACACATTTCGCACACTTCATCTCATTTTACAAATATCTTGGTTTGGGTTCACAAGTTTGGTTTTAAGAACATTTCTTCGAAGCAAATTGATTTTTTGGAAGACATTTCTTGGAGGTTTCTTCAAAGTCTGGGTTTAAGAACATTTCTTGGAAGAAAATTTATTTTTTGGAAGAAATTTCTTGGAGGTATGTACGTGTTTTGAGTTGAAGTAAATCTTTTGAACTTCGTTTCATTTTTATAAAACATTTTTCTCTCAAATTTTTTAAATTGTGTGTTTTGGATTGGAGTATGTATTTTTTACAAAAAAATTACACTGAATTTTTTTAAATTAAATCTTTTGTGATATTTTTTTAATTGAGTTATTGTCTAATATTTTGAAGGAAATTTTTTGAACTTCATACCCTATTATCATGGGAAATCGAAGAACTTGTGCGAGAAAATACGATCGAAAAAAAGACCCTGAGGCACGTAGAGAAGAAACGAGACAATCTCGCAAAAGAAAGTTAGAAGCCCTCTCAAATATTGAAGAGGAAAATCAACCTCAAGAAGAAATTGAAGCAGGTATGTAAACGTAAATATTATAATCTATTGATATATTTTTAAAATTTTCCCAATGTAAAATGTGAAGCTTAATTTTTATTTGATGAACTAGTTTGAAAAATATTTTGTTTAATGTAAACAGATAGAGATACTCCTCAAAATATTGAAGAAGAAAATCAACCTCAAACAGAAATTGAAGCAGGTATGTAAATGTAAATATTATGATCTATTGATATATTCAAAATTTTCCTAATGTAAAATGTGAAGCTTAATTTTTATTTGATGAACTAGTTTGAAAAATATTTTGTTTAATGTAAACAGACAGAGATACTCCTCAAAATATTGAAGAAGAAAATCAACCTCAAGCAGAAATTGAAGTGGGTATGTAAATGTAAATATTATGATCTATTGATATATTTAAAATTTTCCTAATATTTATCGACATAGTTATTAATTTAGTGATTTATTGAATATGTAATATTTTTTCGAATATGTACAGATGAAATCACTATCGATAATGAGATGTTAGAAAATGTTGACACTCACACATATGGAGATAAAAAACCTGACCATGTTATACGATATCGTGTCAACCACATTTTTGAAGAGTATTTCTTAAATGAGCAAGTGACAGTTCATGCTAAAATGTTGAAAGGTCTCCTATCATTAAGGAAATTAAAAGAAGCGATGACACTATTGGGTATTCGAAAATCAACCAAAGATAAAAAAATGAATGAAGAGGTGATAAAAAATATGAGTAGTACTATAAAGTCAATTAAGAGATCTAGAGATAAAGATGTTTCAAATATACGTAGAGGAATACAGATGGCAATAGTTTCACCAAGTACTAAAGAGAATCATTTGATAACATCTATGGCACGAGCACTGGCAACCTCACGAAAAACTCTGCACAAACATTGAAAATTTCGACTGCAAATAGATGTAAATGATTAACTCGCTTGTTGGAGAGCTATTTGTAGGCAACCATACAAAGATAGACTTGGAGAAAATGTTAAAAAAATAATATATGAATATTGGAAGAACAATTCACGTGTTTCACCAACTGCAAGACATGTGATGCGAAGAAGAATAGCACGAAATCAGTACGAAGAACATGAAAAACATCTCTTGGAAACCACTTAGATAGAGTTATTCAACAAGTTCAAAAAAGAGAATCGTCAAATTCATGTTTCACTCAGTGCTTTTGTTCAACAAAAACCATGGTATGTAAAACCTATCACCGTACGCGACACTTGTTGTTTCCATTATCATGTGGAATTTGAGTTATATTATGACACATTCCTTGATTTCGGTAGAACATTATGGAAGGATTCACCTCCTCCTTCCACTATCCGTGAATTCATATCTCAAATTCTATGTGAAAGAGAAAGCGATGAACTATTTTACAAAAAGAAATGTGTTGGTGGTAAAAATGTGATGATTGTGGAAATTTGACTAAATTTCAAAACAAATATCGTATTGATATAAATGATCAATCATTGTCCAACATGAAAGTGAAATGGAAGAGATATGAATATATCGGTACATCGATTCAAGGTGCAAATAGTGTTAAAAGAATCGAATTACGAGAAGAATAAATTTTTCTGATAGACTTTTTGAGAAAGTTTGAGGCAGAAATTTACAAATACACCAAGCATTCCCATAGAGCTTGATGGCAAGACTTGCAATTCAAAAAATCTCGTGAAGTTTTTCCACCAGGGACCATTTTTTCAGGGATTGATTTTGCAGAAAACTACACATTGGTTCCACAAAAAGAAATTCAGAGTGAATACTATCATTCTGACCAAGTCTCCATGCTCGTCCATATTCTATATAGACATGCTGAACAAAATGTCGATCATATAGAAAGCACGAGTGAAAATCGACATATAATTAAAGAATATCATTTTTATATCAGTGACGATCGTACACATGATACATGTTTTGTACAACATTGTTTTGGAAGAATTTATGATTCATTGAAAGATCGTGGAATAACATTCAATGAACATTGGATATGGTTAGACAGATGCATAGGTCAATTCAAATCTGCACGATCATTCTTTTGGTTGTGTTATCTTCATAAGAAAACATGCATTAAACATTGTTGGAATTTCTTTGAAACTGGCCATGGAAAAGGAGAACATGACGGTGCAGGAGCATGCATAAAATGAGTACTTCGAAGATATCAAATGAACCACTCTGCACGCCGACTTGTGAATGCTGAAGAAGTTGTTCAATGGTGTATCGCTGCTCTAAGCCATGAGAAAAACCCATCAAGAGAAGTGCGAAGGTACATTCAATTTAATTTATATTGGAAATCTAATTTTAAACATTGTACATTTATCATGCAATGATTATTTTTAATTGTATTTTGATATCATATTTACAAATTATTTTTCTAATTTTCCATATAAAGGTTTTTCTGGCATATTGGAATCGGAGACGTAGATAGATCATTGGAAATGACGTTGAAACAATAAAAGGAACTCGAAAATTGCATTCAATTCAAACAAAGTTGTCCACAAATGTGTTTGCATTGGATAAAAGAAAATATTCTTGTTTTTGTGATGTTTGCATAGACAACACAAAATCCAATGACATCTGTGAAAACAAAATGTATGTGAACGATTGGAAACATACAGAGCTAAATACAAAGGGAAAAATGTCCGTTGCAATGATTGAAGAAATGGAATCAGATGAAACTACAATATCATCCGATGGTGATCGAGTTTCTGATCTTGTTAGAGAAGGTAACATTTGAATTACTTTTTAATGATTTAAAGATCTACAAATAAATTTAAATATGCATAATTAAATGTTAAATTTATTTTATTGTGTAGGAGATGTTTTTGTTGTAATTGCACCTATTGACAACGATGAAAATGTGAAGTATTATTTGATGCGTTGCACTGAACGAAAAATGAAATTATTACAAGACTATAATGATCACGGATTTCAGTATGACAAAGGGTCTATTATACTGAAAGGTTATTTTTTCAAACAAAATCATCAAAGTGGAGTCTTTGTTTACTTTGAAGACTATGAACCTGATTCCATAAGTTTTCAATATAGTCACTTGGTGTGTGCAGCACGCAAAAAGTTGATAGAAGTTCAATCAAAGAAAAAATCGAAAATTAAGAAATGGAAAATGTCAAAATCCGATCATGAACGGATTATTGATGATGGAATTCCATTAGAATTTTTTTGAGTGAAGTGTCCAACAATTTATTATCTTTGGATTAAATATGTTTTAGAACTTCCAGTAATCAACTAAAAATTGAGCTACTTATGTTATTTGTGGTTTGCACATGTTACAAATTGTTTGGGTACAAGCACGTGCTCTAGTATCAACTGAAAGTAGTTTTTCTATACATGTGAATTGATGAAAAATGTTATATGTATTGGATATATATATATATATATTCTAGAATGAAATTAATTGTTTTTTTATATTAATTGTTCTTGTATATGTTTTCCGACCGTATGGTACACATTATTTCACTTTATTTTGTAAGGTTAGATTCGGTCCCCATATGGCCTAACCTCCAAGGGACGAGATAACAAGTGGTTGTCCCCACTTGCCCGAATCTCAGCTTTTAAGTACAATTTTACTGTTTACGGCAGGCATCTTACATGATGTCCTATCCAAGGATAGATTCTCTTTGTTTCAAGTTTCCGGTAAAAGTTGTCACCGAATGACCTACTAGGATATTATAAATACTAGCTTTGTAAGATCATTTGGCATTCGGAAAAATTCGAAAGTCTTAGACTGTCAATCAATTTAAAGTATCATTCACCCTAGGGAGTGTAAAATATTCAATGTAGGTTGGTGACGATGCTCACTCCTAGCTTGAAGCAGCTCCAATGCACTAGACCAAAGTTGGTGACCTGCTTGGTTTTTCACCCAAGAAATTCCTAGGTACTCTTCTTACCTTTGGCCCCCAAAGCTACAATGGAGTTATAGGAAGGTGAAGAAATTTTTTTTCACTGATAGGAATTTGGTCACATCCCTAATCTCCCCTTATCAAAAGGTTCCTATCTATTACATTATCCAGCGTGTACTCAAGATCACTATTTCATAATTAGAATATCACAATATCATAAGTTCTCACAAAAATACATGGAATTCCATTACGACACTCATCTAACAATGGGGAGCTCAAAACCTAGAAAGCTCCTCGTCCCCTTAATAATAATGTGTTTAATTTAGTCTTTTAGGTGAGGATTAGGTGTGAATCTTGTTTTCACATACAAAAATAATTAATTGTTTAATTCCATAAATTTGATTATTCACCAAAATACATGTCATATCCATTATTTTTCTCTCCTACAAATTCCCATTATTTTATTAAAATATGATTTTATCTCACCCAACTATCACATGTTCCTAAATTTACTCCTAAATGTTCCCTATGCCCTAAATCTACTCCTAAATGTTCCCTATGCTGATTTTCCCTTACTTATTTTTAGAAAGTTATTTTCCTAGATCTATCATAACTATGGATCTATCAAGCGCTGAGAGGGATCAAATATCTAGAGGTGCAAACCTCTTTTTTGAGTGCAAAACTTGAGGAAAGGTTTGCACCTCGAGAGATTTGATCCCTCTCGGCGCTTGATAGATCCATAGTTAAGATGGATCTAGGTTGGTTTCAGTCGTGTGCAACCAAGGAAAAACTATCGATAAACCATTTTAAATATGCTAAATATGTTTGAGATTTATCAAGTCATTTTAATTTCAAATTTTCTTAGTTACCTCAATTTGTTGAGATGATAAATATTGTAGAATAACTTTAATAATGGAAAATGATCAAATAAAATTTTTGAATGCGAAGTGACAATGTAATAATATTGAATGATAGAATGTGAATAATTAGAATGTACAATCACTTACAAATAGCATTTATTGTGATCAATCTTAAACTATTTTCTTCTTCTATTCTTATTGTCACCCTTATTATTTTTGTCATCTTTCCATATCGATTATATTAAAAAGAATGTAAAAATCATAAATCATAAACCATTTAAATATTTAGCTCGAACTCTTGTAGTAAACACGATACCTTGTCTCTCTTGCTCTCCAATATTATTAGGTTTAATTATTATAACACAAAAATCGTTCTACATTGTCAATAATTTTTGTGCTTACATTGAAATCAATGAACACTATTAATCCAATGACTTTACAACTATTGTACAATCATACATGCAATTATATCAAATCAGAAATCAACATATACAATGAAATCAATGGGGATTGTCTTGTTACAAGTAACATAATTTCAATTTACCACATGTGCAAATGTAGGTTGAAACCTTCCAAAACTTTAAGTTGTAGATTGAAACCATCCAAAACTTTAAGTTTTAAAACCCTTTTGATTATATATTGTGCAAAATTAAAACATTAAACATTTAAAGTTCATTAAATATCACATGCAAAATGTAGATTGAAACCATCCAAAACTTGAGTTTTAAAAACTTCACATGCCATGCCAATTATAATTCAACTATCCAACAAAAACATTTAACATTAAATATCACATGCCAAATGTAGTTCAGATGACAACATTACTTCACATTCACATGCCAAAAGTACTAAAACCATTCAAAAATTAAATAAAACAAATTATATAATTACAATGTAATAAAATATGTCCAAAAATTGTAAATCTCACAAGTATCAAACTGTATCAAGTTTAACAAATTTTAAAACCATCTAAATTTTGAAATCAAATCTACTATCAATCATGTCCATCAAATGGATGATCTAGCGTCTTCCCTACTAGGGTCTCAGTCCGTGCCCTATCCTATGAATAGGAAACCTACATACACAATGCACATGTACTTGAACATTAAAATTTGAAGTTTTAAAAATGAATGAGAATATATATATCTAAACTTCATGTAAAAAACAAAATATAACAAAAAAATCATGCAATACCTCGTAAGGTTCCCTCTCCATTTGATGAACAGGTTCTCCCATAGAAACATCTGCAGTGGTAAACTGTACAATATACATGTACAGTTAAATGTAAATATATATATATATATATATATATATATATATATATAATTTATATAAATTAAAAACTTTCAAATGAAAATGCACTTGTACATATATAAACTTATTTTCAATAATATTAAAAAAAGGAACTAAAGACAACTTGTTCAAATGTTGTGGATGTTCCTATCTCCATCGCTAGAGTCCTCGGATTAAAGAAATCTTCTATAGGAACCTAAATTCAAAAAAATTTAAATAACTCAAAATATAGATCTCTCTCTCTCTCTCTCTCTCTCTCTCTCTCTCTCTATATATATATATATATATATATCTCAATTTTTAATGGAACTTTTTGAGGTAGAATATATATATATATATATATAACTTTTAAACATAAATTTTAAACTTGTGAAAAATTGTCCATACTTGTGGCTCATCTCCCAATGAAGTAGAAGGTATATCTCCTAAGGAAGAAGAAGGTACCGCCATCCCAAAAACATCAGACGGAATCGGTACCTGTTAAAACATTTTATCAAATTAAACATATATATACATACATGTACATGTGTGGCAACAATTATTTATTTTAGAGTCACTTAAAAAACACTAACATGTGCCAACATATCATGATGGTTAGACCCATCTGCATCGTTTGAACCGGCGGTCCCGAACGTAACATTAAAATTTTCATCACACATCATGCCTGAGAACTACAAATGGTGTTTTAACATATAATCATACATTTCTGTTAGATTAATGTACACATACAAATAAATGTATACATGTACATAAACATGTATTTATTAAAAATTGTACACATGTATATGTAAAAATAATTTCAAACCCTAAGGTCACTAACACATACCGTTCCGGTGCCCTCTTCCTCATGAAAAATTAGGTCTTGCAGACCATTGCGACAATTTATTGCATATGTTCGGAGATCTTCAACATTCATGTTGTAATTCTCCTCATCTGTACGATAAAAAAAATTGGCACGTGCATTTTCACGTGCTCTTTGTCGATTTAAACAAAGATCGACTCCACTCAATCCGCTATGAACATTGTCGATCATAACATCTCTTGCTTCTCGACTTATTTGAGAAGTCACATCCATCTCTGATCGCAGAGTTTCGACTCGAAACGGTCGACTCACCAATGGCGGATCAGGGCGAGGCAACTCCACATCTCGCTTAGCGCCCTTACGTTGATATAATCGACCTCTCCCCAGGCCAAAAAATTCTGAAGGAAGGTCATCGTAGTCGGGTTTCATACCCAAAACAAATTCTGCATAAAACATTTGTGAAGAATAAACAGGAACCTCATCATTCCATGGAAGCCTTCCAAAGGCCGCAAGATGTCGATCATACAAATAACTAGCTTTGTCTGGGTGCTTGAAATACTACACCTTCAACATTTTTCTATAATTAAATATTGACTTGGCCTCTGCTCTTGTAACTTTTTTTTTTATGTCCTGCCATTTATCGGGACCTATCACTGTTTCTTTTCTCTTTCTCATCAGTTCTAGAAATGAATCAGTCGTTGGCCCCAAATTTCTTTACACATTTACCATTTCACCCAATGAATGTGTAACTATTTCAAGGCTTTGTCTACTCTCAGCAGGTAGAGACAAAGCCACGAGATCTCTTTGCAATTTTGCATGAAGGCTTTCACACCTTTGTAAGGTGCATTCCGCCATGTTGGTTTCCCATGGTATATCAGTAATCTCAGCCGGATAAGTTGTGTTGGGTTGACAGCCTTCTTCTTGAATGTAGCGCGCTGCCCTACGTCTATTTTGACCACTGGCTCGAACATTTTCAGCCTCTGCATCAATATATATAAAATTTCGTATATTAGAAAAAACACGTGTAAAAAAAGTTGTACAAATTTAATGAAAAAATATTGAAATTGATGGCAACCTTGATGTTGTTGGTTAAAATCTTCTCCAACATGACCCTGCTGAGAACCAGCTCCATAATGACACTGCTAAGAACCAGACCCACAATGACCCTGTTGAGAACCAACTTCGGTTGATTAGCCTTCGGGCGAATAAATATCACCCCCTTCCCACAACCTGCTACCACTCATACCTCGACCGGTTGAACCTTGGCCACGCTCCATGGATGGAGTTGAAACCCTTCTCCTCTTACCTCCTAAAAATTAAAATATGAAACTTATTAACAACTATTTTAACTCACAAAGTTAATAAAAAAATCAATTCCATATGTACACACATGTATGGAGATTTAAGATTATATTTAAATATCGTGAACATTCCCCGATCCCTAAACCTCCATATGGGATTCGGCTGATCTTCGTTGTTCATCCTCCATGATATATATCTATTGGTCGACATTTACACAAAATAGATTTCAAAAAATCAATTTCTAATTTAGTGTACACAAATTATGTAGAACACAACTTTCAAAGCAATAATTGATCATGTGTGTTCAACTAAATTTAATCGAAAAAGATATTATAAAAATGATAAGTTCACCGAATTGCGCTTTACATGGTGGGAACACACTTGGTATAAAATTTACTACTTATACACTTTAGTTTGTGGGAGAAATGACACATGTACATAGTTTACCTTAAAATTGTTGTGTTTTACGGATATTAAAATGAAGAACTTCTATTTAGATCCATTCCAGAGATTGACTGTAGGGGCATTTACTAGATATGTCACCTTTCATAAAAGATGAGATCCAGAGGCTACCTGGCCCTTTACAGACTCCGCCTATAGAACTTGTAGAAGTAAACACTAGAGGCATTAACAATATCAAAGAACGTTTTCATGCTCAGACATGGGAATGTGTCTCTTTCCCTACACAAAAAAATAGTTCAAGGTAGTTAATCTTCATAGACATGTCATCAAGCAAGTCAATGTGATCATCCCCAACTTACTTTTTATGAAATTAGGCTTGGAATCTCATTTTAGAGCTCAAATTTTTAGGAAGGATTTAAGTATCCACCTTTCAAGAATCACTAGAAGATGTTGATAAAGAATATAGGAAGACAAAAAACTAACCATTGGTGTACTAAATGTATTTCTTGGGAGGTAGATTGGCATATGGACTTTTGGTAGCTAGAAATTTTCCAAATAAGTGAATGTATTTGAAAACCAAACCTCTAGTTTATTTTGGTTTAGACAAGGTCTAGAATTTGAAAAGTGAATTCCCTCTTTCTTCCTCTTACATGTCCAATGATCGAAATCTGGATTGAGGGAAAAAAAATTCCTAAATAAAAATTTTGCATTTTATTTGTACACAAGTTTTTAAAAGCTAATTAACTCGTAAATTTCTCACAAAATACACTTAAAGCTTGACACAAACCCCTTCCCACTAGAGGAATAAGGTCCAAATTTGTGATGAAAATGTGCTATGAAAGTAAAGGGTTAAAGGAAACCATGTACAAGGCATAGTTGAGCCAAATGTTGTTGAGGAAGGGCCTAATTATTTGGGTCTTGGTTATGGAAAACATGGAGAATGCTCCAAAGCCAAGGAGGCACATGAAGCTATTCCAAGAAGGAATTTTATTTCATGTTCATTACGTCAAGCTTGTGAAGTTCGTGTTCATGATGAATGGAAAATTTTGACACCCACCTTGTAAGAAGATGTTAATAAACATGAAGCTAATGAGAATGTAAAAGAAGAGGATGTTGAAAGCTCTATCTAGTCATTGAATTCATTGCTAGTATTCAAAGGAGAGCCACTACCTCATCAAATTCACCTCCTCAAGAAGGCGACAATGGTGAATATTCAAGGTATAAATTTTCCTTTAATCAAATTGCTTTTGATTATGATAAACATGGTAAATATTCACATAAGATATATAAAATAACTTGCACATGTTCCTTTTGTGGTTTGAATAATCATAATGTTTATAGATGTTGGAAGAAGATATCCATACACATTGAAACTTTCTAAATAAATGAGGCAAAAAGTTAAAGGCCCATTGGACAAGGAAAATGATGTTGAAAATAAGATGCAATTGTTTATTACTCATTGCCATAAGAAAGGTCACCTTGTGGACAAGTGTTGGACTTTGTATCCAACAAGTCATCCACAATATTTTAAGGTGGTGGAAAGAGATAACAACAAGAATGGAAAAGAGGATTCCATAATCGATGAGGGTCAAGATGATTCACATGATGAAGTGCAGCTAAAAGATGCGCCATTGAAATGGTTTTATACCAGATGGTTAGATTTCTTATCTAATTAAGGCCTTGCATGTATTTTTATGTTTCATGAATTTCTTTGCAAAATCAAATTATGGTGCATGTTGCATGAAGCAAGATGTTGAAAGTAGAGTTACATTGACACACTTAATTGCAACAAATATGGAAATTTGTACCTGAGCTCTATTATTTGACTTGAGAGTCGGTTGTTTGAAGAGGCATGTTTTGTCGATTTGTGTTTGGTTGATGGTTTTGTACACCAATATGTAAGAGTACATGGAGATATTCACATGATGTGAATTTTTGTTCTTTGAAGGAGAAAAATGATATGTCAGCGAACTATGTTTCTTGCATGATGTGTTTTCAGTTTGATGGTTTTGTTTGTGACAAGACGTCACAAGATTTTGGGAAGGTCCACTCTTGAGTGAGAGCCTCATGATTACAACATAATCATGAGAATAAAATGGGAGTGCATCCTTATTTTGAAAACAAATAGGATTCTGAGCTACCTAGGACTCGAACCATTATTTTTAAATTTGAAATATCATGGTGTGTTGTTTCAATCCCTGAATCCACAATCCTAACATAAATTGTTTTATTCTTTTTTTGCAGGATTTAGTTGGTTATATTAAAATTCAATTGAATTTAAAATTCTTGGCTTAGTGGCATGAACCAAACATATGAAGTTGGAAGCTACTTGGTGTAATTTTCCTTAAATCTTCAAAAAAACAGAGAAAAAATGTCAATTTCGATCATTTTTTATTAGCTTCTGCATACAACAGATGTTATCACAATTGCAACACAATCATGTTCCATGAGAATGAATTATAAATGTCGCAAGCCAAATTGCAAGGAAATTTTCTTTCATTTTAGGCAAAATAAGGCTATGACATTAAGGTCCATGCTAGAAAAAATTATGCAAATAAGGTTGCTAAGTCTTGATACATTAAGGTCCATGCTAGAAGAATTAGCTATTGGTTTCTGTCTTCAATTTCCTCTCAAAATGAATGTGTACGTGCTTTTAAGAGACACACTAGAGGAATAAAGTCCAATTTTTTGATGAAAATGTGCTATGAAAGTAATGGGTTAAAGGCAAACATGTACAAGGCATAGTTGAGTACAAGGCATAGTTGACCCAAATGTTGTTGAGGAAGGGCCTAATTATTTGGGTCTTAACCATGGAAAACATGATGGAGAATGCTCCAAAGCCAAGGAGGCACATGAAGCTGTTCCAAGAAGGAATTTTATTTCGTGTTCATTACCTCAAGCTTTAGAAGTTTGTGTTCATGATGAATGGAAAAGTTTGACACCCACTTTGCAAGAAGATGTTAATAAACATGCAACTAATGAAAATGTAAAATAAGAGGATGTTGAAAGCTCTATCTAGTCATTGTTCATTCATTGCTAGTATTCAGAGGAGAGCCACTACCTCATCAAATTCACCTCCTCAAGAAGGCCACAATGGTGAATGTTCAAGGTATAAATTTGCCTTTAATCAAATTTCTTTTGATTATGATAAACATGGTAAATATTCACATAAGATATATAAAAGAACTTGCACATGTTCCTTTTGTGGTTTGAATAATCATAATGTTTATAGATGTTGGAATAAGGTATCCATGCACATTGAAACTTTCTAAATAAATGAGGCAAAAACTCAAAGGACCATTGGACAAGGAAAATGATGTTGAAAATAAGATGCAATTGTTTATTACTCATTTCCATAAGAAAGGTCACCTTGTGGACAAGTGTTGGACTTTGTATCCAACAAGTCATCCACAACATTTGAAGGAGGTGGAAAGAGATAACGACAATAATGGAAAAGAAGATTCCATAATCGATGAAGGTCAAGATGATTCACATGATGAAATGCATCTAAAAGATGCGCCATTGAAATGGTTTGCTAACAGATGGTTAGATTTCTTATCTAATTAAGGCCTTGCATGTATTTTGATGTTTCATGAATTTCTTTACAAATTCAAAGTATGGTGCATGTTGCATGAAGCAAGACGTTGAAAGTAGAGTTACGTTGACACACTTAAATGCAACAAATATGGAAATTTGTACATGAGCTCTATTATTTGACTTGAGAGTCAGTTGTTTGAAGAGGCATGTTGTGAACTTGTTTTTGGTTGAAAGTTTTGTACACCAATATGTAAGAATACATGGAGATATTCACATGATGTGAATTTTTTTTCTTTGAAGGAGAAAAATGATATATGTCAGCGAGCTATGTTTCTTGCTGATGTGTTTTCAGTTTGATGGTTTTTTTTGTGACAAGACGTCACAAGATTTTGGGAAGGTCCACTCTTGAGCGAGAACCTCATGTTTACAACCTAATCATGAGAATCAAATGGGAGTGAATCCTTATTTTGAAAACAAATAGGATTCTGAGCTACCTAGGACTCAAACCATTATTTTTAAATTTGAAATATCATGGTGTGTTGTTTCAATGCCTAAATCCAAAACCCTAGCATAAATTTTTTTATTCCTTTTTTGCAAGATTTAGTTGGCTATATTAAAAGTCAGTTGAATTTAAAATTCTTGGCTTAGTGGCATGAACCAAACATATTGTACATGTATTAAATTCAAGGAATTTCGCTCTCCCAATCATTTCTAAATCACCCATATGACCAAGAAAACATGTTTTAAAAGACCATACTTTGGTATGGGAAAGACCTTCGATTTCAAATATTATAAGAATGTTTTTGATATGGTTGAGAGAATGTGGAAAATAGAATCCATAAACAAATTATTTTTCAAAAAGTATTACTTTTAAAGTATCAACAAGGAACATGTACAAGGGTGTTCAATGAATTAACGCTATTTATTTAAATTCCATTATGTATATCTTACTCATAATTTTAACAAATTATTAAATAATGATCTAGATTGGATAATTATATTATTTGTCATATATTTTGATGCTTATAGAGTGAAAAAACTTAAAGAATCAACTTGTAGGGTCATTTTAATGGTGGGTGGAGAATTGGGGTCTAAAACCTTTTGGAGTCATTTTGAGGCATTAAATGACATTTCTAGGGGTCAAACGATTATCCCTTGTGCCAAAATCTTGACCATTATTCTACACTTAAAGACATATCCAATGGTGCAAGAAAAAAATCAAACGAAGTTCATTCAAAATTTATGCCTTTAGTAAGTTGACCTTTCATGTTGACCACCATGGTACGAGAGAATGACATCTTAGCCCCATTATTCATGCATGGAAAGCTAGCTACATGTGGAATTTTAACAAGACTCTAAAAGGTCTAAAATCACAAACATCGTTAATGGTTGACAGAGTCAAATCTTACACCTAGTTGGCTATCACACTAGGTTAAATACTTGGCCACTAGGAGGAATAAGAGTTCCATTTTGTGTTATTGTATTTTGCTCCATAGTTGAAAATACAACTAGGAGTGTGAAGTTAGAGAGAAAAAATGTATGAAGTTAAGTTCTTATAGCAACCTTACATGTTAAAAGTCTTAGCTAACTCTAGAGAGATTACCTCTTTCTTTGTACTCACATATTTTCCATACCAGAAAAGAGAGAGTAGAGCATGTTTACATTTTAGGGTTGTTTTTCTCCCATAAGGATTTCCTAGGGAAAAAGGAGTCTAGAGCATCATTACTTTTTAGGGTTGCTTGTCTCCCATATAAGGATTTCCTAGGAAAATAATTGTGTTCATTGTCTAGAGATATTTATGTGTGTGTTTCATTATGTTCTCTATTTCTTACGTTGTGTTTCATTATGCTTTATATTTCTTACATTTCTGCCCTCCTATTTTTCTTTTCAATTAAGGTTTATAAAATAACATGAGAAGCAACATGAGACTCCGAACAATCATTTTCATTATCTATATGGAAGGCAAGAAGGATTATATCCCCTTAAGCTTAAGCTTATGTAGTTTGTCAATTTTTATCATATATTTTTTGGTAAGGGTAAATGTTTTTTTTTATCTATAGTACAAGTCATGAGTTCCCCAATTTTACCTCATGTAAAGCATGATTCTAGGATTACTACAATTTGTACTTGGTTTTTTATTGTGATGATGCCCTGTCTCAATCACTTGGCCATCTCTTGATGGGTAGTTAAATCTTTATAACAATACCTAATTAAAATTTATATCTATTTGTATTATGTGAAATTATGTAAAAAATGGTATACTACTTTTCATAAAATTGGGTTGAGTTTATCATATATTTCAATGAAAGTTGATTAAATATGTTTTATTTAAAACGATCTAACAATTTTGGTAAGGTATGAATTTGAAATTTTGTGTGGCTCTCTATCAACCTTCACTTTCTCATTTCTAGAAAAAATCTACTTGCTCATTCGTATACCCACTTTCTATTCAAATGCATGAGTTTTGAACTCTCAGTACCTATGTTTTTCCACGCAGGAAAATTATGTCACATTTTATAATAACTCTAAATATTATTTTGAAGTTTGAATTACTGTTATTCTTTTATATAATTTAACATTAGATATAATTTTAAATTGAAAGCTACTTAGATGAAATATAGCTTAGATATGGCATTTGCAAATTATTATCTATTTATTGAACTAAAGGACATAATTATTACACATGTTTAATTTACATTCAAATGCTTCTTTGATTTATCTCCTATAGCTTAATGTAATGCTAGATATATAATTTAGGTTTAAGGCCCATGAGATAAATATGACTTCTATGTGACATTTGTATTGAATCATCTATTTGTTGTGTTATATGAACATAATTGGTACGCATATCTAATTTGTATTACTAATATGTCATGTCATGCTTCATTAATTTATCTTTTATAGATGACGAGAGCATCCCTTTTTAATCTATCCCTTTTGACTTCGGATATGTCGGTAATACTCATCCGAATATTTTTCTATCATAAAGCAATGAGTAAAATTGTATTCCATTTGTGTCAATGTTAAGGTTAAGCACATGGATTAAAGTTTTATATAAGATACATTGCCACGGTGTACATTTATATCTAAAGAGTCCAAAACCTCATTCAAGACCATATGTTTTGTTGGTGTAGTTTGATTGGTTATATTGCATTTATTTTGCAGTTGTTGCTATGGGCCTCACCATCTAGTGATTTTAGGTCAAAAAATTATTTACATGGAATTTTTATGTATCCTAGAATTTTTATTATTTATCACTACTAGCCTTGGTGATTTAGTTGTTTGTTTTCATGCTACTTGGTTACCCATATTTAATATTTGTTCATGTTTAATTCATTGTTAAGGCTTTTTATTGGCCTATCAGGATGCATTTTTCTCAAATCCATAATGGCTAAAAGAATGAAATTTATCTATGAAAAAGAGGGGTCATATGGAAAACAAATTGTTTGCAAGTGTTCTTTTGAACCCATAGAACTTGCAACCCCAATATGGATACAATACTAAGTAATGCATAGCCTCCTCATCTAAATTAGTCAGGGATTTGCAATACTATATTTGAGTTGGCTAGCTCCATTTCAAGATATTATAATGTTAGATTATTATTTCTATAGATTTTGATTATGGTAGTAAAATGTTACAAAAAACCGGAAACTACAAATAATATTATTCTAGATATATGTAAAAAGGACATGGTAGAGAAAATCAAACAATATTAAACTTTTCATAAATAGTTTCTAGATATAAAAACATTTTCTAATTTTGATTGTAAATTCCAAGGCTTAAAGCAATAATTTTTCTAATAATTTTTTTTAATTAATAAATAAAAAAGAAGCATTTTCAATCAAAATCACATCCAACATATAATAAAAACAATAAAAAAAATTTAAAACTTCATACACTGACATTACTATATGGCAAAGAGCATAAAAATATACAAGCATAAAATCCTTTTATATAATAATGGAGAGCTTCAAATATACAAGAAAAAAAATCTTTCAGTTTTAAACAATCATATTTTAAACAATTAAAACTTGGAAAAAATCATCTGTTTTTGAATTTCAATTATATAAAAAATTAGTCAAATATTTCAAATCTGTTTTTTGGCTAGTTGCAGAGTGTAGGTGCAGTTCTAGCTAGAGAGAGACTCCAAGAAGGGGTTTCAAGACAGAGCAGGTTTCCAACATTCCAGTCAAGAAGGGAGGCAAATATTTCCAACAAAAGATGATGTCTGTGTTTTCTTTAGTACTCAATCGAGCCTGTATTAACGTGCAAGTGAGCCTGATGTTTCTTATATAATCACAAGGATTATTAAAAATATTGCTGCAATTTCCTCAACGGACTTGACAGTCCTCAATATAAATGGTATCCACATGCTCTGTTTTTGGACGTGGTAGATAGTAATGGTTTTCAAACGAGCCTAATGTCTTTTAAAGCGAGCCTATACTCACTTGTATGTTGTTCCATAGGGGTTCGTTTTTTTACTAGACTATTATCCGCACAACAAGCCTGTCAATTGCATACTACTCATTGTTGCTGATCAAAAGATGCTCTCCAGTACTCAATATGAATGTTACCCACAAGGCTCTGTTTTTTTTGGACGTGGTAGATTGTTACGGCTAGCAGGCGAGCCTAATATATCTAAAACAGTGATACTGCGTAGACTGCTAGAGCAGTAGGCGAGCCTAATATTTGGTAGACTGTTTCGCATCCTCTACACTTGCCCTTGCCTGAAAGGCTTGAAAAAGTGGTGTATTTTCAAGGCCTCATGTACAAAGAAACATCATACCATTTGGGCTAAGGTGGGGCATCTTCTATTTGTCGGCCAAATTTGTGGAGTTAACTAGAACGCATTTTTGGGCACTACTTTTAACACTAATAACAAAGAAAAAATAACATTACATGGTTCAAAAGTGAGATTATTTAGAGGGAATTAAAGCCCAATGGAAAAGGATGTCAGGGATAATTTAATAGTCCTCTCAAGTTTGACCCTTCCAGAAAACAAATCGCAGACTTTTTGCACCTCCATTATCCCTTAAGAAGGGATAAGAAGGGATATTTTGAGTATAAGAAAAAGTAAAAAATTTATGAAGCATAGTATCACTGTTAAGCAAAACTCATAGCCTACATCTGTACAAGATATATAAATTTATTCTCTATACCAGTGCATAAGGTACTAGAATAATTATCATGAAAGTGAAAGATAGAAAAGAAGGAACATATTTCTCCTCTTGTTATGAGCATAAACACATTTCAAAAGACTGAATTCGAGCCTTACCCGCGCGGATGGCAGGAGCAATAGGGCGGTGACAGGAGCACCAGGGCGTCTGCAGCAGCAACAGTGTGAACACGATAAACCGCAATAACAATGCGCGAACAATGAAACAGTAAAACATAAACATTCGCGGGTGATTTATTTATAGAAAATAGTTCGGCCGAACTATTTTAAAAGTAAAAGTTCGGCCAAACTCTTTTAGTAGTTCGGTCGAACTTTATTTGCCGGTTTTCCAAACTCTGGAAAAAATTCTGTTTGCCAGCGCCGTCAGTGTGCCGTCATTGTAAATGGAATCTAGAGTTCGGCTGAACTTTATAAGAAAGTTCGGTCAAACTTGTAAAAATTTTCGGCCGAACTATTGTTGGAAAAAAATTTCGGGCCCCGATTCTCACAAAATTGTAACCCAACTTCACGTTTCTGCCCTCCTAAAACTCCTGAAACTGAAGAGTGTTGTGTGTTGTTGTTAACTCTGCATCTGTGCTCTCTGAATTTCTACCAACTCTAATCTATGATCCAATATCTGACATGTGTCACTCTATTTTTTGTCTTTCTGACATTTTACTACATCAATCCTACTGATCCTTCCTTCTTCTCTGTACTATGGTCTTCCCGTATCCAGGTCTGATCCATGAGACAAGCCATCTCAATGGATCCTGCCTAAATTTCTCCTCTTGGGATTATGTCTTCACATCGCCCCACCTCTCACCTGGAGGTATGGCTACATGTGCTCCCTCTTCCCACCTAGATCGAAATTACCCCCTACAGAAGGTCTTTGCTTGAGTGGATGCCTCCACTCGGTCCCCTCTCTGTTTCTCTAATTATGGCTACTCCACAACCTTCTGAGGCTTCTTCTGAGGCTGCATGTTGAGAAGTAATTTATGCACCCTCTCA
This sequence comes from Pinus albicaulis, assembly GCA_034641835.2. NCBI lineage: Eukaryota > Viridiplantae > Streptophyta > Pinopsida > Pinales > Pinaceae > Pinus > Pinus albicaulis. Next base: position 195,842,340 of record CM076579.1, read on the forward strand.
ACTACCAAGTTTATAACCTTTTCTTTGCTCCTCAAAAATTTGCATGCAAATTTTACCTTGAGATCATATAAGTTCTTGACTCGTACACCGATTTGTTTCACCCATCCTATGGTGATGTGCCTAAAGAAAAAATTTCCTTTTATAAATATCACAACATAGCCATGGTCTTCCAATACCACTACGGAGACAATATTCTTCTTTAGTCCTGGAACATACAAAACATTCAGTCTAAGTGGGGAGCCAAACTTCCTCTAAAAGGTAATTGTACCTATGTCAGTCGTGTTATACCTTTGGTAATCTCTAAACTCTATGTTCTGTTGGAGGTCATTCTCCTCCAACTCACTGAAGAGATCTCTATTCCCTGTCATATAGAATGAGGCACCGCTATCTAGATACCACATGCATCCAATTACAGTGTTGGCCACACATGCAATGAGAGTAAAATCAAGCTCAAATTGTGAAGCTAGCACTTCACTTTGTGCTGCAACTGCAGGATCCTTATTTCTTTCCTTATGTGGACATTTCGAGGCATAGTGCCCATGCTCATGAGAGTGAAAACCCCTGAACATGAACATGTGTCTCTTGCCCTCTTCACCTTGGGTATTCTTTCCCTTGGCTTCCTTTCCTTTTCTGGCCAATGAAAAATATTCTTCTTTGTCTCTGTCGGAGGTCCCGTGTCTGGTGCTCCGCCTTATCTCTTCTATTACTAAGTCGGACCACAAATCCTCCCAGTATGGTTGCTTCTTGCTCCCATTCATAGAGTCCCGGTAACTATGCCAGCTCTTGGGAAAGCCTAGAAGAGCAAGGCTCACCAAATCATCCTAGGCTATTGTCACACAAACACTTTAAAGCTCATCTCGACATTGACTGAACTTCATCAAGTAGTTTGGTATCATCTCACCCTCCTCGATATTGATCTTTTTGAGCTTGTATTTCAACACCAACTTCATGTGGCCATTTTCATTCTGAAACAGATTTTTCCAGGCCTTCCACATAGCATATGAAGTCACCTTTCCATCAAGACTCGATTCAATATGATCTCGAACTCCATCTAACAAGATCCTTCTCGCCTTTGCTACCTTCTTCTTTCATGCATCAAGAAGTTGAGCATCTAATGTTGCAAGCTCAGGAATATCGTTGTCTATGAATTCCTTCAGTCAAAGTTCCTTTAGCACTTCCTCCATCCTGTCCTTCCATGCTATGTAATTAGAATTTCTCACAAGGGCATATTCGAGTCTTAAGCCATTGAAAGACATCTTGATCTGTTGTTGGGTCGTGAAGAATAAATCTCAAAATTCGAACATGTTTAAAAAAAAATATTTTCTTCTCTTTTATTATGATTCTTGGCGCTATGATACCATGTATAAAGTCTAACGAAGGGATTCAATTGATCTTGTAATGTACTAAAACAAAATACTGAATCCTTCTACAATTTGCGGAAACAAAACACGAAGAAAATAATCACATAACAAGTAAGAGAAAGTAACAATCAATCACACAACACAAGACGTCTCCGGGGAAAGAAACTACTCAAAACCCTACTATATGTATATTTCATAAAGTCAAGTTCATGAAACAATGCAATGTTATTCCTCGACTAAGAAACCTCTACACTTTGCTGTCTATCTCACTCTGATCTTGCTCGAATCAGGCGTACAATCTAAGAAAAAGCGGTACATCATTTAACCTTTTTCTTTTGTCTGCCTTGCATACGTTTCTTACACATTCTTGGGATAATTGAGCCCCTATTAATTAGGAAAATCCTAATTAATGATTATTCAATCATCTCAATCCTTCCTTATGACCTCATGCACTATCTGTATAATTTTCCAATTATACAACTGATAGTTATTATCCCTTTATCCTCATTCTCAATTGGGTCTTCCTTAGAACTAACATGCAACAACGATTTATAGTGAATTATCAGTTAACTCATTAATCACTACGTGTGAATTAAATCATATTTAATTCACTTGACCTATCACTAGCTCATCACTTAATTAGAACTAGTCAAAATGATTTTAATTCAATTTCTTGAGTTAACTAATTACAACTCACAATAATTGTAAGTGGGCCCCCGAAAATCATTGGAAAACTCTACATGCCTCCTCTCTAACCTCTACTCTAAATTTCCTAAGCTAACTAAGTCTTTCTGACTTAGTTAACTAATACAAGTTGTCATGAGATTAAATTACACTTTTTCTTCCATATGGTGTCATTTCTTGGTGCCATTTTCTAGGTGCCATTTCTGGATATCATTTTCAATATTTCTTATTGCCAATTTCAACATTATGTTTGATAATTAAATTAAAATTCTAAAATCCCCTTTCCAAAATATACATACATATGCATTAAGATTTTTTCTTATGGTGAAAAAAATTTCATACATATATGTTATGTTGATTTATATATAAAAACTAGATCGAATAATTACAACTGGTTATTATATGCCATAGAGCAGGGATATATAGTCTCAATTCTATCAAATGTATTATTTATCAGCTTAAAGTTTGACATGTGATCCTAGAGTGTGGTGGTGAATTGACATTGTTTATGAGTTTAGGTAGTGCACTAGAAAAGTGGGGTGGTGTATAAATAGTCTTCAATTGGTAGGTTACTCAATATCAAATTTTTATTTCTCCCGGAAGTTGTTTCGCTTAAGTTATCACCTTAAATCGTAGCTTGATTACTTTAAAGGAATGAAGTATATTACCAACTTTTGAATTTTTACTTCCCATCCTTTAGCGCACCCGTGTTTATTGGTAATTTATACTATTGTTGACATTTAAAGAATTTCACGTCTATGGTTCCATTTCATTTATATTGTTGTTGACATTTAAAGAATTTGTGCGGCGGCGCATCATCAAGTATTTGGATTCCCCGTGAACCGCGTCCCCAAGTATATGGATTTCCTTTGCCTGTCAATGGCCCACCCATAAATCAATATATGATGATGAGGGGTAAGAAATGGCATCACACGGCGGGCCAGATTCGGATGTTGAAAACTAGCTGCATACACTTTGTACGGAAAAACAAAGTATATAAACTAAATACTAAACAGCGAAAACAGTGCAGATTAGACCGAAAGAAATCAGATTTTGGTAAAAGAAGAGAAAAGCTTCGTTGTTCATGTTTATACATTAGAAGTCTAGAAATTTGAGATGGTAATCATGACAAAATTTTAGAAATTTGAAATAGGAAATTGAGTTTAGAGGTTTATTGACTTAGAGGTTTACTCTGTGTCTCAATGTGAAGGTTATGAGTAAGTATGTCATTATGTCAATTTTTAATTTGGAGTTGATATGTGTCCTCTTAAGATAAAAATAAAAGATTCTTTAATTAGAAAATAAATGTCTCCTTAAAAAAATGATATGTATATTTAATTAGTTGTCAATATGACCTAATATAATTTCAAGTAAAGTAATTAGAAGTAAAAAAAATGTTTACACTATATATTTTTCAAAAATATTTTAACATGTTATTTAAATAAAGTATATATAAAATTATTTAAATAAAGTATATATAAAAATATGTTAAATGAAAATATTTGAATGTTGTATATAATAAAATATTCAATGTGAGCTTATGAATAAAATACATTAATATGAATTAATATTAAGGTATACTTAAAAACATATTAATAACAAACAAAATCATTTTAATGTGCACTAATAAAGTTTCACTATTTTATAGTTTAATATTTTTTATAGGTATATGATTTTTTGTTGGAATCCAACAAACATTTTTTGGACTTAAAGTTGAAGTTATGTAATCTCTATAGTATTCAAAAATTAAATTTAGACAATGAAAAATTAGACATTGCCTTTTGCACTCTAAAATATGTTTGCACTTAAGAAATTTGATCCATTTCTACTCATGTTAGATTTGTGCTTAAGATGGAACAATATTGGCATAAATAAAATGGCGAGTGAATCTATATAAACATTAATTATAATACAGATAAAACAATTATTTAAGTACACATTGCATATTATTTTTTTTAAATAAAAAAATTAACAAAAGTTATAATTTATATTATTATTATTATTATTATTATTATTATTATTAACTATGAAGATTCATTGCCCATCAAGTGTAGCTCAATTGGTGATTTCCTTGTTTCAAAGTCATGTGTAAAGCAAGATATTCAATGTTCAATTCCCCATGGATTATACCAATAAAAAAAAACTATGGACATTCACTCCTTTTTCATTATGCTTCGTTACAATATTATAGGGCATATGATGGTTCATAAATACCACATACTCAAAAATATAGACAAATTTAATTTTAATTTTAATTTTATGACATTTTTTTATTAAATGAAAAACTAAAAACGCATAAGTATTTGTCACATAAATTTTCACTACCACCATTGAATGAATATTCCTTAGATATTAAAACCCCACAATTCATCTATTAATGTGTAGAAAATTTAACCATGGGATTCAATCTCATCATTTAATGTACTAAAACAAAATAATCAATCCTTCTACAATTTACAGAAAAAAAGAAAAAAAAAACACAATCACACAATCACATAACAAGAGAAAGTAACAATCAATCACACAACACAAGATGTATCTAAGGAAAGAAACTACTCAAAACTTTATTATCTATATATTGCATAAAGTCAATATCATGAAACAATACAATGTTATTCCTCCACTTATAAACCTCTACAATCTCCTGACTGTCTCACTCTGATCCTGATTGAATCTGGGATACAATCTAAGAAAAATCGATCCAATATTTAAGTTTTTGCTTTCCTATGTTTGACGTGCCTTTCTTTTGCATTCTTGGACTAATTGAGTCCCTATTAATTAGGAAGATCGCAATAATCCTTTCAAGCCTTCCCGATGACCACATGTACTATATGTACAATTTTCTAATTATACAAATGATCATTATCATCCCTTTAACCTCAGTCTCAATTAGGCCTTCCTTAGAAATGAGATGAAACAACTATTTATAGTGAATTATCACTTAATATATTGGTGAGTACTTGCAAGTTAAATAAAATTTAATTCATTAGATCTCTCACTAGCTCATCACTCAGTTAGAACTGGTTAAACTAATTTTAACTAGATTTCTTTAGTTAACTAATTACAACTCACAAATAATTGTAACTAGCCCCTTAAAATCACGGGAGAACTCTACATGCCTTCGCTATGACTTCTAACTCAAATTTCCTAAGATAACTTAGTCTTCCTCACTCACTTAACTAATACAAGTTGTCATTAGATGAAATTATAATTTTTATTCCAATTTAATTAAGGGAAAATTAAATCAGGAACCCCCTATGGTGCACTTTTGGGTTCCATTTTTTGGGTGTCATTTATAAATTCCATCTTCAAATTTTCTTGTTGCCAATTTCAACACTCCCTCTCAACAAGACATGAATTCAATCTATCCCCATCTGATACCTTTGGAATTTTTTTCATGCAACACTTCTCTAGTGTTGTTTTCTTCTACAACTCTTGAAACTAAATATTGTTTTGTGTTGTTGTTGACTATGCATCTGTGCTCTCTCCACTGTTTCCAACTCTAATTTGTGCTCCAGTATTTGACATCTGTCACTCTTAATTTTGTCTTGCTGACGTCTGACTATAGCAATACTACTTATCCTTCCTGCTTCTTTGTACTGTGGGCTTCCCATATCCAGGTCTAATCCATGAGACAAGCCGTCTCAATGGATCCTGCCTAAATTTATCATCTTGCAATTATGTCTTCAAATTTCCCCACCTCTCACCTGGAGTTATGGATACCTGTGCTCCATCTTCCCACTTGGCTCAAAATTACCCCCTACTGGAGGTATCTGCTTCAGTGGATGCCTCAACTCGGTCTCCTCTATGCTTCTCCAATAGTGGTTTCTCCACAACCTTTTGAGGCTTCTTCTAAGGCCGCATGTTGAGAAGTAATTTATGCGCCCTCTCAACCACCAAGTTTCTAACCTTTTCTTTACTCCTCAAAGCTTTGCATGCAAATTTTACCTTGAGAGCATGCAGGTTCTTGAGTCGTGCACCGATATGTTTCACCCATCCTCTTGTGATGTGTCTAAGGAAAACCTTTCCTTTTATAAATATCACAACATAGCCATGGTCTTCCAATACTGATACGGAGATAAGATTCTTCTTTAGTCCTAGAACATAAAAAACATTTGTCAGTCTGAGAGGAGAGCGAGACTCCCTCTGAAAGGTAACTGTACCTATGTTGGTCATGTTATACCTTTGGTCATCTCCAAACTCTATGTTTTGCTGGTGTTCCTTCTCCTCCAAGTCACTGTAGAGATCTCTATTCTCTGTCATATGAAATGAGGCACCGCTATCTAGATACCACATGCATCCCATTACAGTGTTTGCCATGAATGCAATGAGAGAAAAATCAAGCTCAAACTGTCAAGTTAGCGCTTCACTTTATGCTACAACTTCATGCCCCTTTTTTCTTTCCTTCTGTGGACATTTCGAGGCATAGTTCTTGTGATCATGATAGTGAAAACACTTGACCTTAGACAAGTATCTCTAGCCCTCTTCGCCTTGGGAACTCTTTCCCTTGGCTTTCTTGCCTTTTCTGACCAATGAAAAATTCTCCTTTGTTTGTGTTAGAGGTCCCGTATCTGGTGCTCTACCTTATCTCTTCAATTACCAAGTCAAACTGCAAATGCTCCTAGTATGGTAGCTTCTCGGTCCCATTCACAGACTCCTTGTAACTATGCCAGCTCTTGGGAAGGCCTAGAATAGCTAGGCTCACCAAATCATCCTAAGTTATTCTCACACCAACACTTCCAATCTCATCCCAACATTGAGTGAACTTCGTCAAGTATTTTTGTATCATCTCGCCCTCCTCCATCTTGATATTTTTGAGCTAGTATTTCAACGCCAACTTCTTGTGGTCATTCTTATTCAGAAATTGATCTGTACAGGCCTTCCACATAGCATATGAATTCGCCTTTCCATGGAGACTCGAGATAATATGATCTCGAACTCCCTCTAACAAGATCCTTCTCACCTTTTCTACCTTCTTCTTCCAGGCATCAAGAAGTTGAGCATCTGATATTGCAGGAACAAGAATATTTTTGTCTATGAATTCCTTCAGTAGATTTTACTCTAGCATTGCCTCCATCCTGTCCTTCCATGCTATGTAATTTGAATTTCTCACAAGGGAATATTGGATTCTGAAGCTATTGAAATACATCTTGATCTGTTGTTGGGTCCTGAAGAGTAAATATCCAAATTCAAACCTGTTCAAACAAAATCTATTATTTTCTTCTATTGTGATTCCTGGTGCTCTGATACCATCTATATAATCTAACGAACGAATTCATTTGATCTTGTAATGTACTAAAAAAATAATGTATCTTTCTACAATGTGTAGAAATAAAAAACGATCGCATAATCACATAACAAGTAAGAAAAAGTAACAATCAATCACACAACACAAGATTTTTCTAAGGAAATAAACTGATCAAAACCCCGCTATCTGTATATTTCAAAAAGTTAATTTCATGAAACAATACAATGTTATTCCTCCACTGAGAAACCTCTGCACTTTGTTGGCTGTCTCACTTTGCTCCTGCTCTAATTAGGCATACAATATAAGAAAAATCGATCCAATATTTAACCTTTTCCTTGTGTTTGGTTGGCATACCTTGCATACACGTTCTTGGGATAATTAAGCCCCTATTAATTAGGAAAATCCAAATTAATGATTATGAAATCATTTCAATCCTTACTCATGACCTCTGTTAGGGTCCCGTGATTTGGCTGATTGGCAAGCCAAATGACAGTGTAACATCAAACCAATCTTTGGAGCCCAAGGACCTAGCCTTCCTAGACTCAAAGAGGGATCTCTCTATTTGTGTAAGGGATATCTGTGTGTTTGATTATTGTGTTATGATTTTAGGCTAGTTATGAAGTAAGTTTTTGGTTTTGGTTTTTAGGTTGTGAGGGATGAACTGATCAAAGACATAAGATTGGTAAAAATATGTCAGATCAACTGGGCTATGGGGTCGAAAAGGTCAAGAAAGCTTTCAGATGGTGATACAAGGTTGTTGAAGGGCCGATTTGCTTCGAGGTAAAATGGATCTTTGGGAAAAATAGAGTGAGATGGACATTAAACTTGTGAAGAACAAAGGATTTCAAACATAACTAGTTTAATATCTGACATAAACATGGTAGGGAAAACCATTAATCATGAGAAATGTAACTATAAATTGATCAATGCATAGAAATAAACATTCAAGCCATGCATAGAGATATATGACTCTCTAACTTTAGGAAATTGCTATCAGACTTTGGGGAAATACATTTAAGACAGGAAAACAACTCAAATCACTATGTAGGAATGCCTAAACATATTACTTCAAGCTATTGGGCACTTTGAAAACAAGATTGCATAGTTTTAGGCAAAGGGCAAGATCAGTACAAGACCTCCTTGGTTCAACAAATGACAATCTAATCAATCAAAGAGAAGTTTCATAGGTGGAGCTATGGCTAGCCATGAGTAAGCAGGGCATACTGTAAATCATACTTAGCATGCATAAAACCATAAATGAAACAAGAAAACAATATTCTTCAGTTATTAAAGAGCAATCAAGGATTCTTTAATGTGACTAAGAATGAAGAAAACATGGAAGCTATAAAGAAACAAGAAATTTGAGGTGCCTCCAAGGGCATGTCTCGAATCTATTATCTACTGTCTTATAGCAAGCAAGAACATGGAATTATGAATGAAAACTAGGAAACAAAATAGAGAGAGAGACACTATACCATTCTACCATGTCATGGAATCCAACAACAATCCTCTTTCCTCATCCAAGAACATCCAAGAAACTATCCAAAAGCATGAGACAATTATTTCTTCCAAATCTTATATGACCATATATTGCTTCTATTCATCAAGTTCAACCTTGTTTACAATGAAAGCCTTTGGAATATATAGGCCAAAGTGAGGAAAACATGTTAGTTCAACTTGCAATCTCATTGGCCTATCCAAAATATCTGATTTTGTCCTTGAGGCTTTGCAAAGCCCAAGGCACAAAATATCTAATAAAATATCTCAAAAATGCTAAAAAAAGGAAATATATTGACTTTTCATAACTTACCATGTTCAAAAATAGCTAAACGCACATGAAGAAAAGTCACTTTTGAAAGTTCAATTTTTACAAAAAATACTCAAAAAATACATCAGCAAAAGGTCCCCTGACTTTCCAACAACTTTTGGAGGCCTTCCCGATGTCGAAACGAGGCCCATGATGGCTCTTCGGAAAGCTCTGACTGTCTAATTTCTTAAAATGTTTAGTTTTCTCCCAAATTACCACTATAATTTCTCCAAAAATAGACCCGTGTGTAAAAAACCAAAAAATAGGCCTTGCTGATAAACGACATAGAGTGTAGAAAAAGCGAGTGTCTTTCGTGATTTTGGGGGAGAAAATGATCTTCAATTGATCAGAAAATTGCTGAGTATGTACACCTGAAATTATGGCATCCAATGATACCATTTTCATCCTTTGAGGATGCCCCGAACTGAAATGGCGATGCCCATGAGTTTTAGCCAAAAACCCAAAAATGAAAAAAAACAAAAAATTGTCGAATTTCGCCCAAATTTAGCGAGCATGACCCTCAAGGGTTTTCAAAAACATGTTGTGAAGCTGAGGCCAAAATTTTGAGCTTTGAGTTGTCTTTCCTTAATTTTGGTTTTGGGCGCTTCCCTTTAGCCTCCTTGAGTTTTTCCTGAGTGGCGTTCAATTTCCGCTGGGAAAACTGATTGAGCTTTATATAATGCCCGATCATCCTCCGTTGAAGGTCCAAGTCTCTATTTGCCTTCCCCAATTTCTTCTCCAAGTGATCATTAAATCTCTCAAGTCATTCTTCCCAATTTTTATCTATCTCTTGTTCAAACAATGTAGTGAGAGGGGTAGATTGGAGAAGGGCATCTTCTTCTTCCTTTTGTTTCTCAAGGGCCTTTTTTAGCCCCATGTTTCTTGGCCTCTTTCACCTGGGCTGATATTCACCTTCGCTCTCATCGAACTCACCCATGAGTTCTTCCAATCTCACTTGTGCTTTGGAGGCCTCCATTTTGTATTTGATGGCCTGTGTCTCATATACAGCCATATGGACACTCATATGTTTGTTTTGAATTTGAAAAAAGTGATTGATGTTTCTAGCCCTCTCAAGATCAGTCCTCAAAGCATCAATTTGGTTTTCTCTATTGATCAAGAGATTTTCTAGGATCTGGGCTTCATTGTCACTATCATCACTTTGAATTTGAATGAAGTCGAATTCCCCTTCCTTTTCATGACTGCTTTCTTCCTTCTCCTTTCCTTTGCTTTGGGTGGCTCTTTTAGTCTTCCTCCTCTTGGGAATTTCGACAATGGGATTCTTGGGCAGTTTTCCCTTGCTTCAGAGGGCCCTAGTCACATTTGGAGTTACAACTCTAGGCACCCTTTTCCTTGATGTCCGAGACTTGGCCACTTTCGGAGAAGAGAGCATGGCCCCTTGCCTAGGAGAGGCAGCTAGCACATGCTCCATTGGCTCTTTACCCTTTTCACTTTGCTCATCATTCTTGCCAATATCTTGGATTTCTTCATGGATGCCTTGGTTCTCCTTTTGCATTTCCTTTTGAGGGTTGTCCTCCTCACTATGTTGCACTTGTTTATAATGCTACCCCTCTTCTTCATGAGGCTATTGTTCATCAACATGAGGCTACTCACTCTCACTGTGTTGCACCTGTTCATCATCATGTTGCTCATCATCTTCATGAGACTGCTCACCATCACTGTGCTGCACATCTTTATCATGTTGCCCTTCATCATCTTCAGAATTCTGTTGTTCATCATCATGTTTCTTTTCATCATGCCCTTATTCCCCTTGCTATTCTGCCTCACTGTATTCTTCTGCCCCTTGCTGCCCTGTCTCACTATGATGCTGCTCATCATCATCTTCCTCATCATCCCCTTGCTGCCCCGTTTCATCATGCTGCTGCTCATCATCACTTTCCTCTTCTTGCTCATTCTCTTCTTCCTCATCATGTTATTTTGTTTGTTCAATGGGAAATTTGAGCTTCTTGGGAATAGGCTTGCTTGAATAAGGTGAAGGATGGTGAGTGGAAGGTGAAGGAGATGTATGAAATGAAGGGACAGTGGCGAAGTCCAGATGTGTGATGAAAGTATCCCAAGAGACCTCCTTCTTCTCAAGCTGATGAAGAATGATGAATTTGATGAGGGAGTGATGGAAGAGGCAGGCTGTCTGTTGAGAAGGAGGATTTTTCTAAACAATGGAGGCCATTTTCTAAATACTTCTATGTAGAAAGAAAGGGAGATTTAGCAATTTTTCCCTCGTGAAATGCATGAGAAATCGGATATGATAGGCATAGACTTGAGATAATCTTCCCTTGCAAGTGAATTATTTCATGATGATCTTCATGAGGGGGGCGTAGCTAGTCAAAATATATGAGAAGGGGAAAATGGATGGACATGAATCTCTATGCTCAGGCTTCAGAAAAGGCTTGTATTCTTCTGAGTCCAGGTGGCTTTGCTTAAACCACTTCTCCCCGAAATAAGAGATTTTGGTGGCCTTAGAAATGGACCTTGGAGAGAATTTGAAATCTAGGCCTGCCAACTGAAAATGCTTCCCCTGAAACCTTAAAGCACAAATATGTGTCAAAGGGGAATAGCTCTTCACCTCTTGCACTCTTTGAAAAAAATATAGACACGCAACCTCATGGAAGTTGAAAAGGACTGATGGATGAGCAATCACTTCTTCGGTGGAAACAGGCTCAAACCTCTTGTGAAGGCCGCTCCTACTGTCTTGCCTGGGAGGCATCTTGTTTTAAATGTTCTTTGCAACACCAAGCTATCTCAAAAGGCCTTTGGAATTTTTTTCTCAAACACACTTCTGTCCTACTTATCAGTCACTGTTTGACCAAGACAAATTGCTTCCAATGCTTCGTGGAATAGTCTACCAACACCGACTTTCTGCTCTTTTTAAATCACTGATTTGTCCTCTTTTATGCCAAAAAACAAATCTTTTGTCAAATAGAAAGCACACAGTCAAATTGTTACTATGTTTGGGTAAGGTCACAAGGATCCTTTGTGTTTTGGTAGAAACAAGATAGCCTTGTATTTAGACAAAGACAAAAAAAAAACCTCCCTCAAACAGTGCTTCTTTTGTTGTTCATTGGTTCTTATACATAGGTAGACAAAAGCACCCTCAAATTGATTCAAAAGATCTTGATAGAATACTCTATTTTATGGAACAAAAGAGGATGGACTAGGTTTCACTGTTTTTCCACACAGAGCAAACTTTTTCAAAATGACAAGGCTTTGAGACTATGACCACTGCTCCCCCTTTGCTTTTTAACAAAGTCTATTCTTATTTTCCTATGGGCTAGTCAATGTTTTTTTTAAAGGCAGTCAGGGTCCTCTAAGATGGTTTTAAACATCCACCCAACAATGTAAAAATGTGTAACAATCATAGCAACAGAATGCTCTGAGTTTGCTCAGAAACACTACCCTCTAATCAATCTCTCTCTCTTGGTATTTATAGCAATAACACCTTTTGATTTTGGACCAAGATCCTCACCCTTTAAACATTGTTTTGACCTTAGATTTTCCAATAGAGATTAATTTTGTTTTCACCACTGCTAGGACACCTTCAGAAACTTGAAAACTCTCTACTACTGTGTTTTTTCCTTGCAATTAGTGTTATGGCTTATCATTGTTTTTTAGGGCAGTTTTAGGCCTTTTGAAACTAATTCAAACACACCCCTTTTTAATATACTAATATTGGGAAATTATGGAAATATAAACCTCGGATTTTGCTCAAACAGTTTGCTCTCCTACCACTGTTTTAGTCTTGAAAATCATGGCATCGATCGCCCTTTAGAAATTCGAAAGCATCAAGGGGAAATAATAAAAATACCTTGCAGATGGCTTATGTTCCTTGCTTGATGAGTTTGGCAGCTCCAAAGGTGCTTTTCGAGGGTTTTTTATCGAGCGGCATGTTTAAAAGGAAGAGCGTCATGCTGTGTAGAGGAGTCTGGTCGGTCTTCAGGTAGAGGTGACTACGTGCACAGGTGCGTCGCGCCAACATTATACGCCTGTGTGATTTCGCTTCTGAACGCGACGCACACTTTTCCAGGCGTGCCGCGTGGGCTTAAAAGCCTCAAACACTCTGCAATTTTCTCTAATCTCCTTGCTTCGGTTAGAGAGCAGCCACAAGGATGTTGCTTGGTCACCTTGAAATGCGTATAGGAGCTTTTCCAATGGTCAATAACTCCTTTTGTAGTAAAAAAGCCAACACTCTTCGAAATTTTCTTTGTGAGGGTTTTGGAGGTTTTGAAAAAGCTTTTGGTTTTAAATAAAAAAAGAAGCATGACTTTGTCATTTATAACCTTTAAGTCATCAAAAAGCCACTATTTGACCAAAACTTTAAAAAGGTGTCGTGTGTTGGGGTTCCCATGTTTTGGCCAGATTGGCAAGACCAAAAGATAAGACAACATCAGAACCACTTTGGGGCCCTAGGATCTAGCCCTCCTGGACCCGGAGAGGGATCTCTCCAAATAGAGCAAAGAATGATGTATCTTTGAAGCTCAAAATGATATGTTAGGCTAGTTATGAAGCACGAAGGGGGGTTTAAAGTGATTTGGTCGGTTGGTTGCTGGGTTGGTTAGGAGATCATAGGCCGAGAAAGCAATGGGAGGAAAGGAACAAAACAGCAGGCTCTTTCAGCAGAGAGGATGGGCCAAGACCGTGCCATCCATTGGGCTATGGAGTCATGAAAGGGAATTACTTGCAACAACTAGCCAAGGCTTCCAAAGGGCAAGTCATCTAATACTAGAGGATCTTTAGATTAGATGGTGGGATGGAACATTAAGGAGAGAAAGTGGAAGAAGGAAAGACAACCAATTTTCTGTCTATAGATCAGGTCAGAGGTCATTTAACTCCAGACCTGCTTGGACATAATCAAAGGCAGCTCTCAGAGAGACAAAGGGGCAGCTTATAGATCAGACCAGAGGTCATTTAACTCCAGGTCTGCTTTAGCAACTCCAAGGGAGAACAAATATAAGATTACAGAGAAACATCTAAGAGGCAAACCCCCGAGTTCATACATCAGCTAGCAGGCAATAACATTTGCTGCACTGGTTAAACCCATGAATTTAATCTTAGATAACACATTTAAGCAGAAAACATAAAGATAGGGAGAGAAGACAACATAGGGTACCTAACAAGGGTGAATCCTATACCATTATTCTGATGCCTACCAGAAGAACATGAAACAATGTGAAAATGTAATAAACAGAGTAAGAAAACACATCACCAATAGTAATAGACCAGGATCCTGTGAAATGTGCTTTGATTAATTGATGCAAAACCAGTCATGTACAATATGGCTCAATGGCTGTTACAGCCCAGACTTTCTCCTCCCAGCCTATTACATACAAACTACTCTGCTACTCCCTCCCACAACTGTTCTAACAGTCAAGAATGAATCCCTCTAACAGCAAATGCCCAGCAAGGCAACAACAACAACCTTTACAATTCGTTCTCAGGGATTTTATAGGAGAAGAGGAAGGGACAGAGGCAGATAGACAATTAATTGATCACATTAAGACAGAATCGGCGGAAGTGTCCATGCCCATGCTGCTTAATGGTTGAATGCAGCGCTGTAGGTACTCTATATGCCGGCTAGGGAAGCCTCTGTCAGGCCGATTGACCTCGAATATTTCTTTTAGAGTCCTTCTGGCTGTCTGGAGCTCTGCGTTGCCACTCTGAAATAAATGACATGGATGGAAGTCTGCGATTTCTCCATACCTCCATTACTGCTGCTGAGACAGTCTTTAATGAAGCTCCTGTCTGTGCATTTAATTTCCCTGGGCTCGAGAGGCATGGAGAACGCTGTAGGAATGGTGTACATCTGGAGAGAACGTACTCTGCTGACATTTAACACAAATAAGACTTTACAGTGTGTTCTTGGTCTTCGAATTGTGCCTTAATCCTTTTAATGCGGGGTTATAACCATTGATCTTCAATTACAGGCTCAAATTCCCTTCAAATCCTGACTCTGCTGCTTTGATGGCCAGCTGTAATGGCCTCTCTGTGTTGCCTGCACTGTACAATAAACATATTGTCAACCGGGCAGTGGTGGAGAAATGCGGTGGAGGTGGAGGAATGGTGGCGGAAGAGTGGAAGGACAGTGGAAAGGATGCAAAGCGGCAAAGAAATGATTAACAGTAATAAAACCCAATAATTAATTTTGGGCGGATAACAAAGGGAAACACACAAAAACAGTGAAGCGGAGCTATGGATGTGGGACCCAGCGGAGGCGGGGGGTGATTAGATCTGAACCGTCAGATCCGGGAGGAGACGGACGGTGGAGATGCAATCGGAAGAGCACAAAAATGAGACACTCACAAACTTCCGATTGCGATCGACAGGGGAGAGCGATTGAGCGCTGGCCGTCGATATGGCGGGGAGATCAACGGTGGAGAACACAATTGGAGGGGATGCAATCGAAAGGGCACAAAAATGAGACACTCCAAAACTTCCGATTGCGATCGACAGGGGAGAGTGATTGCCGTTGGATCATCAGGGTAGATCAACGGTGCGGAACGCACCGCGGGACCTATCGAAATAAAACAATTGCATCGGGTTTTTTGAGTATTACAAAGGAAATGCACCCGCCGGTTGTTTCGATTGCAATTGGCCCCCAAGGCTTAAGCGCTTGGTCTTGGGGAAGGGTCCCGTGGGGAAGTGGTTAAGGGAAAGGGGCTAGGCCTTATAATAAGGTCGGAAAGGGGTTTTGGGCCCATTTTAATGGATTTTAAAGGCGAAGAAGGGAAACGATAGAGGGAGAAAGGGGAGAAAAGGGAAAATAAAGGATAGGGGAAGAAATTAAAGGGGATTTCGGGAGGATTTGAGGGGTAAATGGGGAAATAGAAGGGGAGAAAAAGGGGAAGAAAAAGAGGTTAAATGAGGAAAAAATAAAGGGGAGAGGAGGCCTTTGGGCATTTCTTCACATGACAGAGAGGCTTTAAAAGGGGAATCAGCAGAGGGGACTTGTCAAAGGATAAAAGACATGAAGAGGCTTCAAGGAGACTGTGTTTTCAGAGGAAATGCATTCCTTGAAGACTCAAGAATGATTTAGCCCCCTATTTGCTTGTCAAAAATTTCATAGGGGGGCTAACAGTGGCTCCACATGGGGATGGCTTCTTCTTGAAGGAGCCAAGAAACCAGAAAATGATCTCTTGGTGTAGGCCAGATGCCTGCTTCTTGAACCATCCATTTCTTTCTTTGATCAGCTGCCACAAACTGTGAAGACAACATATCAGCAGTACAATTCTTCCAAACAACTACCTACCCACACTATAGTCCTAACATTTTTTCTTCTTGGGTGCATTTGGACTTGCAGACCCTTTACATCATTAATTTTTACAAACAGGAAAAATAAACCTATTCTACTTCTACCCTTATTACTCCATGAGACCAGATTAGACTGTTGGTCTCATAGTTTCTCTACCTACACTACTACCTGCTAGGATTAGACTGTCTAGCAGGTTTCTTCTCTACATTCTAAAACAGAAAATGAAATAACTAACTACATGCTCATAGAGTGAGCTTTATTGAGCTTTTCCTACCTACCCTACTCTACTGACATATTTACAAGTCTAGCTTACAAACATTGTCTTCCAATGTAACCAGTCCACCAAGTGATCCCATGGCTGGTCCTTCTTGCTCAACTCCTTGAGCATGCTGGATAGGCAGGGCAGCTCCCACTCTTTTTTTTCAAAATCAGCAGCTTTGAAAAATTTTCTTCCTGTCTACATCATGCTGCTGAGCAAGACCTTTGATCCTTTTTCAAATATATGCAGGAAATGTGCATAAGGATCATGAAAAGATACCTGGCTATGAATGTCTGGTAGGCTGGCTTCGACCAGGATCTCTTCTTCTTCCACTGAATCAAGAATGAGACTCTCTTGGAGTAGAGTGTCTCCTTCATCTTCTGAATTGGAGGACTCATCATATATGGCAGTGTTGTCCTCCTGGAGCTCTGATATATTCTGCTCTGAGGTGCAGGGCTCCGTGAAAAGATTCATGTATTCTTGAGCAGGGTCTTTTTCCGTTGCTTCCTCTTTTTCGAGAGAAAGCTAATTGATTTCACTCTGCTCAAGAAACTCTTCTTCGCTTTCCTCCTCATCTTCTGAAAGGAAAGACTGCTGGCATCCGATCTCATGACACTCGTCACTAATGCTTTCATAACTTTCCCCATCAGTGTCATAGATAGGCAGACCTGACCAAGTCCACCATTCTGAGCGCACGGTAGGTCTTTCTTCGCTCTGATCCACAGATGAGTCTTCTGATTCAGAACCATCAAACTCAACTAATGACTGAGCAGGAGAGTGTGTTCTATAGAAGATTTCTGGGGTGGACTGCTGGTTTAATATCCGATCAATCTCTTCTTCTGTCAAAAGAGGGATTTCCCTTTCATTATGGACAGAAGAGGAGCAATCCTCCTGCTCTTGTGTAGGCTGATTTGGAGGCTGGATGTTTCTTTGAGCCTCTTCTTCTTCATCAGATTCTGCCTCTTCCATGTAGTCATCTGTTTCCTCAAGGCATCTTTCCCTATCAGCCTGCGCTAATAGGTTCTGATGTTCTTTGGTCAGCGTAACACAAGGCATAGGTAAGCAATCGGGCAATTCCTGATCACTTTCCTCTTCATCTTCTACAGATTCTTGAGCATCATACAGGTCCTGCTCATCTTCTAAATCTTGATTTTGTTCTTGTTCTGAAGACGACATGCCCTGCTCAAAATAATCATCATCTGCATTCATATTGGCCATCTGCGTCTCCAGCATTTTGGTAAGCACTTCTGTTATTCTGCATGCTTTATTATACAAAGCATTATACTTTGCATTCCTGTCCATGCTTGGATTCGTGCTTATGCAAAGAAGGCTACTATCTCTTCTCGACCAGTTCAGTGTTCTTCACCAGTGGAGTCATTTGGTCTTTGGATCATAGGGAGTGTGGAGTCGCCAGGTGGATGAATATGACTACTTGGAGCAGGATGCTGTCCACCATCAGCAATGAAAAGCCAATCTAGAGACAAAGCAGTTCTTTCCCCAGTGGAGTCGCCATTATGTTGGGGTTCCCATGTTTTGGCCAGATTGGCAAGACCAAAAGATAAGACAACATCAGAACCACTTTGGGGCCCTAGGATCTAGCCCTCCTGGACCCGGAGAGGGATCTCTCCAAATAGAGCAAAGAATGATGTATCTTTGAAGCTCAAAATGAGATGTTAGGCTAGTTATGAAGCACGAAGGGGGGTTTAAAGTGATTTGGTCGGTTGGTTTCTGGGTTGGTTAGGAGATCATACGCTGAGAAAGCAATGGGAGGAAAGGAACAAAACAGCAGGCTCTTTCAGCAGAGAGGATGGGCCAAGACCGTGCCATCCATTGGGCTATGGAGTCATGAAAGGGAATTACTTGCAACAAATAGCCAAGGCTTCCAAAGGGCAAGTCATCTAATACTAGAGGATCTTTAGATTAGATGGTGGGATGGAACATTAAGGAGAGAAAGTGGAAGAAGGAAAGACAACCAATTTTCTGTCTATAGATCAAGTCAGAGGTCATTTAACTCCAGACCTGCTTGGACATAATCAAGGGCAGCTCTCAGAGAGACAAAGGGGCAGCTTATAGATCAGACCAGAGGTCATTTAACTCCAGGTCTGCTTTAGCAACTCCAAGGGAAAACAGAGATAAGATTACAGAGAAACATCTAAGAGGCAAAATCCCGAGTTCATACATCAGCCAGTAGGGAATAACATCCGCTGCACTGGTTAAACCCATGAATTTACTCTTAGATAACACATTTAAGCAGAAAACATAAAGATAGGGAGAGCAAACAGCATAGGGCACCTAACAAGGGTGAATCCTATACCATTATTCTGATGCCTACCAGAAGAACATGAAACAATGTGAAAATGTAATAAACAGAGTAAGAAAACACATCACCAATAGTAATAGACCAGGATCTGTGAAATGTGCTTTGATTAATTGATGCAAAACCGGTCATGTACAATATGGCTCAATGGGCATTTACGGCCCGGACTTTCTCCTCAGCCAGGAGAATACAAACTACTCTGCTACTCCCTCCCACAACTGTTCTAACAGTCAAGAATGAATCCCTCTAACAGCAAATGCCCAGCAAGGCAACAACAACAACCTTTACAATTCGTTCTTAGGATTTTATAGGAGAAGAGGAAGGGACAGAGGCAGATAGACAATTAATTGATCACATTAAGACAGAATCGGTGGAAGTGTCCACGCCCATGCTGCTTAATGGTGGAATGCAGCGCTGTAGGTACTCTGTATGCCAGCTAGGGAAGCCTCTGTCAGGCCGATTGACCTCGGATATTTCTTTTAGAGTCCTTCTGGCTATCTGGAGCTCTGCGCTGCCACTCTGAAATAAATGACATGGATGGAAGTCTGCGATTTCTCCATACCTCCATTACTGCTGCTCAGACAGTCTTTAATGAAGCTCCTATCTGCGCATTTAATTTCCCTGGGCTCGAGAGGCATGGAGAACGCTGTAGGAATGGTGTACGTCTAGAGAGAACGTACTCTGCTGACATTTAACACAGATAAGACTTTTACAGTGTGTTCTTGGTCTTCGAACTGTGCCTTAATCCTTTGAATGCAGGGTTATAACCATTGATCTTCAATTACAGGCTCAAATTCCCTTCAAATCCTGACTCTGCTGCTTTGCTGGCCGGCTGTAATGGCCTCTCTGTGTTGCCTACGCTGTACAATAAAGCCATTGAAATTAGGAAGCACCCTGATAACCTCAACCGTGATGATGGATGGAAAATTAGTGATAATTGGATTCCTACCTTAATAAATATTCACTCCAATACCTAATTTATGTCCCTTCCCTGTCTTTCATCTCTCTCATTATCCCTGTTTCACCTCTCTCTTGGCCCCCACCACACGCCCCCCTCCCTTCTCATCATTTTCCAATATCTCTCCCTCCCCTATATTTGGTACCCCGTTATCTCTTCCTTCTCACAATCATCTTATTTGGATATTACCTTCACCCGCCATATTCTTTAATTTGTCTCTTATCCTAAGTCTAATAACAATGTTAAGAGTTGAATTAATATATAAATACTCATATAGCAATTTATAATTAAAATAAAAGTAATTCAAATTAAACTACACAAAAATCTCTATAAAATTTTTATAATTGATACTTTTTATAATCATATGTGTCTTAGTTAACATCATAATAATGATTCGTATATCATTATTATTTCTTGGAAATTAATTAAAAATTAAAAATTAATTAAAATATAAATATTCATTTGAATTGGAATTACATTATCAACTTTTAATATATTAAAATAATATTAAATATAATTAATTAATTAATTAATTAATTAACAAATAAATAAATTGATTTAAATTAAATAACAATTTATGTTGGCCTCCCTTGTTTCCACTCTCATCTTTCATCACTATTTATACCTCAAATGTGAGATCAGTTCTTACCTATGGATCTTTTCCTGATGATGAACCTCGTTGGCTGGGTTCGAAACGTCGAAATCAACAAGAATGGATGCGATTAAACCGGAAAACTTCTCTACACAAAGTACTCATCGCAGAAGCCTCAAATCTATAACATATTGTCAACAGGGCAGTGGTGGAGAAATGCGGTGGAGGTGGAGGAATGGTGGCGGAAGAGTGGAAGGACAGTGGAAAGGATGCAAAGCGGCAGAGAAATGATTAACAGTAATAAAACCCAATAATTAACTTTGGGTGGATAACAAAGGGAAACACACAAAAATAGTGAAGCAGAGCTATGGATGTGGGACCCAGTGGAGGCGGGGGGCGATTAGATCTGAACCGTCAGATCCGGGAGGAGATGAACGGCAGAGATGCAATCAGAAGAGCACAAAAATGAGACACTCACAAACTTCCGATTGCGATCGACAGGGGAGAGCGATTGAGCGCTGGCCGTCGATCTGGCGGGGAGATCAACGGTGGAGAACACAATCAGAGGGGATGCAATCAGAAGAGATGCAATCGGAAGGGCACAAAAATGAGACACTCCCAAACTTCCGATTGCGATCGACAGGGGAGAGTGATTGCTGTTGGATCATCAGGGTAGATCAACGGTGCGGAACGCACCGCGGGACCTATCGAAATAAAACAATCGCATTGGGTTTTTTGAGTATTACAAAGGAAATGCACCCACCGGTTGTTTCGATTGCGATTGGCCCCCAAGGCTTAAGCGCTTGGTCTTGGGGAAGGGTCCCATGGGGAAGTGGTTAAGGGAAAGGGGCTAGGCCTTATAATAAGGTCGGAAAGGGGTTTTGGGCCCATTTTAATGGATTTTAAAGGCGAAGAAGGGAAACGATAGAGGGAGAAAGGGGAGAAAAGGGAAAATAAATGATAGGGGAAGAAATTAAAGGGGATTTTGGGAGGATTTATGGGGTAAATGGGGAAATAGAAGGGGAGAAAAAGGGGAAGAAAAAGAGGTTAAATGAGGAAAAAATAAAGGGGAGAGGAGGCCTTTGGGCATTTCTTCACATGACAGAGAGGCTTTAAAAGGGGAATCAGCAGAGGGGACTTGTCAAAGGATAAAAGACACGAAGAGGCTTCAAGGAGACTGTGTTTTCAGAGGAAATGCATTCCTTGAAGACTCAAAAATTATTTAGCCCCCTATTTGCTTGTCAAAAATTTCATAGGGGGGGCTAACATCGTGGATGGTATTTTTGAAGATCTTCAAATATATGAGCCTTCTAAAAGTGAAAAATCCATTTTGAAAGCCAAAATCTTTCTCAGTGTTTTTCTCATTAAGGAAATACTCTTTTCACTATTTTCCTATTTCTGTCCCTTGAAAGGAAAAACTTTGCTGAAAATCATATCAATGATCTGTGAGACATTCTTTGCCTTTCTTGCAAGGAGGTAAACCAATTTAAAACTTATTTTGACAGTTTTTTCTCCTGGTGTTTTGATGATGATCATGCCCACTGTGAAGCTGATTGAACTGTCAGGTGCTCTTTGAACCTTTCTTTTGACTGTGGGTGAAGAACCTCATTTGTACTCCTCAGATCTTACCCATACCTATTTATCAAGGAACAATGTCTTTAAATACCCTTGGGACTCATGTGCAACAGTAAGGTCATTTTCATATGTCTATAAAGAGGCTTTTGATTGTGATAGTGGCATGTTTTATTTGTTTTGAGTGTTGTCCGTGATTTTAAAGAACTTTCCATATCCTTTTTCCCACCTACTGTCTCTGTGTTGTTCATTTGCAAAGTCCCCTTGAGAAAACAAGGCTTAGGTTACCTTTTTGTCACTTTTGATGAGTTTTTGAAAAAGATCTTCATGAACAGGAAGAGCTAAATTTCTTTGAATATCAACATCACTCTTTGGCCTATGTCTAACCCAGCTTTTCAACTTACAAACCTTGAAAGGATTTCTACTAATCTCAACCCTGTCTTTTAAAGGAAAACACTAGCTAGATTTCATGCTTGTTGATCAAAAAGGAAATTTCTGGAAACTTTTAATGAAATCACATACCTCAGTAGGACTTTGTTAATTTTGGCTTCAGATTGCCTTTGAAGGAAAACTCTGATAGCAGAAAAATCAAACCTCTTGGATTATCACAGTACCACTTCTTTCCTTCTTTTTTGAAACACCATTTTCTATTCAGAAGCCTTCAATTTGTCTCCCACTGCTCTTAAAATTTTCTTTTCAGTCAGTGAAAACCCTAAAATCAATCTTTGTCCCTGGACCTCTACTTATTAGATGAAGGAGGCCTTTATCACAGTGCCAAACCCTCTGCTTGTAAAATGAAGGAGGCTTTCTCAGTATTTCAACCCTCTGCTCATGTATGGAGGAGGTTTTCTCAGTGATGACATTTCATCAGCTTTTAAACAGTGTTATCTTTCCTTTCACTGCCTATTCATGCTTAAGCAAATGAAGATGACAAATTGGCAATAAGTCATGATGGGCATTTCTCTGAGACATGTAATTCTGCTTTTCAAATACCTTTGTGCCTCTTTAGAAATCACAAGCAATTTGGCCAGTATCTGCAAAGAATTTCTTGTTATTTATAATTCACTAACCTTTGACTGTGATTTCAAGAGCTTAATGAGATAACTCTCTGTCCAGTATTTTCATCCCAGGCTCAAAACCACATGAGAAGCATCTATCTTCTCATGTTGAGTTTAATACTATCTTTTGGAACACTAGTATACTTATGTTCTTTGAAAAAGACATTGAAACACTGTTCATTTACCTAATATCAGCTTGACCTGTGGCATACGTATTGTTGAGACTTCAAGGATTGTTAGTGGCGTGACTTAAGGGTGTAACCAAACATTATTTGCAGAATGGGAAGGTCTGCTAGGACTGGTTGATAATAGATAGAGGTTCTTTTGGCTTTTAGATAGTTTGCCAAGGGAAAATCTCCTAAAGCGCCACTACCTAACTTAGGGGAGACTTCTTGGACACATTTGGATTGTTCTCTTTGGAGCTGATGAACAAGCTAGTATGGCTGAGGCTAGATAGGGCTTGACAATGAGGTTTTATCTTGTCATGGGCTGATTGAAAAGGTAGGAGGGCAAAAATGTTTATGGGTGTTTTCCAGCTGGAAAATCTGAAATTTTTTTAGATCAACTGCTAGAAAACTTGGCTCCAACAAATAGTCATCATCAACAGGTGAAAAATACTAATGACTAACAACCTCATCCACTATCTGTACAATTTTCTAATTATACAACTGATAGTTATCATCCCTTTAACCTAAATCTCAATTGGGCCTTCCTTAGAACTGACATCCAACGACGATTTATAGTGAATTATCAGTTAACTCATTGATCACTGCCTATGAATTAAATCATATTTAATTCACTAGACCTCTCGCTAGCATATCACTCGATTAGAACTAGGTAGACTTATTTTAACTCAATTTATTGAGTTAACTAATTACAACTCACAAATAACTGTAACTGGACCCCCTAAATTCATGTGAGAACTCTACATGCCTCCTCTATGACCTCTAACCTAAATTTCCTAAACTAACTAATTATTCCTGACTCAGTTAACTAATACAAGTTGTCATGAGATTAAATTACAGTTTTTCTTCCATATTGTGCCATTTCTTTATGAAACGAGCTCCAAAAATTGAATAAAAGAGAGATCAATGCCTTAGAAATAAGCCACTTCGAGGGGGAAACCTCCTTTACATTACATAAATGAAGAATTCATGGATGATCAAATGAAAAAACCTCCTTTCTAGATATAGGAGTCCTTGGGGTCACAATATAATCCTAGTCAGCCTAACAATAATAATGTAAGGGCACAATAATAACAATATGCGGTTTACCGGGGTACAACAATAACATTAAAGGGGCTACACTAACAAAAATAAGGGACTACACTAGTAATATAGGGATCTAAGATGCCCCTCTCCTTCAAAAAAGTGGTGTTCTCAATGCTTGAGTAGCTTTGGATGCTTATGTATAAAATTCTCATCCTCCCATGTAGAATCCTCAATGGGTAAGTTCTTCCACTTTATGGGATACTCTGAAATTGTTCAATTTCATAGCTATCGAGTTCTTGTTTCTGTGACTGTTTTAGGTTCCAATATGATTTTCCATGTAGCTCTTGAATTTTTTCCATAAATGTAGTAGCGAATGTAATTGCTTTAAATGGATGAGATAATGCAGAAAAGTGTGCATACTTGGTAATTCTATCAACTACCACCATGATGACACTCTTTCTTTTGGACTTAGGTAAACCTATGATAATATCCATTGAAATCTCCTCCCAATGTTTACTTGGAATAGATAAAGGTTGTAGAAGACCCAAAGTCTTAATTGTCTCTACTTTATTTTGTTGTTAAACCAAACATTCTGCCACAAAATTTTGAATATCAGATTTAAGGACATCCCAAAAACATTATTTCTTTACCCTATGGTAATTTTTTAAAAATCCCGAGTGTCCTCCTAAGGGAAAAGTGTGCAATTCCAAAAGAATATTTTGTTTTAGTTTGGAATTCTTACAAAGATATAAACAATCTTTATACCATAAGGAATCATTTTTCCAACTAAATGTATTAGATGTGCTAGGATCTTGCTGCAACTTTTGAATGAGTGTCCACACTTATTTTTCCTTCTTTCATTCATCCCTTGCTTCAGCTATCCAATCTGGTTGGATAATAGAAATGGCACAAAACAATGCTTCCACCTCTTCATCCTTTCTTGAGAGTGCATCTGCAACAACATTTAGCTTCCCTTTTTTGTAGATGATTTCAAAATCATAATCCAACATATTTGTAACCCCATTTTTCTGTTCTTTTGAATATAGTCTTTGTTCCAAAAAGTATTTAAGACTATCATGATCATTTTTTACCTTGAAGTGTCTTCCTATTAAGTAAGGTCAACATTTATTTAGTGCATGTACTAATGCCAACATTTCCTTCTCATAAATAGCTTTCTGTAAATACTTTCCTTTGATTGGTCTACTTTCAAAATAAATGGGTCTTCCTTCTTGCATTAAAATAACACCAATTCCATTTCTTGAGGCATCACATTCCACAATAAAGGTTTTTGCGAAGTCTGGCGTAGCTAAGACTGGTTCTAGGAACATTAACTCTTTAAGATGCTCAAAGTCCGTAGTTTCTTCAGGAGTCCATGAAAATGCATCTTTCTTCAATAATGTTGTTAGAGGTGTTGTTATTCTCCCATAATTTTTAACAAACTTGCGATAATACCCTGTTAACCCCATAAATCCTCGCAAACTGCTTTATGGTTGTGGGGACTTTCCATTCCTTAATGGATTTAATTTTGTTAGGGTCTAA
This sequence comes from Pinus albicaulis, assembly GCA_034641835.2. Lineage (NCBI taxonomy): Eukaryota > Viridiplantae > Streptophyta > Pinopsida > Pinales > Pinaceae > Pinus > Pinus albicaulis. The sequence continues at coordinate 195,868,207 of CM076579.1, forward strand.
CTTAACACCCTCGTGACATACAATATAACCCATATATTCCACTTCTTGTACTCCAAAGAAACATTTTGGGGTTTGTTGCAAATAATTGTTTCTCCTCCAATCATTTGAGCGCCCTGTCAACATGTTAAACATGATTCTTCCAAGACGTGTTGTAGATTATTTTATCATCAAAAAATACCAACATAAATTTTCTAAGGAAGGGTTTCAAAATGGAATTCATCAACCCTTGAAATGTAGAAGGTGAATTGGTAAGGCAAAAATGCATGACCAATGCTTCAAATCGACCCTCATGAGTTCGAAATGCTAATTTTCGGAATATCTTCAGTCTTCATTCTAATTTGATGATATCTAGAACATAGGTCAAACTTGGTAAAATAAATTTCTCCATGTAATTAATCCAATAATTCATGAATCACAGGAATGGGAAAATTATCTTTAATAGTGAGCTTATTGAGCTCCCTATAATCCGGACACATGCGCCATGATCCATCCTTCTTGTGCACCAATACTACTAAAACAGAGAAAGAACTTTGACTCGGTTGAATTATACCATCCTCTAACATTTCTGCAATCATAAGTTTAATTTCGCTCTTTTGGACGTAAGGATATATGTAAGGCATGATGTTTGGAGGAACACTTCATGGAATAAAATGAATAGCATTATCATGATCACAAATAGGTGGGAGTCCTTTAGGATTTTCAAACACCTTGGAATGATTGTCCAAGACTTTCTATGGATCTGGATAAATAGATGATTTTGATATTAGAACTTCTAGTGAGCATAATTGTGCAACTACGCCTTGTTTTTCTTTATTCATAAGAGTTTTCATGACATTAGAGCTTATTCTCTTACCCAGGTTCCCTATGATACCCCGTAATTCAACTTCCTTTCCTTTCGAAAAAAAAATTAAAGAAAAGTTCTTGAAAATTAAAATCTGTTGTCCCCAAATATGGTAACCATTATACTCCTAGTACAACATCAACACCTCAATGGAAATCATTGCAATATTCAATAAATATTCCCCCATTACTACCTTGATATTATGGAATTTTCCAGAGAAATTTATAGTTCCTCCATTTGAAACCATCCCTTGACATTGTGGTGAAGGGTATAGGAAGAAATTCAATTCCTTGGCGACCTTACAAAGAATAAAATTATGGGTACTACCCGAGTCAATCAGCACTATCACTTTTTTCTTCTTGATATGTCCTTCTATCTTGATATTTTGAGGAGTGGTAATTCCTTCCAATGCATTACAGGATATGGTATGACTCATTTCTTCTTTATCTAGGGTTGGTTATTGGTGTAGATCCTCTTCATTTGAATTTTCTTCTTCATTTTCTTCCTCCTCTTCACAATCTATGTAAAACAATTTATTCTCAGCACACTTATGACCTTTAGCGTATCTGCTATCACAACTATAGAAAAACATTTTTGCTCGTTTTTCTTCCAATTGTTTTGGTTTCAACCTTGTAGGTTGTGGAAGTCTAGGAGTAGCAACACTTCCATATTTATAGATGTGAGTGGTAGGCTTCCTTGTCGCCATAATTTTACTTTCAATTTTTCTTTCCAACCTAAATGCCTTCTCCAATAAATCAGCTTCCCAAAGGAAAACCTCATGTTTGATGTTATACTTTAAAGTCCGTATGAAGACATCAATCTTGTGTTCCTCTAGAATATCAGTTACCCTTATATTCAATTTTTTTAAGTCCTCAATGTGCTCCACCATTGTACCATTTTGTTTGAGATTTATCAATTGGCTAAAGAAGGCGTTTCTCTTTGTATCCTCCTAATGTGCTATCATTTCCTCCATAAAAATTGACCAGGTGACAATTGTTTTACGAGAGAAAATCCATCGATACCATTGAAATGTATTTTTTCCTATATGTAAAGTTGCATGCTTACCTTTTGTGTGATTTATACATTATGGAGATCGAAATATTGCTCCATCTATAGTATCCATGTTACGGGATCCTTGCCATCAAACTTCCTCATATCCATATTTGGAATATGGTGGGTCTTGCATCCAACATTAGAATTTATGAAATCGCCGTTAACATTTATTTATGTTGTCATCATGAGTTTCATGTACTACCTCTTTGCCATTAGGAATCATTTATTGTATCAACTTTGTCAAACCTTCCTTAAAACCTTACATGTCTTCTTTTATATCATTCTTCATTTCTTCCATGTTAATTTGCATGTTATCTTCCATGTCATCCATCTTAGCTTCCATGCCATTATTCAAACCACCCATCTTAGCTTCCATGCCTTTCTTTAAACCATCCATAGTAGCTTCCACGCCTTTATTAAAACCATCCATATTCACTTCCACGCATTTCTTCAAACCATCCCTATTAGCTTCCATGCCTTTCCTTAAAACTTCAATTTCATTTTTTGTTTCTCTTTACGAGAGAAAAATTTAATGCACCTGCTCTTGTAATTTTGATATATCATGTTGCACTTCTTCCTCTTCATGAGTCATAGTAGAGCATTATGAGGGCTTAATGGGTGTTGAATTTGTTTTATGGGGAATTTTAGAACCCTATACTAATATCTATGCTTAACTATGCACTTGGAATCACTTTAAACTATTTTTTCAAACAAGACTTATGCAATTTGAAAAAAAAAACACAACTTTTTCTTGATTTTTAGGAATTCTATATTGAAACTGAATTATCTCTGTTATTTCAGATCTTCAATATCTGAAATTCGGTCCTGTAGTAGCTCTTTGAATATTATTTTGAATGCCATAGGTCTAACCTGATTTGGATTCTTCAAGGAAAATTTATGCCCAATCTCCCACAATTACCTAATTATGGACTGATTCAGTAGAGAAAACTTTTATGGCGTGCCACATGTCATCGTTTTCTCCTTCAGCTCTGAAATTTATACACAGGAAACTAAATTCCATTTCATTTTGGCCACTTTTTACGGAATTCAAATCTGATTCTCAGAGAGATAGTTATAACGATTTTCCCAAGGTCACCTCTTTTAGATGAAATTTGGGAGCCTACACAAATCCTAACTTCCATCGATCATATCTCCAAAAATATTTCGAACCAAGATCTGAATTTTTTACACGAAGTTCCTCGGGATTTCTTCAAAATGAGTTTTGTTTTTTAGCATCTGAACCTTCATACAAAAAAAGGTATAGAGAAAATGTCATGATGGTCTGTTTGAAGCAGCAAAACCCTACAATCCAAAACTATGATACCAAATATTATGAAAACAACTCCAAAAATATAATAAAAGAGATATCAATGCCTTATAAATAAGCCATTTCGAGGAGGAAACCTCCTTTACATTACACAAATGAACAATTCGTGGATGATCAAATGAAAAAACATCCTTTGTATACATAGGAGTCCATGGGGTCACAATATAATCCTAGCTGACCTAACAATAATAATGTAAGGGAACAATAATAACAATATGGGGGTTACAAGGTACAACAATAACAATAAGGGGGCTACACTAACAACAATAAGGGACTACACTAGTAATATAGGGACCTAACACATTTTCTAGGTGCCACTTCTTGGTCTCATTTTCTATGTTTCTTTTTGCCAATTTCAACATAATGTTTGATAATTAAATTAAAATTTCGAAATCCCTTTCCAAAAATAGACATACATATCCATTAATATTTTCTTATGGAGAAAACTTTTTCATACTTATAGTTATGTTGATATATATATAAAAACCAGATCGAATGATTACAACTTGTTATTGTGTCCCATAGGGCAAGGATATATATCGTATTCTCTATAGTCTCAATTATATCATATTATAATGTATTGTTTATCGCTTAAATTTTGACATGTGATCCTAAAGTGTGGTGGTGAATTGACATTGTTTATTAGTTTAGGTTGTGTACTAGGAAAGTGGGGTGGTCTATAACTAATCTTCAATTGGTGGGTTACTCAATATCAAATTTTGATTTCTCTGGGAAGATGTTTGGCTTAATTTATCACCTTAAATCATAGCTTGATTACATTAAAGGAATGAAGTATATTACTAAATTTTTATTTTTTACTGCCCATCCTTTAGTGCACCTGTGTCTACATATGTGGAAAATTCTTATCTATTGGTAATTTAGATTTGTGATATGATTTCACATCTATGGCTCCATTTCATTTCTATTAGTCATATTCTCTCCATAGCTTTGGGCTTAATTATTCCTTAGTAATGTAATAGCTATTGATATCTAAAGGATTTGTGAGGTGTCACATATACTTGCTTTAGAAGTTCAAAAACCATTCTAGTTTCACTTGGAATGGCATACCTTTCCATCTTCTCACTAGATAAACTCCAATTTTTACTTTCCCCACATCTAGAGCATGCTTATCTATAAATTTTATTTAGGATTGGAGAGGTGGCTCACATTCCTAGTTTTGATGTCAAAAAAAAGTGTCTGGATTCAAATGAGATAAATGAGCCTACTACTTTAATTTTACAAAGATGTTCAATCAGTATTCAACTTATGTCCATTACATTTCTATGGCTATTCTTTTGGATGGGTTCTTAGGCTTAGTGATTTTATAGTGTTGTAGGGGTTTTAAGGGTTATAAACATTAGCAAGGATGTTTTTCACTTTTGGGCTATATTATGTTTCTAATAGGGATTGTGGTAGTGTTAGGGGTTGTGGGTTTTCATTTTCTTTATCATTTTCTTAGTATTGTGAGTATTTTTGTAGTGTTTGGTATTTTGCATCTTATTATAGGCTAACTATGGGTGATTTTTAATAATTAATCATTATTGGTTGTACGTTGAATTTCGTTAAATATGGTCAACTATGACTGGCTATAGTGTGTTGTTGAATTTGATTTGTGTTGGTAAGCAATTTTTTACTATAATATGTGGTTAAATTTGGCTTATTTTTATGGAAATTCTCATATATTAATGCCCTAATAGACATTTATTATTATTTTATTTGTTGTAGTAGTAGGTGAGCTAGAACCTTTCATTGTACCCTTTCATTATAATTGTGCCCCTTGTCTCCTATATATGCACCAAGGAGGCCTAGTCTTAAGGGACAATATCATGTCTTCAGTATTGAATTCATTGTAAAAGAATCCATTCCTCTCATATTTCATTATATTAATTAGCTTTTTATCTTTTTTAATGCACATGGTTCATAATATTTGGTATTAAATCTATGGTCATATGGTAGGTTTTTCTACTTCAATCATGTTATCTATGAATTTTCACTATTAAACCTTTTTTTATAGTCTTAAATTTGAGAAATTTTGATGAGTTTGAGGAAAAAAAGCTATGTACAAGTGGTAAAAATTTCATATTATTTTATGATATACTTTCAAAGATATAACATATGGAAGTTAGTTTTGGCCTTATTATGTGTTTCCCGTTTCCATTGATGTTGAAGGGCAGAGAGTATTGAGCTCAGCTTAAGAGATTAGGATCAAGTTGGCATCAATGTCAAAGGGGGAGCTTGCTTGCATTGTAGTGTTTCCATTGATGTCAACCAATGCTCAGTCTTGTAATCACGATTTTATTTCTTGTGTTAGTCCAATGAGTGGTTTTCTATAATTGTGACATGTTAGCCATCAGTATTTTTACCTGTTATTGATGACTAGTTTCCTTAGCTGAGTTTTCTAGAAGCTGATCTCAAAACTGTCAATTTTTCATCTAGAAAATACCCCAAAACAATTTTTGTCCTCCTACCCCTTCCTATCAGTCTATGATGAGAACAAACTCCAGTTTTCAAGTCCTATCGTGTTTCAGCAGAGTATCCCTGTCTATAGCTGTCATAAATGTGATTTATCTGCTATCATTTACCCTTGTTTCTCATGCCATTCACTATCCAAAGGTTCAAAAAGTGTCTGCTAATCTATCCCTAATCATCTTGTCATATGACAATCTGATCATGCCTAAGAAAACATTCAGAATCTGTCAAAATTGTCCCTAAGTTAGATAGTGGTGTTTAGGGAGTTTTTCCTTGGCTAAGATATCTTAGGCCAAAAAGTCTCTGTCTAGTACCATTCAACCATGAATTAGTTCCTTTTCTACAAAACAAGCATTGTTCTATCCATAGGTCGCACACCACTACGAGGTCACTTTGTCTCATTCCAGAAGAAGTCCAACAAAGATCCAAAATCAGGAAAAGAGAAGGTTTGTCGCTATCTGAAGGAAATATACTTAGATCGGGAAAAATATCCATGCAACATCAAAGAAGCTCTCCTAGGTTCAAAATCGTTTATTTTTACATCTCTGCAGGGGTGTAATTCTAATGATGATCATTGTATAAAGGAGAGAAAAAGGGACAAGTTCAAATAGGTCTCTCATGTTGAAAATATTTTCCATCAATGAGCAGGTGGAGAGCTGTAAAGTAAAGAGCAGCAAGTGTACATGTTATAAATCCAAATGTTGCCTAAATATTAGAGATCATTTCTCATCAATGAAGCTAATGAAGTAAAATGAGATGCTGATCAGAAGTGCTCCATGATCTCCTCCAAAATCAGTGTTGCATAATCTTCCGAAGGGCATCATCATGTAGGGCATAAGAAGATAGCTGCTTCTTGTGCTACCTTGAACGTGGGATGTGAACATCAGTCAAAAGAAATCTCAATATACCTCTGAAAACACAGACAAGGGAAAATACAGTTCAATGATATCTAGCAGAAAACACTCTCCATGAAAAAATCACATTTCTTCTGGTTTTTTGTTCACAGTGATATTCTACAAAAGGATATAAACATCTCAGGCAAGGCCTCATAAAGCAAGAGGACATGATTTTCAAGTGATTTTATCAATAATGAATGTCAACTTCAACTCAGTATCCTATTGGAATTTTTCAAACAGACATACAGAGAAAACATAGTGTTGAAATAAATGAAATTTCATGTGTATGATGATAACCCCCTTCATAAAAAGCAGATGGTTAGGAGCACAATGGTAGAACCTCCTTCAAAAATAAGCAGAGGGTCAGCGTGTCTTTAAGTAACTTTAGGATTTGTTTTGCGCCACCTCCTCCAAAGATAAACAGAGGATGCATAGCAGGGTTCAATGTTGAGTTTGATAAAGTTCTCTTGGTAAAACAAGTTGAAAAAAAATGGTGAGATAAATGAGAGTTCATAGGTTGAATGACCTATTTCATATAACAAGCAAGATATTGGCATAATGGTGTTAACAACCCTTTGTTTTTCTGTTTATAAAAGCCTTGTTCAAAGTATAATCCGAGGTTGGGGTTTTTAACTAAGAGCGGCCTCATCTGAATGGCCAAATAGGTAAAAAAAGCATAATTTTATGGTGACCTCTTTACAAACCAACAGAGACCAACACAGTTTTAGGACCTTCTTCTCTTCATAAAACAGTGGGATACTTAGTGGTTTTAAGATGGAATTGGTAGTGTTGTTACAAGCCTTATTCAAAATAACATCACCTAGGTAAATTGTGGACGTCTCACAGGGCATGTGATTAAGTTGAAATAATAGTATTAAAAAGACTGTTAAGGGAGGTAAAGTGTTTGTGAAAGAAATAACCCCCTTAACAAATGCACAAAGCCACTTTTAAAAAGTTTCTTTCAAAGAAAAAAGGAGAATTTTGTTTTTTAATTGAAATGAGGGAAACTTTTTTTTTAAAATATAAAGGAGCTCGACCACTTAGCATTCATCATTTTGCAAGGCCAAGTCAAGGAAGAGAGAAACAGTTTGAGCAATTTTTGAAGCCATTTTCAACCAGTTTGAACGCGTGGCATGCCTGGAAGACTGCGCAACGCCCCTATAGGTTCCCATCGAAGAAATTTGTGAAGAGCATGCCGCACTTGTATCGTTGCACGACATGCCTGTGCCGGCGTTCAACGGGCGCCCAGGGCCGACCCGAAAAGCTTGAACACGAAGCGTTTTCCCATTCAGACCTGCCGTCCCAACAACCATATTTGAACTTGTTTTCTGCCCACTTGGGCCCATATTCAAAGGAAACCTCAAAGGTGCCAAAATAAAATTTTACACAACAATATTGCCTCCAAACACAACAAAACACATTTTTCAAAGGTATTTACAGCTCTTGTCCCATTTTTTATTTAAAGGAAAACAGTGTTTAAAGAAGGGGCTTATTGAAAGTTTGAAGGGGTTTTCTTGTTTTGAGTAGTCCAGGGAAAAAGAACACAGTTTTCTCTCAAGCCTATATTTTTTGCTAACCTAGGAAAAAACAGTGATTTCAAGAGCACCTTTTTGCTTAAAAGAACAATAGATTGACTGCTCAAAAGAAAAATCAGTCCTACATAGAACCAAGCATTTGTTATGATAAAGGGAGAGAAAGTCTGCCTTCATAAGTAAAAAAATCTGTTTGCACATTTGTGAAAAGAACACAGTCAGATAAGTACTCTTATTTTCATCAAGAAAGACTTGTTTGCTGGCTAAAGATCACACAGTCTATAAAGAAACACAAAGTTTGTTTAGAAGGCCTTTTAATCAGTGACAGGGAGACTATTGTTTTGGTAAAAAAAAATGATCTTCATCCAAAAAGGATTGTTTTGCTAGCCTTAATAAAATAGTGATCATCAAAGAGAAACAGTGATTAATCAAGGGAGAAACATAGTGGTTCTTAGGGGTGCCCTCTTTGATTAAAAACATAGAAAGGATAGTGATTGAGAAGGAAGATTTTTTGTGTAAAAAACAAAAGGGTGCTTTCCTTTAAAAACCAAAAATAGATCTCATTAAAGGCGTTTTTACTCACAACAAAGTTCATAAGAAGGGAGCTTGTTTTCACTTAACAAAAACTTGTTCTCTAGCTAAGGACAAACTTAGTCTTGCAAAGAGGAAAATATGTTTTTTTTGAGGACCTATTTTAGTGATCATTTGAATAGTTTGTCTTGGTAAGTCAGTGAAGGGTATCAGAAGCGAAAATACCTCCAAAGAAGGACAGTAGGAGTGGATATCACAATAGGTATGAGCCTATTACAACTCAGGAAGTGAATGAATCTCCTTTAGTACTCTTCAATTTTCATGAAGTAGGGTGCTTGGAATTTTGCCAAAAATTCCAAGAAGTAAAAAGTCACCTTCCTTTCACACATTTTTTTGCTTTGAGGCTGCAAGGGAAACATGTCCATCTAGTAGGTCTGGATTTCAAACTCTCTCCTAGGGCTATCTCTAAAGCTACTAAGATCCCCTATATAGGAGAAAAGTGGTTCAAACAAACATACCTAGATCTGAATCACTACAAACCCTTTCTAAAACTAGACCATCAGGATGCTTGCCAAACTATTTTCCCTTTTTCTCACTTATTGAGCAGCTATGCCCCCCTCATGAAAGTCATAATGAAGTATTTCACATGTGAAGGGAGGTTTTCCCAGATTTATGCCTTTGACATTAGGCTTCTTATGCATTTCACAAGAACTAAATTGTTGAACCTACCTTTCTTCCTCTATAGAAGCATTGACAAGATGGCCTCTACTTTCCAAAATAAGCCCTCCGCTCAACAAAAATCTTGTTTATTTCATCATTCCATTATCAAGATCATCATCCTCCATCAACTTGAGAGAAAGGGAGTTTCTTGGGACTCTTTCATCTCCCATCCTGATTTTTCCATTGTCTCTTCATCTCATGCACCTTCCTCACCATCCACTCATCATGTTTCTCCTTCTTCTAGTAAATATACTCCTAAAAGAAAAAAATCCCCTTTGATTGAGAGTGAAGAAGAGAAGAGGAAAACTAGTGATGAATAAGGGCAAAGTTACACCAAGAAAACTAGTGATGATGAGGGACAAAGTGAAGAATCAAAGCATGACAGTGGGGATGAACAAAATGATGGTGAGCATAGCAGTCATGAAGAGGAACATGATGGCAGCCAACACAGCAGTGAGCATGAGGATGATGAGGGACAAAACGGATAAGGAAAAGAGCACATCAGTCATGAAGAAAGCAGGGACAAAGATGAACATGACAGTCCTCAAAATGACACTTATGATGAGAAACAAGACAACCCTCAAGCAAGTAATGATGATGAAAATCAAACACCAAACAGTGATCATTCCAAAGAGGGTAGCATGGAGCAAAAAGACCAAATCAATGACCATCAGCATAGCAGTGGTGAGGACAAACAAGGAAATCTTCAAGCAGAAGAAAACAGTGACAAAGATGAGGCTCGAGCAGATGATGATGGAGGCAGCAAGGTAAAATGCCAAGTTGAGCAAGTAAAAGTAGATAAATCTCCTCCCTCTTCTCCTCCACACAGCCAAGAGCATGTGCTAGCAGCCTCTCCTAGGCAAGGGGCCATGACTCTTCCTAAAAAAGTGGCGAAGCCTAGAAACACTAGATCAACAAAGAAGAAAATCACTCCAACAGTGACTAGCAATGTCACAAGAGTGCTAAGGAGTAGAGGAAAACTTCCTAAGAAGAGTATTATTGAATTTCCTAAGAGGGAGAGGAACAAGAAATCTACCCAAGTCAAAGGGAAAGAAAAAGAGGAGAGTAGTCATGAAAAGGAGAGGGAATTTGACATCATACAGATAGACAGTGATGATGGGGATAATGAAGCTAGAATTCTTGAGGCTCTTTTTCAAAACAGAGACGCCCAAATTCATGACCGAAAAGCTGATCTAGAAAGGTCAAAAGACCTCATACATGTTCTATAGATGCAAAACAAACAAATGAGTATTCAAATGGCAGTTTATGAGGCCCGGGCTTTCAAAAACCAATGGGAAGCCTCCAAAGCACAAACCAAGCTTGAAGAGCTTATGGGCGAATTTGATAATACTGAAGAAGAAGAGCAGCCAATGAGAAAGAGGCCTAGGACTATGGGACTCAAGAAAGCTTTGGAGAAAAAGAAGGAAGAAGAGGCAGCCCTTGTTCGATCTTATCCTCTCACTCATTTTCTCGATTAAGAAATAGAGAATGATAAAGAATCATGGCTTGAAAGGGACAACAAGAATTTGGAGGATAAATTGGAGAAAGCTAACAAAGACTTGAGTCTACAAAAGAAGATGACCGGGCACTACAAGAAGTTAAACCAATTTTCTCGAAGAAAACTCAAACTTCCTCAAGAAAGGTTCAAGGCTGCCCGAAAGAGGTGCCTCGTAGAAAAAGTGTAGAAAGGCACATCAGCGCTCGAAATCTTGGCCTCAACTTCCTTGCATATTTTTAAGAACCCATGAGGGGCTCGCTTGCCAAAATTGATAAAATTTTGACATGATTTTGTTTTTTGTGTTTTTTGATCATAATTGCACATTTTTCAAGGCGTTGCCATGGGTGCTAGGGGCATCCTCACCTCAAGAAAGTCATTTTTTTGGATGGAATAAATTTAGGGGCATATAATCACAAATTTTTAGATCCAAAGGAGTTGTTTTGGTCCCCCAAAGAGGCGAAAAATAGTGATTTTTTAACTTTCTGCCTCACATATCAGCAAAGGCTACTTTTCTGGTTTTTTTCACTCAGTTCAGTTTTTGATAGAGTTACCAGAATTATTTTTAGAAAAATCAAGTAGTTCCATATGTTATACATCTATGGCTTTCCAACGAGCCATCACGGGCCTCGTTTCGACATCAGGAGGTCCTTCAACAGTGGTCTACAAGACATGCAATTTTCTGTTGCTACGTTCCTGTAGCATTTTGGCAAAAAAGGCAATTTTCTGAAATGGCTTTTACAAATGTGCGTTAAGCCATTTTTGGCCATTATGAGTAATGAAAAGTCAATATTTTTTCCTTTTTTAGAATTTTATAGATATTTTGAAGATATTTTGTGCCTTGGGCTTTGCAAAGCCTGAAGGACAAAATCAGATATTTGTTTTTAGCCTATGAGCTTCTAGTCATTTTTGTGAAGCTTATCTCCTCATTTCCTATATAAATCATGGAGAATCATTGTAATATTGTTGGTTGAAGAGTTGATTAACAAGCTGGAATTTGAAGAGCTTAAGAACTTGACTGAGCTTAGAGAAATATGTGTTATGGGTTTTGAATATCAAACTTGTTTTATGGAGTGGATAGCTTGACTTGCTTGCCTAGATGATGGAGAGGATCTACGTGCAGGATTCCATGGCTTAGTAAATGGTATTGTGCTTCTTTTCAGTTATGTTTTCTTAGTTTTTCACATATGTATCCATGCTTCTTTCTTGATGTAGGTCAGTAAATAATAGTTTAAGGTATGCCCATGGAGGCTCATCAAATTTCCTGATTCATTACAGCTTCTATGTTTTAATTTTTCTTGGTCATGTCAAAGGATTCTTAACTTCCCTTTGGTCCACTAAAACTTGCTATTTGTTTCCTTAATGATTAATAGGACATTCTATCTTGTTTGATTCATGGTATGCCCTACTTACTCATAGTTGTTTAAACCTCATTAATGAAATCTCCTTTGAAGTATTAACTGTCTAGTTTAAATCAGAGAGGTCTTGTTTTGATCTTTCCCTCTGCCTATACTTGCAGACTTATTTCAAGATTCTCATCAGTTTGAATGTGTTTCTTAGGAGTTTTCTTTCCACATTTTGAGTTGTTGGTTTGTCTTACATGTGTTCTCAACCGCTGAAGGTGATTTTCCCAAAGTTAGAGGGTCTTATACTTCTATGCATCACCTGAATGTTTATTTTATGCATCTATTAGTTTGAGTTTGATTCATATCGATTAATGGTTAGCCCTACCACATGAATGCCTGTTGTTTAAAATATATATGCTTAATATCCCTTTGTCTTGCACAAACTTGATGTTCATCTCACTTCATGAACCACTTGAAATATCCATTCGCTATACTAAATCAGCCCCGCAGTACACCCTACCCATTTTCTTGACATCCTTGGCTTTCTTTTGACCCCATAGCCTAGTTGATCTCATTTTCTTGTTCTATTTTGATCCACTTTATCATTCCCCCCCCCAAACAACTAAAAGACAAACAAACAAACACACTTAACAACTAGCCTAAAATCTAAACAACTAAGCAAACAACCTCACATCCTTTGCTTCATTAGAGAGAGCCCTCTTTGAGTCCATGAAGGCTAGGTCCTAGGGCTCCAAATATTGGTTTGATGTTACTGCATCAATTGGTCCGTCAATCTACCAAATCACGGGAACCTAACATAATGGTGATCACGATGGGACATTGAGTTAAAACATCCTAGGTATCCTTTAGGAACTCTCAAAGTCTCAGTAAAACTTAGAAGACTAAAGTATTGTCAAAGAGTAGAAATTGGTTGTTTCACCATTCTAGCAAAATGATAGATCAACTGTAGGAAAATCTCACAAACCCCAGGGCTACATATAAAAACTTAGAAAAAACCCCAAAAAAAATTTTTTTATATTGGATTCTTATGTCAGTATTGGTGGTGGACCATAGACAATATATCCTCAAAACCAAACCAAAAAATATCCACCTGGTGACTCCAAAACTCTCAATAGACCTAAAGACTCCACTGGAGGAAGAACCTGAAACATGACCAGTCATCCTAGAAAGAAAGAGCACTCAGGCCTTAGTTGGATCCAAGAAATTATTGTTTTATCTATAACTATGTTCTATCCTACTTTGAGCCTGATCAAGAATACACTGATGAGATCTACGTTGATTATTGGAAAGATCTCAAGCCTAAAAAAACTAAGCATCAAATTTCAGACCATGAGCTGATTTATACTCTTGTGCTTACCACAGATTCACCTATGGAAGACCTAATGGAACATGAGCCTCATGCGACCTTTCCTGATCTTGCTGAAACCTCAAATAGTCATAAATATCTTTTTATACTACTTATATCCACAAAGGTCCTAGAAATATACAAGCCTCTGGTTTTACCTCCCATCTTCCAAGCCCTCCCTGCAAATCTTCAAAATTAATTACCCAGATTTGATGGAGAAAGCTCAAAAGTCACCGCTGAAGATGATATCCAAAATCTTGAGAATTTTCTTGACCTTTTTGAAATAGAAGAAGATGGTGTGCGTATTAGAATTTTTGCCTTATCATTACAAGGAAAAAGTAAGAGTTGGTTTAAGGACCTTCCAGCTGCAAGCATTACCAATTTTCATCAATTCACTCAAATCTTCCTAGATAGGTGGGAGGTCATGGGTAATAAAGTTCTCATCATAGAGGAATAAAATCATTTAAAAAGACAACCAGGGGAGACAATACAAGACTTTTCATCCAGGTTCAATAAAGTATACCATGCAATGTCTGTTAACATAAATCCACCCATCAGATGGGCTCTCTTGCACTACCCAAGTTCTTTTGACCCAGAGATGGTTTTCCCGATAAGAGAGAGATATCCTTTGACCCTGGAGGAAATGCAAAGGATATCAATTGATGTGGAAGTCAATATACTAAATAGGGAGGCACATCTAAGAATAATAGAGAAAGACAAAGCAAATCAAGAGAGACTAATATATTTAGAGGTAAAGTTAGAAATGTTGATAGATACACTCAATAAATTGATGCATCTACTTGACAGCAAAAGAGAAAAACACAAAGTTAAGTCTAATGATGCTTATTCAAACCAACCTACACTTTTTCCTCGGGAATAATACACTCAACTATTACATGACAAGAGTAACAAACAAAATGTGCCTAATGAGCAAGTTGTAAATAAAAACATAGAGAAGTGTTCTAAAGAATCAATCATCCATCTTGAAATCAAATCTGAAATAGAAGAAAAATCAAAACCCTTAGGATCTCTACATGTTTTCTTTGAGTCATTTCAGTTTATACAAGAAAATTGGCCTCCTGAAAATCTATCAGAGGAAACTCATGAATTCCATGCTAACTATCCTGAACATCACAGAGAGCTAGCTGAAGATGAAAACAATCAAGAAATGAAAGAGAACCCATAGGATTTATCTAAAGGCACAAGTGATGATTCATCATATCTCTTAGGTGAGGCCCAAAAATACATTCATCCTCTAAATCAGTTTTCCCAAGAGAAAGAGGATTATTGTAGTTATACCCAAAGAAATATAAAAATGCCTCTCTTTTTAACTGAAGAGGAGATAGATCAACTCATAAACATGCAGACAGCCTCTAAAACTTCATATGACCAAAAATTTCTGATCATTCTCTTGCTAATCTTGCATACCATAAGTCGAAAAATATATTTGTAAATCAATTTGAAGAGAAACAATATGATAGTCCATTATGTATGGTTGGTGACATGAATTATATTGATGATTCTCCAAGGTTTGATCAATATGTTGATAATGATGATGATTTCCAAATAGAAGCTAATTTTGCAGAGTACTCAACACTTGATTTTTTGGAGGAAGCTCAGTTTCATCAACTTGAGGAAGGTAACCAACCAATACATAGCAACTATGACAGTGATGAGGAAAGCTCAGTCAATTTGGAAGAAAATGAAGGCTTGAAAATTTATGATCACAAGAAAGTTGCTGCTCTTATTTCTTGGGAAGATTTGTTGCCAAAGAGTATCCCTACTCATCAACATGGTGACCTTCACACAGATTTCAAGCCATTTAATCAGAACCCATCAGCTTGGCAACAATACTACACTACAATATATGATAAGTCTAATAGTTCAAGTGATCATGAGCAAGGGGAAGAGTTTTTTCCCAAGAGAGTCCCAAAAATAGCCAAGTGGAAGAAAGAGCAGTCCTGAATGAAGCTTATATATCAAATCCTCTAGATTAGGTATTATTTCAAGATCCATTTGTTTTTTTCCTTGAGAAATCTGAAGGAGGAGTGTGTTCTACCATGAACAGTTTGTTGTAAAGTATGAGAAAAATTTTAAGCACTACTGTCCAAAAACAAGTGAAATGGAAGTGGCCTTTTTATTTCTTCAGCGTCATGAAAGAACTGAACCAAGATCACCCATGCAATCATCTACTTGACTAGTTACATTGGAAAAGAGAGTTCAACAAATAAATGTCTATCATGGATTGGATAGATTAAGGTAGATAGATAGGTGTGAAAAATAAGCTCAGCCTTGTGAGCATCTTTTTAGTCCTAGATTGTTTGAAGAAAAAGTAAAGACAGAAAATACAAAAACAATAGGAAAAGTAGAAAAACAGGGCAGTTTCTAAAAGCAGCAGTAATTCTCCATACCCAAAAAATATTCATGCTAAAAGTGCACAAATCTAAATGCCACTACTAGTGCTCAAAATATGTCTTGTTCATTTATCTAGCCTAATCATAGCTGGACATGTCTTAAATTGATTGCTAATAAGTTAGTGAAAGAAGTGATAGTCAAATTGTGTAAGCTTGACTTATTTGAGAAAGTAGATTAGGAAAAGATATTGGTTCCACATGCTCAAAACAGAACCAAAGAGGAAAACAGGGATGAAAAACAAACTATGTATCCTAGCCCTGATTTTTCTAAATCTCATTTTATGAGAAAATAATATTTGTGTGTAGCTTGTCTTTTATGCCACAAATGAATGACAAATTAGACCGTCTAATCCTGATTTGGTCATTTTTCAATTTCATGTTTTAGATTAGTGAATGAAATCCTGTCAAACATCTTAATCTTGATAGTCAATCTAGCATAGGTAGAGAAATCAAAGGAGTTCATTAGTTTAATCTGAACTCCCTGAAGATATAAGCGTAGAATTAGATAATTTTCTTTTCTAAAAAAAATATCATGTCAAAAGGTTGCTAGCCCAAATGCACCTAAAGAATAAAAAATGTTAGAAAATATAGCTGGGTAGGTAGAGATGACTTTGATGCTAATCATGATGTAAATTTTCAGAAATAACATCAAGAAAGAAATAAATTTTCTCCAATGGATAAGGCACTAGTCTTCACAAGCCAGAGGTCTATAGTTCTGGACACCTCTTGAAAAGGAGCTGCCCTCCCCAATTGGAGCCACTGTTAGTCATCAGTATTTTTACCTGTTATTGATGACTAGTTTCCTTAGCTGAGTTTTCTAGAAGCTAATCTCAAAACTATCAATTTTTCATCTAGAAAACACCCCAAAACAATTTTTTTCCTCCTACCCCTTCCTGTCAGTCTATGATGAGAACAAACTCCAGTTTTCAAGTCTTATCTTGTTTCAGCAAAGTATCCCTGTCTATAGCTGTCATAGCTGTGATTTATTTCCTATCATTTACCCTTGTTTCTCATGCCATTCACTATCCAAAGGTTGACAAAGTGTCTGCTACTCTATCCCTAATCATCTTGTCATATGAAAATCTGATCATGCCTAAGAAAACACTCAGAATCTGTCAAAATTGTCCCTAAGTTAGATAGTGGTGTTTAGGGAGACTTTCCTTGGCTAAGATATCTTAGGCCAAAAAGTCTCTGTCTAGTACCAGTAAACCATGAATTAGTTCCTTTTTTGCAAAACAAGCATTGTTCTATCCATAGGTCGCACACCACTAAGAGGTCACTTTGTCTCATTCCATAAGAAGTCCAACAAAGATCCAAAATCAGGAAAAGAGAAGGTTTTTCGCTATCTGAAAGAAATATACTTAGATCGGGAAAAATATCCATGAAACACCAAATAATCTCTCCTAGATTGAAAAGCATTTGTTTTTACATCTCTGCAAGGGTGTAATTGTAATGATGATCAATGTACAAAGGAGAGAAAAAGGAACAAGTTCAAACAGGTCTCTCATGTTGAAAAGATTTTCCATCAATGAACAGGTGGAGAGATGTAAAGTAAAGAGCAGCAAGTGTACATGTTATAAATCCAAATGCTGTCTGAAGAGCAGAGATCATTCCTCATCAATTAAGAAAATGAAGTAAAATGAGATGATGATCATCAGTGCTCCATGATCTCCTCCAGAAGTAGTGTTGCATAATATTCTGAAGGGCATAATCATGTAGGACATAAGAAGAAAGTTTCTTCTTGTGCTACCTTGAACCTGGGATGTCAACATCAGTCAAAGGAAATCTCAATGTACCACTGAAAACACAGACAAGGGAAAAGACAGTTCAATGATATCTAGCAACAAACACTCTACATGAACAAATCACATTTATTCAGGTTTTTTTGTTCACAATGATATTCTACAAAAGGATATATACATCTCAGGCAAGGCCTCATAAAGCAAGAGGACATGATTTTCAAGTGATTTAATCAATAATGAATGTCAAATTCCACTCTGTCTCCTATTGGCATTTTTCAAATAGACATACAGAGAAAACACAGTGTTGAAATAAATGAAATTTCATGTGTATGATGATAACCTCCTTCATAAAAAGCAGATGGTTAGGAGCACAATGACAGAACCTCGTTCACAAATAATCATAGGGTCAGCATGTCTTTAAGTAACTTCAGGAGTTGTTTTGCACCACCTCCTCCAAAGATAAATAGAGGATGCATAGAAGGGTTCAATGTTGTGTTTGATAAAGTTATGTTGGTAAAACTAGTTGAAAAACAATGGTGGGATATATGAGAGGTCATAGGTTGAATGAGCTACTTCATATAACAAGCAAGATATTGGAATAATGGTGTTAAAAACCCTCTATTTTTCTGTTTATAAAATCCTCGTTCAAAGTATAATCCGAGGTTGGGGTTTTTAACTAAGAGCAGCCTCATCTGAATGGCCAAAGAGGTAAAACAAGCAGAGTTTTATGGTGACCTCTTTACAAACCAACAGAGACCAACACAGTTTCAGGACCTTCTTCTCTTCATAAAACAATGGGATACTTAGTGGTTTTAAGATGGTAGTGGTAGTGTTTTTACAAGCCTTATTCAAAATAACATCACCTAGGTAAATTGTGGAGGTCTCATAGGGCATGTGATTAAGTGGAAATGATAGTATTAAAAAGACTGTTAAGGGAGGTAAAGTTTTTTTCCAAGAAATAACCCCCTTAACAAAAGCACAAAGCCACTTTTAAAAAGTTTCTTTCAAAGCAAAAAGGAGAGGTTTGTTTTTTAATTGAAATGAGGTAAACTTTTTTTTTCAAATATAAAGGAGCTCTACCACTTATCATTCATCATTTTGCAAGGCCAAGTCAAGGAAGAGAGAAACATTTTGAGCAATATTTGAAGCCATTTGCAACCAGTTTGAACGCGCGACGTGCCTGTAGGCAGCCACCGAAGAAATTTGTGAAGAGCACGACGCACCTGTATCTTTGCGTGGCACACTTGTGCCGGCTTTCAACAGGCACACAGGGCCGACCCGACAAGCTTGAACGTGGCGCGTTTTCCCCTTCAGACCCGCCTGGCCCAACAACCATCTTTGAACTTGTTTTCTGCCCACCTGGGCCCATATTCAAAGGAACCCTCAAATGTGGCAAGATCAAATTTTACAAAACAAGCTCGCCTCAAAACACAACAAAACACATTTTTCAAAGGTATTTATAGCTCTAGGCCCATTTTTTATTTAAAGGAAAAGAGTGTTTAAAGAAGGGGCTTGTTGACAGTTTGAAGGGGTTTTCTTGTTTTGAGTAGTCCAGGGAAAAATAACATAGTTTTCTCTCAAGCCTATTGTGTTTTCTAACCTAGGAAAAAATAGTGGTTTCAAGAGCACCTTTTTGCTTAAAAGAACAATATATTGACTACTCAAAAGAAAAATCAGTCCTACATAGAACCAAGCATTTGTTATGATAAAGGGAGAAGAAGTCTGTCTTCATAAGTAAAAAAATATTTTTGCACATTTGTGAAAG
Source organism: Pinus albicaulis (assembly GCA_034641835.2). Classification (NCBI taxonomy): domain Eukaryota; kingdom Viridiplantae; phylum Streptophyta; class Pinopsida; order Pinales; family Pinaceae; genus Pinus; species Pinus albicaulis. The sequence goes on from CM076579.1 coordinate 195,887,704, forward strand.
GAACATAGTAAGAAAAGTAGTCTTATTTTCATCAAGAAAGACTTGTTTTCCAGCTAAAGATTACACAGTCTATAAAGAAAGACAAAGTTTGTTTAGAAGGCCTTTTAATTAATGACGGGGAGACTATTGTTTTGGTAAAACAAAATTATCTTCATCCAAAAAGGATTGTTTTGCTAGCCTTAATAAAACAGTGATCATCAAAGAGAAATAGTGATTACTCAAGGGAGAAACATAGTGGTTTTCAGGGGTGCCCTCTTTGATTAAAAACATAGAAAGGATAGTGATCGAGAAGGAAGATTTTTTGTGTTAAAAAAAAAAGTGGGCTTGCCTTTAAAAACCAAAAATAGATCTCATTAAAGGCCTTTTTTCTCACAACAAAGTTCATAATAAGGGAGCTTGTTTTCACTTAACAAAAACTTGTTTGCCAACTAAGGACAAACCTAGTCTTGCAAAAAGGAAAAGGTGTTTTTGTTGAGGACCTATTTCAGTGATCATTTGAACAGTTCGTCTTGTTAATTCAGTGAAGGGTATCAGAAGAAAAAATGCCTCCGAAGAAGGACATAAGGATTGGATATCACAATAGGTATGAGCCTATTACAACTCAGGAAGTGAATGAATCTCCTTCAATACTCTTCAATTTTCATGAAGTACGGTGCTTGGAATTTTGCCAAAAAGTCCAAGAAGTAAAAAGTCACCTTCCTTTGACACATTTGTTTGCTTTGAGGCTGCAAGAGAAATATGTCCATTTAGCAGGTCTAGATTTCAAACTCTCACCTAGGGCTATCACCAAAGCTACTAAGATCCCCTATATAGGAGAAAAGTGGTTCAAACAAACATACCTAGATTTGAATCACTACAAACCCTTTCTAAAACCAGACCATCAGGATGCTTGCCAAAATATTTTCCCTTTTTCTCACTTATTGAGTAGCTATGCGCCCCTCATGAAAGTCATCATGAAGTATTTCACATGTGAAGGGAGGTTTTCCCAGATTTATGCCTATCACATCAGGCTTCTTATGCATTTCACAAGAACTCAATTTTTGAACCTACGTTTCCTCCTATATAGAAGCATTGACAAGATGGCCTATACTGTCCAAAAGAAGCCCTCCCCTCAACAACAAGCTTGTTTATTTCATCATTCCCTTATCAAGATCATCGTCCTCCATCAACTTGAGAAAAAAGGAGTTTCTGGGGACTATTTCATCTCCCATCCTGATTTTTCCATTCCCTCTTCATCTCATGTGCCTTCCTCACCATCCACTCATCATATTTCTTCTTATTCTAGTAAATCCACTCCTAAAAGACAAAAATCCCCTTTGATTGAGAGTGAAGAAGAGAAGAAGCAAACTAGTAATGAAGAAGGGCAAAGTGACAAGAAGCAAACTAGTGATGATGAGGGAAAAAGTGAAGAATCTAAGAATGACAGTGGGGATGAAAAAAATGATGGTGAGCATAGCAATCATGAAGAGGAACATGATGGCAGCCAACACAGCAGTGAGCATGAGGGTGATGAGGGACAAAATAGTGAAGGAAAAGAACATAGCAGTCATGAAGAAAGCGGGGACAAAGATGAACATGAAAGTCCTCAAAAAGACACTTATGATGAGAAGCAAGATAGCCATCAAGAAAGTAATGATTATGACAATCAAACACCAAATAGTGAGCATTCCAAAAAGGGCAACATGGAGCAAAAAGACCAAATCAGTGACCATGAGCATAGCAGTGGTGAAGACAAATAAGGAAATCTTCAAGAAGAAGAAAACAATGAGAAAGATGAGGCTGGAGCAGATGATGATGGAGGCAGCAAGGTAAAAGACCAAGTTGAGCAAGTACAAGTAGATAAACCTCCTCCCTCCTCTCCTCCACACAGCCAAGAGCATGTGCTAGCTGCCTCTCCTAGGCAAGGGGCCATGACTCTTCCTCCAAAAGTGGAGAAGCCTAGAAACACTAGATCGGCAAAGAAGAAAATCACTCCAGCAGTGACTAGAAATGTCACATGAGTGCTAAGGAGTAGAGGAAAACTGCCTAAGAAGAGTATTATTGAATTTCCTAAGAGGGAGAGGACCAAGAAGTCTACCCAAGGCAAAGGGAAAGAAAAAAAGGAGAGTAGTCATGAAAAGGAGAGGGAATTTGACATCATAGAGATAGACAGTGATGATGGGGATAATGAAGCTAGAATTCTTGAGGCTCTTTTGCAAAATAGAGAAGCCTAAATTCATGACCAACAAGCTGATCTAGAAAGGTCAAAATACCTCATACATGTTCTATAGATGCAAAACAAACAAATGAGTGGTCAAATGGCAGTTTATGAGGCCCGAGCTTTCAAAAACCAAAGGGAAGCCTCCAAAGCACAAACCAAGCTTGAAGAGCTTATGGAAAAATTTGATAAGACCGAAGAAGAAAAGCATCCAATGAGAAAGAGGCCTAGGACTATGGGACTCAAGAAAGATTTGGAGAAAAAGAAGGAAGAAGAGGCATCCCTTGTTCGATCTTATCCTCTCACTCATTTTCTGGCTCAAGAAATAGAGAATGATAAAGAATCATGGCTTGAAAGGGCCAACAATAATTTGGAGGATAAATTAGAGAAATACAATAGAGACTTGAGTCTACAAAATAAGATGACCGGGCACTACAAGAAGTTAAATCAATTTGCCTGAAGAAAACTCAAACTTGCTCAAGAAAGGCTCAAGGCTGCCCAAAAGAGGCGCCCAGTAGAAAAAGTGAAGAAAGGAACATTATCGCTCGAAATATTGGCCTCAGCTTCCTTTCATATTTCTAAGAACCCATGAGGGGCTTGCTCACCAAAATTGAGCAAATTTTGACATGATTTTGTTTTTGGTGTTTTTTGGCCATAATTGAAAATGTTTCAAGGTGCTACCATGGGTGTTAGGGGCATCCTCAGCTCATGAAAGTCCTTTTTTTGGATGGAATAAATTTAGGGGCATTTGCTCACAAATTTTCAGATCCAAAAGAGGTGTTTTGGTCCCCCAAAAGAGGCGAAAAACAATGATTTTTTAACTTTCTGCCTCACATATCAACAAGGGCTACTTTGCTGGTTTTTTTCACTTAGCTCAGTGTTTGACAGATTTCCCTACATCAGTTGTGAAAAAATCAAGTAGTTCCAGAAAGTAGACATCCAGGGATTTCCAACAAGCCATCATAGGCCTCGTTTCGACATCGGGAGGTACCTCAAAAGTGGTCTACAAGACAGACAATTTTCTGTTGCTACGTTCCTGTAGCATTTTGACAAAAAAGACAGTTTTCTGAAGTGGCTTTTCAAAATGTGCGTTAAGCCTTCTTTGGCCATTGTCAGTAATGAAAAGTCAATATTTTTTCCTTTTTTAGCATTTTATAGATATTTTGAAGATTTTTTGTGCCTTGGGCTTTGCAAAGCCTCAAGGACAAAATCAGATATTTGTTTTTAGCCTATGAGCTTTTAGTCAATTTTGTGAAGCTTATCTCCTCATTTCCTATATAACTCATGGAGAATCATTGTAATATTGTTGGTTGAAGAGTCGATTAACAAGATGGAATTTTAAGAGCTTAAGAACTTGACTGATCTTAGAGCAATATATGTTATGATTTTTGATGGTCAAACTTGTTTTATGGAGTGGATAGCTTGACTTGATTGCCTAGATGATGGAGAGGATCTATGTGTAGGATTCCATGGCTTGGTAAATGGTATTGTGCTTCTTTTCAGTTATTTTTTCTTATTTTTTCACATATGTATCCATGCTTCTTGCTTGTTGTAGCTCAGTAAAGAATAGTTTGAGGTATGCCCATGGAGGCTCATCAAATTTCTTGATTCATTACAACTTCTATGTTTTCATCTTTCTTGGTCATGTCAAAAGATTCTTAACTGCCCGTTGGTCCACTAAGAACTTGTTATTTGTTTCCTTAATGATTAACTGGACATGCTATCTTGTTTGATTCATGGTATGTCTTGCTTACTCATAGTTGTTTAAAACTCATTAATGAAATCTCCTTTGAAGTATTGACTGTCTAGTTTAAATCACAGAGGTCTTGTTTTGATCTTGCCCTCCACCTATAATTGCAGACTTATTTAAAAGTTCTCATCAGTTTGAATGTGTTGCTTAGGTGTTTCCTTTCCACATTTTGAGCTGTTTTTTTTTTCTTACATGTGTTCTCAACCACTGAAGGTGATTTTCCAAAAGTTAGAGGGTCTTATACTTCTATGCATCACCTGAATGTTTATTTTATGCATCTATCAGTTTGAGTTTGATTCATAGTGATTAATGGTTAGCCCTACCACATGAATGCTTGCTATTTAAACTATCTATACTTAAGATCACTTTGTCTTGCACAAACGTGATGTTCATTTCACTTTAGAAACCACCTGAAATATCCATTCGCTATACTTAATCGGCCCTGTAGTACACCCTACCCATTGTCTTGACATTCGTGGCTTGCTTTTGACGCCATAGCTGAGTTGATCTCATTTTCTTGTTCTATTTTGATCCACTTGATCAGTTTTTCCCCCAAAAAACTAAAAAAAAAACAAACAAACACACTTAACAACTAGCCTAAAATATAAAAAACTAAGCGAACAAGTTCACATCCTTTGCTTCATTAGAGAGAGCCCTCTCTGAGTCTAGGAAGGCCAGGTCCTAGGGCTCCAAATATTGGTTTGATGTTACTCCATCATTTGGTCCGTCAATATGCCAAATCACGGGAACCTAACATGACAGTGTTGCATGGTTTCATGTTATGTCCTGAAGTTGAGTTGGATGTTTGGTGTAAGAAGGTTTTGCACAAGGGTTACGTTAGGGTAAGACAAGTAACTAGTTATAATGCACTTCCCAAATGGAGAACTTGCATAGAGTCGAATTGAGTTAATCTTAATTCAAGGTGATCAAGTAAAAAACTATGAGGTTTAGTGTTACGTATTGATTGTATATTTCCTCAATTCTAAAATGTTAGAGTGTGAAGTATAAGGAGTTAGATAGGGCGATAAAGTATGAGAGAGTAAGCTACAATTGTGCAGAGATTGTATGTATATCAAAGTTTAGATTTGGAGCATGTCTTAGAGGATCATGGAGCTATTATGCATCTTATGTTTAACATCCTTGTGTTGTACATTGTTTGATGCAGTTTTTGCTAATATTCAGATTGGGTAATTATTGTGGCTTCTACGGCAGAGATTACAGATCAAATATCATATTGTTTCTAATGATTGGTGTTGCATATATTTGTATATTCTACCATGGAAATATTTTTCTGCTGCTATTATTATGTGTAGAATATGTTGGATTGATGTATTGGTTCATATTGTTTTGTAGATATTGATTGTATAGGAGATAATTGTGTTTCTGGTGTATTAATTTAGTTGTTGATGATTTTAATGTATGTATGGAATATAGTTAGAAAATATATGAAAGGAGTTCAATGAGATGAGCTTGAACGTTGACATCTTCAGTGGGAAAGTGGTGGCTTGCATATTTAGGGTGTAGCAGAATCCTTCAAGTAGTGGCCTCAGAAATTTGGAATGGTGGCTTCCATTTAGTGGTTGTTGGATATCCTAGTGGTGGTTGGGATAGGCTTATTGGGAGCAGTGGCTTCCAACAGGTGTTCACCTGCAAGGTAGAGGGAGTGGTGGCTTCTTGCACATGGTGTCTTACAAAGTTCATGTAGGTAGTGGTATGGAGAGAGTAGTGGCTCGCGTGATTGGAAAGTTGTGGCTTGCACACTAGTTGTTGCACATTGAATCCAAAAATCATGCATCTTCTTGTTTTTCTTATGCTACATTACAAGTTGAAAACATGCTATCATGGCTTCGATTTTCCTTTATGAAATTTGCACTTGGTTTTTTACTTGTGTCATATTGCTTCTTTCAACATTCATTTGCATAATGACCATACTTCTTACAGTAACGATATTGAACTGTATATTTATCATACCTCTGACCTTGTGCTTGATTTTGGCTTGAGCCTTGATCCACGTCCGTCAGCTACCAGATTTACCTATGATATTTTACTTTTTTGATGTATTAGAATTGAATTTTATCAAAAAATTAATGGAAACATATGCATATATAATTAAGAGGAAAAACATGTCTACAAACACACAACAAAACGCAAGAAGTTTAATAACAGAGTTCGTCCAGTGTGGACTACGTCTTCGAGCCTCAATGTCTCCATGGTGTTGGCCACTTAATTTGGTGTTGGAAAATGTGATGATGTACATGGACGTTGTTTACTTGTCATACAAGGAAATGTGCCCTCGACATGAGTGGCAAAGTCTCTCATTAGTGTAATTTTGAGGTTTAAAATGGGCCTCCTAAGAAAAATGTACAACCAAATTAAACTTTATAACAACCAATAGGATTCAAGGTGACGATGTCAACCATGGGGGATGATTCACCAATTTTTAAGTAAAAGGGTAAAAATATTAGAAAATAATAAAATAATAAAACTACTTTCTCAAATCGTATTTTCAACTTATCTCCCAAAGTTTTTACTCAAATTTCGAGCGGGAGTATTCGTTGGATGCAATCAAATTTTTCATGTGTTTCTAATTTTTCATGTAGTAGGGTCCTTAGAAATTATACAACATGGGTACTCCTTAGATGAGGAATTAAATTTTACATCCAACGAGTACTCCTGCTCGAAATTTTAGTAAACACTTTGGGAGATAAGTTGAAAATACGAGTTGAAAAAGTAGGTTTTTATTTTTTTCCTTCTAAAATTTGATGATGTAATCAAATATTATTTTATTATTTCCACTATTATTTTATAATTTCCTTAGGATTCCCATTTTAGACCTCAAAATTCCCGTAATGCCACAAAACGTTCTGCTACAAGGAACTGTCACTCATAACAACCCTCCTAACAACATGATAGCCTCACACATGGTGACAAAGAGTATCCCACCATCAAGGAAACAAAGGGATCTCAGAATATAAATGACCATCCATGATGAATACATATCACATAACATAAACATCAAGATTTTGCATCATACATCAAGCAAGAATCGACGTGACATAAATCATCACATAAAAATAATCAGTGAAGTACAGGGCAAAAATGCTACATATACCTCAACTCTGATGCTCACTAAAGAATAGGCTACTCAGTTGTTGGATCTGAATTCACCATTAAAGTTGTGGCATAAAATGGCATGGAATCAACTATCCACACTGTGTAATCCGACACCATCATTCCAAGATGAAAAATGGCCAAAAAATATAGTCATATGTTGCACAAACTGACATCTCCATCAAATTCCCATCGTTGAGATATGTAAAATCCATATAAAATTTGTCCAATTTGGACACCAGACAATTCTAGCCCCTCTAAAAATGTGGCTCAGATCATGGTTCCACTACCTCCCTACATACCTGAGGGTTCCACTTGCAATAAAAAATAATATTTTGTCTTGAACTTCACGCTCCTCCTCTCTTGTTGGGCGCACTGCAGAAATGAGTTTATATGTGCAAGTGTCGACGGACTTTACAAGTCGTGGCCGTTGGGTGTACTGGCATATGGGTTATGTTGGGCATGGGGTGGTCGTGGGTTCCAACCCCACTGACCCCCATATTTGTTTTTTATGTTTAAAAATTGTACGCTACTTTATAATCCCTGCAAGTTGCGGTTATGGCATATAATCATTTTATTTATCTTAATATCGGTTTTGTTTTGGCGTGGTTTGAAAGGTTAAATATGGTTCTGATGCAGGAGCATCTGGACTTAGGAAGCAATGTGATTTTATGTTCACACGTTGTGGCTAATCCAAGAGGAATAAAACATTAGTATTAATATTTAATTTATTTATTTATGAGAGTAGTTAGTTGTTTTGTACTTTTTTATTTCATTTAAGAATAAAATTAGGAATTGGTTTCTTTCCCTGTGTGGATATAGAACCAAAGTAGGGATAAGCACTTGGAAATAGGAAGAAATTGGTTTGTTGGAGTAGTTTTAGAAGAAACCTATTCTAAAGGAGAAAAGTTCACATTCAAGTATAAATAATAGGAAATAGAAAGAAAAAAGGGAAGGAGTGCATAGAGTGAGTCTGACAGTGTGAAGATTGTAAACACTGAGGGGAAACTAATGAAATATTTTTCCCAAGTGATATCGGTTTAATTATTCAATCATTCCATGTTTTCTTTGATTATTAATTCTGCAATTATATATGCACAATAGTTAATATTTTAATTGCAGGAATAGGTATGTAAAGAGGGAAGAATTCGATTAAACCAACCACGAGTTGTGTAGAAGAAAGTGGCCAAGGGATCAGTTGACTTCGGCATAGAGTGGCAGTCCTATACTGTAAGCTGGAACACGGTTCTAATTGTCGGAACTGGAGATCGATTAGACCGTAATTTGGAGACCGATTGAGGAAGTGGAACTTAAAGAAATCTCCAACCAATGTGACATCTGCCCAACGTTTCTGTAGAAGACGCACTGTGCAGCACAGGCTTCCTAACAGTGCTTACAAATGCCGATTGAATTAACGCGGAAGCATCCAAAGTAGCATTTGCTCGTTCGTGTCAACGTCTCCTGTGTGGTAACGTTTCCATTAAATTTTGTACCTACGTTGCCAGCATTTGGGTTATGAGTGTAATACAAAAATTGCAAATTCTTGTATGCGTTAGTGCATGAATTACAAAGCGGCATCCATTCCTTTATGAACCATGTCCTGAATGGTGAATTATTTATTTAAGTATTGTGCCTCTATTGTAGCAGAATGCCAAACTGTAATGTTCCCAATTTTTGCCTCAAGCTAAAATGGAACATTATAGTTGCATATTTTCATTTTTTTAAGTAAAAGTGGGTAAAGTGACCCATTCATGAAATAAAAAGGAATAAAATCCCTTACAATGTGAAAAGAGATCATCATGGAGATGGATTTCACACCCTCATGTGTGAAACGGGTTAAAATGCAAAGGGACAAGACCTAATTGACCAAGTCAAACTGCATTGGCATGAGTTGGAGAGAACTAAGTGGACAGCGCAGTTTTAGTGGAGGAATATTCCATGTGGGAGGAAAACTCTAGAGGAAGGAAGATGGAGCCTACGTTGTGTTTAAAAGAGAAGCAAGGCAGCCCATTGAGGTTATCTTGAATCATTTGATTATTTTTCTATTCAGACAAATTGCTACCTCTTGTTGTTCAACAGAGTTGCGGTGCCTCCGGGCACGAGGGAGTCCTGTTTAGGAATTCTTCTCCTTCTTGAGTAGCTCATGGAGGATTGCACTCATCTCCCATATTTAGGCATTCAGGCCATAGCATCAGCCATCTTCATCAACGCAGTTTCTGTAGCAGATATTGTGCAGTGTTGCTGGATGTTGCTGGGAGGTTTCCTACAACACCATTTTGAGCTGATCTTTCAGAGGAGGGAGGTTCTATATTTCCGGGAGGTTAGTGAGGATGGTTCCCGAGCTTATTCCACTATCATTGGCAGGTGGCCAACCACTTCCATCAGTTACAGCGCAAACCCTCTCATAGACTGCGTTCTAGTTGGAGCATATTTGCAGTGAGAGTGTTGCAAACTTTCCAGAGGGTGAGATATTTGGTGTAGGGATCAGCCTTGCACTTCAGATTTCTAGAGGATAATGGTTCTTCATCAGTTTCAACCATTCAGCCTTCTCCATTCCATTCCATGTATTGAGTTGCTACAGCTACCCAGCAACTCCGGCATTTTACAGTTTTGCATATTTCAACCAATCCTTCTAGGATTGACTTGAGGTAGTGATTGGGAGCTTAGATATTCTCTCCCAATGATGTATGAGACATGTATATGCATATACATGATGTTTTACACTCAATACAGTAGTCTCCCTTCTATTACTGTGCAGTTCCTATTCATGGGCATCCTACTATGTAGCAGCATTTTGTATTATGGCATGTGTATTCATGGAAGGCTTCTTGCCCTATTATTTTGACATTCATTGTATCATTTTTCTGCTATTATTTCATAATAAAATGGCTCAAGGGTTTTCACACATTTTGGCATAATGTTTATTCACTGTTATTTCCAGTTTATGTCTTTATATTGCTGTAGCTGCATTTTTGGGTTATCTTGAAAGATTCCCAATCTTGTTGTATTCCCTCTTGGGAATATTGTCCCTTGACAACGCTCTATAGACAGAGTCTAATAGTGGGCCGGGAAGCCTCTAGAGCTCATCCTTCTTTATGAAGGTGAAAAATCCAGTAAATGCCCCTTTATTCTATCTCTGGAATAGTTTTGCTTGTCGATTGACAATGTTTTTGAAAAAGGAAAATTACACAGACGTTGATGAAGTATGGAGTTAATAATGTGAATTGTGAATCAGAATTATCATTGAAGTGTTGTATTTTTTAAAAATAAGAGTTGCACATCAAAGAAAAAAACATCTAAGTTGGGAATGGGATCCCGACCAATGTAAATGTTTTCTTGTGTTGTAAGAGTTGTGTGAAATATTTATGAGACACATGCAAAGTTAATGAACTCCATAATATGTGGAAAATTGAAATTTTGGTTCTATGTATGATATAATTTTCTTCTCCATTGAATGTTAATGCACACATTAGTTGACTGCATCAATTTTTTGGTATTGGAGCCGTTGAGTTGTTCTTGAGAATTGCAGAGAATGTTATTAAGAAGGAGAGATGGAATAGGTCTTGGGAGACCTATAGAAAATTCAATTCTGCTAGAAGAAATTGGACACTTGCGTACAAGGATGGCTACAATAGAAACTACTCAGAGGAGGGCAACAGATGATAGAATTTCCAGTGTAGATGAAGAAGAAACCATCGAAGAAGAAATAGAGGAAGAAAGCGAGGCAACTAAAGTTATGAAGATGCTAGCAAAGGCCAGTAGCAGACCAGAGATAGAAGTACTTTTATATGATGGAAATATTAGTGTGGAAGTACTAATGGACTGGATCAATTCATTAGACAAATACTTCGACTACAAAGAAATCGTTGACAAGAAGAAAGTGAAGTTTGCAGCCACAATATTGAAGGGTCATGCAGCCCTATAATGGGATGAATTGAAATTGTCGAGAGAAAGAAAAGGGAAACCAAAAATCAGTCAATGGGATAAGATGGTGAGTAAACTGAAAGGTAAGTTCATGCCGAAATATTATCAATTAAATCTTTTTAGACAATTGCATAACTTAAAGCAGAAAGGGATGACTATTAAAGAATACACTGAAGAATTTTATAAGCTGAGTATTAGAGCGGGACATATTGAAGATGACATAGAAAAAGTAGCTAGATATATAAATGGTTTAAGATATGAAATACAGGATGAAATCATCCTATTAAATTTGAAGATGATTGAGGATGCCTATCAAGTAGCTTTGAGGGCAGAGGAGAAAATGTTGCATAAAAAAAACCAGAGGAATAGAGGCAAGATTCCAGCAAGAGGAAGAGGAACATTTAAGTCCAAATTTCAACACTCCCAGAATGAAGCAGGGAGTTTGAGTAATAGATTACAATAGAGAGGAGACTCTGGTCCCAGAAGGTTTGTGCCCAGAGGTAGAGGTCGAGGAAGAGATATTTGGTGCTTTACGTGGTAAGTGGGGACATGGGTCGTGGGATTGTCCTCACAACAGATCAACAACCTAGCGAAATGTGAATGTTTCTAAAAAAGAAGAAGAAATTCCTCAGATTGCAGCCAAAGAGGAGCCACATGAAGCCGGAGAATCCTTATTGTTGAAGAGGATATTGCTTAAAGCAGCTAAGGAAGCCAGAGAACTAGCTCAGAGAAAGAATTTGTTTAGAACTGTATGTAAGTCAAAAGATAAGTGTTGCAAATTGGTAATTGATAGTGGAAGTAATGATAACCTTGTTTCTATAGAAATGGTGGACAAATTGAAGTTAGAGAAAAAATTACACCCCACTCCTTATAAAGTATCATGGCTCCAAAAATGCCATCAAATTATTGTAACTGAACAATGTAAGGTCGAAATCTAGATTGGTACTTATAAGGATTTTATTTTATGTGATGTAATGCCGATGGATGTATTTCACATATTGTTAGGAAGAACTTGGAATTTTGATAAGAAATCCATACATGATGGCAGAAGAAACACTTATACTCTCGAGAAAGATGGGAACAAGCATACACTGTTGCCATTGAAAGCTGAAGCTAACGAGGAAGCGCCTGGAAACAACATTATGTTGATGAGTGGTAAAGCCCTTTTGCAAGAAGTCGAGAAAGGCGAGGAGATGCATTTTTCTATTGTAGGGAGACCCAAGGTAATTTTAACTTCTACAAATTTAGAAGATTTACCTAAAGAAATTCGAAATCTTTTGAATGATTTTTCTGATATTATTGTGGATGAGTTTCCAAATGCGTTACCACCCATCATGAGTATTAGTCACCACATTGAGCTAATCCCTAGAGCAAGTTCATCGAAGAAAGCAGCCTACAGGTTAACACCGCAGGAAAATACCGAAGTTAGAATACAAGTGCAAGAGTTAATGGATAAATGATTAATCATAGAAAGCCTCAGTCCATGTGTTGTACCAACAGTACTCAGTCCAAATAAAGGGGGTGAATGGCACATGTGCACAGATTCTAGAGCCATAAATAAAATCATCATCACGTATCATTTTCCTTTACCACGAATGGATGATTTAATGGATTTTTTGAGTGGGTCAAATTATTTTTCCAAGATAGATTTGAAGAGTGGGTATCATCAGATAAGAATAAGATAAGGGGATGAGTGGAAAACTGCATTCAAAACAAACAATGGTTTGTATGAATGGTTAGTAATGCCTTTTGGACATACTAATGCACCCAGTACCTTCATGAGGTTAATGAATGAGGTTTTGAAGGAATATACAGGTAATTTTGTAATTGTTTACCTTTATGATATTCTCATTTTCAGTCGAAGTAAAGAGGAGAATCTAGAACTCCTTAAATTAGTTCTAAAAACTTTGCAAAAAGTAAAACTGCTAATAAATTTGAAGAAGTGCAGCTTTATGAAGGAAGAACTAATTTATTCTAGATTTATAGTCTCTAAGGAAGGGTTGAAAATGGATCAGGAGAAAATCCAAGCAATCATGAATTGGCTAACTCCTAGAAGCATATTTGAGGTAAGAAGATTCCATGGTATTGCAAGTTTCTACAGAAAATGTATCTGAAGCTTTTGTCAAAATTTTGCACCCATTATTGAAACAATCAGAGAAAATAATCAACCATTCAAATGGACAGAGGCAGCAGATCGAAAATTTAAATTGCTGAAGAAAAAAATTACTGAAAAACCAGTTTTAGCTTTACCAAATTTTGAGAAATTTTTCCAGGTTCAAATTGATGCTAGTGGAATTGCGATTGGAGAAATTTTGAGTAAAGATCATAAACCAATAGCATACTTCAATGAAAAACTAAATGAATCAAAGAAGAAATATTCATCTTATGACAAAGAATTTTATGCTGTTGTACAAGCTTTAAAAAATGGAGACATTATTTGTTGCCAAAAGAGTTTGTGTTATATTCTAATAATCATGCATTACAGATTATAAACAACTAGCCAAAATTAAATCAGAAACATGCCAAATGGGTAGAATATTTGCAGAGTTTCACTTTTGTAATCAAACACATGAGTGGTAAATTAAACAAAGTTGTTGATGCTTTGAGCAAGGTGAACTTCATTATGTAGGAATTACAAGTTGGTGTTGTAGGGTTCAAGGAAATGATTGACATGTATAAAGATGATGTAGAGTTCAAGGAAATTTATGCAGCTGTAGAAAATCCATCAATCCATAATAGAAGCCAGTGGTTTGATTATCTTATCCAAGGAGGATTGCTATTCAAAAGTAATAAATTAGGTATTCCTAAATGTTCTATGAGGGAAAACATAATCAAGGAGAAACATAGTGGAGGCCTATCCAGCCATTTTGGACTGGATAAAACCTTTGCTCAGGTAAATAATTTTTATTACTGCCCAAAGATGCAAACTGATGTTGAACGGTTTGTGGAAAAATGCAGGATTTGTTAGCATGCTAAGGGGAAAAGACAGAATACAGGATTGTATCAGCTATTACCAATACCCGACTGACCATGGGATGCAGTTAGTATGGATTTATTTTTGGGTTTGCCAAAAAATCAAAGGGGAAATGACTCCATTTATGTTGTTGTGGACATATTTTCTAAAATGGCTCATTTTATTGCATGAAAGAAAACAAGTGATGCAACACATATTGCTGATCTATTTTTTTCAGAAGTCGTAAGATTACATGGATTACCTACAAGCATTATGTCTGATAGGGATACCAAGTTTGTGGGACATTTCTAGAGAAATCTGTGGAAAAAATTAGGTATCAACCTTAGTTTCATTTCAGCATATCATCCTCAAACGGATGGACAGACCGAGGTAGTAAATAGACGTTTGGGAAACATCTTGAGAAGCTTGGTATATAAAAGTCCTAAATAGTGGGATTTAGGCCTTGCTCAGGTTGAGTTTGCTTACAATGGTACTCCAAATCGATGTACTAGTATGATTCCATTCCATATTGTTTTTGGAATGCATCTAAGAGGTGTGTATGAACTCATACATTTGGGAAAATAGGAGGTAAGGAGCGCAAAGGCTGAAGAGTTTGCAGAACAGATGCAGGAACTACAGGAGGATGTCAAAACTAGATTTTAGGAAAGAAGTAACAAATACAAGCAAAGAGCGGATATGAGGAGGCGAGAAAAGGAATTCCAAGTGGGCATATTAGTCATGGTATATCTGAGAAAAGAAAGATATCCTATTAAAACATATAACAAATTAAAAATGAAGAGGATAGGACCATGTAAAATTGTAAGAAAATTTTGTTCAAATGCATATGAAGTTAAATTTCCAATAGGACTCGGAATATCGCTAATCTTCAATGTTGCATATTTGTATCTATACCAAGAACCAGAACGAGAACCACAAGGGGACTCCACAACAGAAGAAAATCTGATAGTAAATTGGGAAGGGCAGATGACCAAAACAGGAACGAAGGAAGTCGAAGCCATTTTGGAGAAAAGAGTATCAAAGAAAAATAGGGGTCAAACCTATTATCATTATTTAGTCAAATGGAAAAGACAATCGATGGAAGACGCCAGTTGGATGACTGCAGCAAAACTACAAAAGTTTGCAGTAGATCTTGAAGCACTACAAGATCAATTTTCTTTTTCTTCCCTGAGATTCTGATGCAGGAGCATCTGGACTTAGCCAGCAACATGATTTTATGTTCACATGTTGTGGCTAATCCAAGAGGAATAAAACATTAGTATTAATATTTTATTTATTTATTTATGAGAGTAGTTAGTTGTTTTGCATTTTTTTATTTTATTTAGGAATAAAATTAGGAATTGGTTTCTTTCCCTGCGTGGATATAGAACCAAAGCAAGGATAACCACTTGAAAATAGGAAGGCATCGGTTTGTTGGAGTAGTTCGAGAAGAAACCTATTCTAAATGAGAACAATTCACATTCAAGTATAAATAATAGGAAATAGAAAGGAAAAAGGGAAGGAGTGCATAGAGTGAGCCTGACAGTGTGAAGATTGTAAACGCTGAGGGGAAACTAATGAAATATTTTGTGCAAGCAATATCAGTTTAACTATTCGATCACTCCATGTTTTCTTTGATTATTAAATCTACAATTATATATGCACAATAGTTAATATTTTAATTGCAGGAACATGTATGTAAAGAGGGCAGACTTCGATTAAACCAACCACGAGGTGTGTAGATAGAAGTGGCCAAGGGATCAATTGACTTCGACGTAGAGTAGCAGTCCAGTACTGTAAGCTGGAATGCGGTTCTAAGTGCCGGAACTAGATATCGATTAGACCGTAATGTGGAGACCGGCTGAGGAAGAGGAACCTAAAGATAGCTCCAACCAACGTGACATCTGCCCAACGTTTCTGTAGAAAACACAATGTGTAGCACAGGCTTCCTAAGAGTGCTTACAAATGCCGATTGAAGTAACGCAGAAGCATCCAAAGAAGCATTCGCTCGTTCGTGTCAATGTCTCATGTGTGGTAACGTTTCCATTAAATTTTGTACCTACGTTGCCAACATTTGGGTTATGAGTGTAATACATCAATTACAAATTTTGGTCTGTGTTAGTGCATGAATTACAGAGCGGCATCCATCCCTTTATGAACCATGTCCTGAATGGTGAATTATTTATTTAAGTATTGTGCCTCTATTGTAGCAGAATTCCAAATGTTGATGAAGTATGGAGTTCATAATGTGAGTTATGAATCAGAATTATCATTACAGTGTTGTATTGTTTAAAAATCAGAGTTGCACATCAAATAAAAAAACATCAGAGTTGGGAATGAGATCCCGACCAATGTAACTGTTGTCTTGTGTTGTAAGAGTTGTGTGAAATATTTATGAGACACATGCAGAGATAATGAACTCCATAACATCTCGAAAATTTAAATTTCGGTTCTATGTATGATATAATGTTTTTCTCCATTGCATGTTAATGTGCACATTAGTTAACTGCATCAAGTGCCATCGTTGCATGTTGTTTTGGGTGGTGGTTATGTTGTGATGTATTTGGGTTGGGCCGCCCATGGAGCACACCGACCTTTGTGGCCGGGTAGGTTCGATCCCCCTCAACCCATTTCAAATGGTGCCATATGTGACATTTATATGGTATGACCATGGTGGTTACACCATTATGCGAAGGTTCTGGGGGTCATGGCTCGTCGAATCGTTTCCATTGTGAGTTATGGTGGGGGTAGCGGGGTTGAAAGCCCGCCCGCAACAAATATTTTATATATGATATGTCGTGAGGTGGCGGGGGTGGTGGCCCACCATCCCTCTCTTTTTGATATATTTTTTGATTTTTAAAATAAAATGCTTATTTTTCATTTCAATGAAAATAAGGGTTATTGGGAAAATTAACGAGGCCACAATTTCGCCTATTTTCGAGAGCTAGGTTCCCTGTAAGTTGACGGTGAATTTTTGGGACAGTTAAACTTGGCCTCTGGACCAAAAATTTTACTCGCTCTAACTTCTCCATACGGGCTCTGATTGGAGACACATTCACGTAGTTGGAATTGGGGCAACGAGTACTTCAACTTGATCCTGGTTCAAGAGCCATCTGACCACTTTGAATTTTGATCTATCATCAGCCCTCTTGGTCTACTGAGGATGTCTACAACCACCTAGGTCAATCCTCCCCACTGAGGACCTTTTGGTCCACAAAAAGCATGAAAATAATCTATCGCTACTTTGTATCTTATTTGCACCATAAGTTTCATGAAAGGTCACCCTTCATTCTCCTTCACCTTTGTCCTTGAGAGCCATAAGTGATGAGACGGCACCTGCATCCTTAACAATCCTGTAGTACAATATTTTGAAAATTACATGCTTAACTAAGTGGCCAATCTATGACCTAATTAATCCCCACACTTGCTATGAGTTCTTAACACATACTCGGTGGTCAAGTTTACATTAAATCGTCATTGTTTCTCCATAAGTGATAGAAAACACATCACCACTTTTACATTTTAAATTGAAACACATGATTTAAAAATGTGGCCAATACATCTATAAAAACCATTTCTTACTCAACAGAGTGAACCATGATGAATGTGATGGATTTAATTGTTGAACATTTTCACTGACTGGTTTCTGCATGGATGCTTTGTCCTTCAGACACTGCTCTGGATGGAGTCTCCAAAACGTTTCTCTTTGATGGCCACTTATGTTGCAATAACTGCAATGATTTTTCTGCCTCCATACCTTCTTAACCAATTTCTTTCCCTGTTGTGGAGAAGGTATTTCACGCCTCATACTCTTTCGTGCTTCCATTCTCTTCCAACACTCAGCAATGACAAGGTTATGTAAACCACAAAAATGACAACTTTTTCTATGCCGTGAATTTTTCCCATGATTATCAACATGTTAATAATCAAAATGAACTTGAAAATATCGAGAGTTGTTATACTTTTCCTGGTGGTCTCTGGTGTGATCATGGTGAGGAGAGCTTGCCTCGACTCTTTCACTACAACATGCACTTCCATGGGATGATGGTAAATTTTTCCCATCAATATCTTTCCCCAATGGTTTCAACCATGCATTGGGAGCTTTTGACACCTTTGAGCATTCTCATTCAGTGTACTCGAAACCTGCTAATCGAGGTCTCTGCAGGACTTCCAATGGTTGAATCATGCCTTGGCCATTAATGCCATGTCCTCCTCCTTTGTATCTCATCTTGGTGAGGAGTCTCATGCCAATTCCTGTAAGGGGTATCTCCACATTTCCCACAAAAATGATATTTTGTGAAGATGAAACGAAAGAAACATCAACATTGTTTACCTCAGATGTTGATTCAGAAACAATTGATGATGGTTGCTTCAAGCCTTTGTTGCACTTCAACTCCTCTAAGGCCTCTTCCACAGCTCATAACTAAAGCTGCAATCTTTGTTTCTCTGCTTTATCTTCTTGTAGAAGCCGCCTTAACTCAACATCCTTTGCTTGAAGGCTCTGGTCATTGCACTCTAGTTCTTCCAAGGTCGTCTCTGGGGCGTTCAGCTGAAGATGCACTCCCTTATTTTCCTCTTTCTCCTATCATAGAAGTACTTTCAACTCATAATTATCTTCTTGAAGGTTATAGTTGATCTCCTCATTCGAATGATGAGAATACGATGAGGGAGAGGAACATTCACTGCAAGGTGTGGATGAAGCATCACTTTCTTCTTCTTCTTTCTCCTGTTTCTTGTAAGTTGCATACATAATGTCCACCATCTTGGACATCCTGAGCATGGCCTTGTACATGTCTTTTCCATCCTCCATTAATGCACATGCAATCGTTGTTCACTCTCGCAATTCGCATTAGCAAGAAGACCGCTCTGATACCACTTGATCCGAGTCCATCAACTACCGCATTTACCAATGATCTTTTACTTCTATGATGTATTAGAATTTCATATTATCAAAACATTAATGGACACATATTCAGAGGAAAAACATGTCAACAATCACACAACAAAATGCATGACATTTAATAACGAAGTTCATCCAGTGTGGACTATGTCTCTAGGCCACAGTGTCTCGCTGGTGTTGGCTGCTTCATTTGGTGTTAGAAAATGTGATGATGTACATGGACGTTGTTTACTTATCATAAAATAAAATGTGCCATCGACATGAGTGGAAAAGTCTCTCCATGAGAATTTCCACTACAAGGAACCCTCACTCATAACAAACCTCATATCCACATGACAACCTCAGACATGGTGACAGAGAGTATCCCACCATCAAGGAAACAAAGGGATATCATAACATAAATGACCATCCATGATGAATACATATCACATGGAATAAACATCAAGATTCTGCATCATACATCAAGTAGGAATTGACACAACATAAAGCATCTCACAACAATAATCAATGAAGTACATGGAAACAACGCTACATATACCTCAACTCTGATGGTGGTTGAAGAATCGGTTGCTCAACTGCTGGATTTGAATTCATCATCAAATTCGTGGTTTTGAATGGAATGAAATCGACTGTCCACACTTTGAAATCCAACACCATCATTCCAATCTAGAAAATGACTAAAAAATATAGTCCTATGTTGCAAAAACTCACATCGCCATCAGATTCCCATTGCCGAGAGATGTAAAATCCATATAAAATTTGTCCAATTTCGACACCGAAAAATTTTTGCCCCTCTGGAAATGTAGCTCAAAGCATGGTTCCACTCCCTCCCTGCAAGGCTTAGGGTTCCACTTGCAATAAAAACTAATATTTTTTCTCGAACTTCGCGCTCCTCCTCTCCTTCTCGGCGCACTGCAAAAATGAGTTTATATGTGCAAGTGTCGATAGAATTTACAAGTTGTGGCCGTTGGGCTTACTTTCATATGGGTTATGTTTGGCGCGGGTGGTCGAGGATTCCAACCCCACTAACCCCCATATTTATTTTTTATGTTTAAAAATTGCGTGTTGCTTTATAATCGTGGAAAGTTGCGGTTATGGCATATAACCATTTGATTTATTTTAATATCGGTTTTGTTTTGGCGCTTCTTGAAATATTAAATATGGTTTCATCGTTGCATGTTGTTTTGGGCGGTGGTTACATTTTGATGTATTTGGGTTGGGACGCCCATGGAGCACACCGGCCTTCATGGCCAAGCGAGTTTGATCCCCACCAACCCATTTTAAATGGTGCCATATGTGACATTTATATGGCATGACCATGGTGGTTACACCATTATGTGAAGGTTTCGGGGGTCATGGCCCATCAAATCATTTCCGTTGTGAGTTCCGACGGGGGTGGTGGTGTTGCCAGCCCGCCCCCCAACAAATTTTTAATATATGATATGTTTTGTGGTGGTGGGGGTGGTGGCCTGCCACCCCTCCTTTTTTTATATTTTTTTTATTTTTAAAATAGAATGGTCATTTTTCAATTTAATGAAAATAAGAGCTATTGGGAAAATTAACAAGGCCACAATTTCACCCATTTTTGGGAGCTGGGTTCCCTACCGGTTGATGGTGAATTTGTGGGACACTTAAAACTAGCCCCTGCCCAACTTTGACCAAAACTTTGACTCACTCTAACTTCTCCATAGGGGCTCAGATTGGAGATCTATTCACACTGTTAGAATCAGGGCAACGAGTATTTCAGCCTGAACCTAGTTGGAGAGCCATCTGATCACTTTGAATTTTTACCTATCATAAACCCTCTTAGTCTACTGAGGGTGTCGGGAGCCACCTAGATCAAGCCTTGACTTGGATTTTTATTGTCGCCTCTTCCACTTGAACCTAAAGGGTTGCATCTTCCACATCTATGTGGCCTTCTACCTCTTCCTCTATAATTTGATCTTCCTCGACCTCTACCTTGACAAAATGAAACTTGTGCCTTGAAAGCATCCTCCAATGAGAAGGTTGTTGCTATGTTTAGTATATGTTCATGATAAATCAATGATGCGTGAAGGTCATCCACTGAAAATTGTGAGATATCCTTTGTCTCTTCTATGGCCACAACAATGGCATCAAATCTTGCTGACAGGCTTCTCAAAACTTTCTTAACTATTCTCCTTTTGTCATGTGTCTCACCACGAGACCTCATTTGAGTAACCAACCTAATTACATGTGTAAAAAATGAGTATACATTCTCAGACTCTTTCATACAAATTGTTTCAAAATCTCTTCTCAACATTTGTAATTTTTTTGTCTTCACCTTTGCCATGCCTTGTTAGGTTTTCTGGAGGGTCTCCCATTCTTACTTGGACTTTGTTGCTGCTACAATCCTTGGGAAGATACTTTTATGAACGGCTTGAAAGATGTAAAAGAAGGCCTTGGAGTCCTTCCTGTTGTCCCTCAACAAATCATTTTCTGCTTGTGTCAAAGCATTGTATGCTATTGCATCTTCTATTTCTTGGAAACCATTCTCCACTAATTCTCAAATGTATTGAAAACAAAGCCTTCATTGTAATAGCCCGATAATCCTAATTTTTTCCATTAAAATGAGGTATTTGTTGATTATTGAAGCTTGTGCTTGGTGGGTCCATTTTCACAGTGTAAAAACTTTCTGTCCTGGTGCTGGTGAATAAGCTGTAAACATAATGCCTTTAAAAACAACTTTTAACTCTCTGTAAATGCTCTTACAATGATAAATTTTTCACCACCATGTTAAAAAATTTAAGAGGGGAGATTTTTTCTCAACACAGAGACTTGCGATTGTATTCTCGAAAATTAAATCATGTGATACTTCCTTTTAATATAGAGTGGTGGATATTAAAACATAGTTGACCCTACTATAATGAAGCAAAGAAAAAAAAAAAAAATTACTCACACTAAAACAAAGTTATTATAGTAAAACTCAAAAATCAAAGAAATTTACTTACACTAAAACAGAGTTATTGCAGTAAAACTCATAGATAGTTAATTTTTTCTTAACCAAATCCCAACCAACAACCAATTAAAACACATATTTTTAGTGGTTAAAAATAATTTTCCAACAATTCCATGCCAAACCACTAATCCGCCCATCTAAACAAAGAAAAAGAGAGATTTTTTTAATAAAATAATTAGTTTGTTACAAATTAGAAGATGTTTTAAAAGCGATGAAATTATAGAAATTTGAATAATGGATGAGTTATTCACCAAGATTATCCTGGTCACACACTATTTGAGCTTCATGCATAACACATAACCTCTTCTACCATTGATCATCAATTTGCGGAAATAAAATCAATTGCATGCACACATTAAAGCCATAAAAATTCACACATATGAACACAGTATTTCATGGGAAAGCTTAAAGCTGAAAACCCCCAACTATCTATATATTATACATGTCATGGAGATCATGTAACAATCATAGTACAAAGCTCTTTGCAAGCTCTCATGCACTACCTCCCTTGCTACACACTATCAAGCTAGATCTAGAAAAACTCATGCTCCAACCTTTAGCCACTTGATAGCCAACCTCAATTGCGTGTTTCAATGCTATGGGATGGTCTCTTTATATAGATAAACCACCTGGATTGAACTGCGCAATCCTCATTGATTACTCCACCTATCTGTGTGTTGCAAATAGCAACAGTGTAGTCACAACCGATAGTTAACTTGCTCTTTCACCTATTTCTGCACTGGTCTCCACTGAAACTGTCCATGCACTGAAGTTAACTGATGTATTCTTTAGTTGATTTATGAGTTTATAATTAGTGAATTAATTAATAATTAATTCACACCACTCTCACTAATTGTATCTATTAGTTAACTTGGATACAAAAGCTCAACTATGTTTAGATTAGTTAAACTGAATACAACTCCACTAACTTCCTCAATCAACTCCACCAAACTCTGTCACATGAGTTCTAACTGACGTCTTCATGCAATAGCTTCACTTAAACCCTAGGAAAAGCGTATTTCCTTCTGTCAGCTGCATGTGCCACATCCAGGCATCAAACTGAAGTGCTTCAAGAGAATAAGATAATGTTTATAGTCCAAATATTATTAAGAGCTAATAATATTCGACTTATCTATTTTTAGACTGGCAATCTAAAAATAGATTCCGCCTAATATGTCTAAAAATAGAAATCCATCTATTTTTCCAACTTGACCAACCATCCATAAATAGCATCCCGCAACTTATAGAATATGCTCCATATGTCTAAAAATAGACTTTGCGACAAAAATCACCTGTGTGGCCTCCACCTAGTTTAGGTGATCACTTTCCAACTAGGATCAGGAAAGATGTTTCAGGAGGCCTCCTTCACTATTTCTTGTTGCCATTTTCAACACTCCCTCTCAACAAGAAAGGACTATCATTGCATGCGACATGCAACTCCATGCATTCACCCTGCAACCTTCACAAGCGCCATGCAACTCCATGCATGCGACATGCAACTCCATGCATTCGCCATGCACCCTTTGCATGCACCATGAAAACTCATGCATGCACCATGCAACTCCATGCATGCGCCATGCACCCTTTGCATGCAACATCTCCGAAACTGAATAGGCTCCAAACAACCCAATCAGTCTTGATGCATCTAGCATCTATCATCAAAGTCTTCGACTTTTGCTTGGCCAACTGCACATGTCATCAGGAACCACTGCGTTGTTGAACTCTTGCACCCATGCACTCTTGCACTTGCTGTCACCTCTGATCCGCACTCCAGTATCCGACACTGTCACTTTGATCTGCCTGCATCACTCCAACTGATCTTGCTACTGCTGCGCTGTGGGCACCTCGTAGCCAGGTTCAATCCATGAGATCCACACCATCTCATGAATCTGCCCAGAAATCTCCTCATGGGATTAATCATGCATGTCGCCCCACCTTACACCTGGTGGTATAGTTGCATGCACTCCCTCTGCCCGTCTGGCACGAAATTTCTCTGCATGAGTGGTCTCTTCCACTCCATGATCCTCTTGTGGCTGCTCCACATCCCGAGGTTCACTTTCACCTGCATGAAAAACCCGCTCCCTCTCAAGCTTCAATTGCATGTCTTTCTCACCTGCATGCAACACTTGCTCCCTCTCAAGCTTCAGTTGCATGTCTTCCTTCCACTTCCCAACAGTAGGAAGCTTCGTAGAAATCCCATCCACTTCAAATCTATAAAGATTCTTCTGCATCTCCAGTTGTGGCTGCTCCACAACCTTTTGAGACTGCTTCTCACGCTGCATGTTGAGAGGATCCCTCTCAACCACCAAGTCACTAACCTCTGCTTTGCACCTCAAAGCTTTGCATGCATCGTGTACCTTAGTGCATGTAGATTCTTGGCTCGCGCACATTGCAATTGTCCCGCCGTCGCAAAATTTTCTAACAAAAGAGCTGATTTTAAATCGATGATATCTCCCTCATCCGAGCTCCGATTCGACCGATTTTTTTTTTTCAATTTGGGTATTTTTTCGCAAGGAATCCAAATATGCTATTTGTGTCTGAAAATATTTCACCAAAAATTTTCAGATATTCCCTACAAACTCGCGCACCAAAAAATTCTCGCTCTCATTCCATGTAGAAAATTATATACAATATGCATATATATTTCCGGCTTTCTCCATCTTTATGTTTCTTGAGTTTATCCTAAAACTCGACCGCTTCAATGCTTTGCAATTGCTCCAATGATCAATATCGCTTTGATACCATGTATAAATTTGAATAATGGATGAGTTATTCACCGAGATTATCCTGGTCACACACTATTTGAGCTTCATGCATAACACATAACCTCTTCTACCATTGATCAACAATTTGCGGAAATAAAATCAATTGCATGCACACATTAAAGCCATGAAAATTCACACATATGAACACAGTATTTCATGGGAAAGCTTAAAGCTAAAAACCCCCAACTATCTGTATATTATACATGTCATGGAGATCATGTAACAATCATAGTACAAAGCTCTTTGCAAGCTCTCATGCACTACCTCCCTTGCTACACACTATCAAGCTAGATCTAGAAAAACTCATGCTCCAACCTTTAGCCACTTGATATCCAACCTGAATTTCTTTTCAAGCTATGGGATGGCCTCTTTATATAGATAAACCACCCAGCTTGAACTGCGCAATCCTCATGGGTTACTCCACCCATCTGTGTGTTGCAAATAGCAATAGTATAGTCACAACTGATAGTTAACCTGCTCTTTCACCTATTTCTGCACTGGTCTCCACTGAAACTATCCATGCACTGAAGTTAACTGATGTATTCTTTAGTTGATTTATGAGTTTATAATTAGTGAATTAATTAATAATTAATTCACACCTCTCACTAATTGTATCTATTAGTTAACTTGGATACAAAAATCTCAACTATGTTTAGATTAGTTAAACTGAATACAACTCCACTAACTTCCTCAATCAACTCCACCAAACTCTGTCACATGAGTTCTAACTGAAGTCATCATGCAATAGCTTCACTTAAACCCTAGGAAAAGCATATTTCCTTCTATCAGCTGCATGTGCCACATCCAGGCATCAAACTGAAGTGCTCCAAGAGAATAAGATAATGTTTATAGTCCAAATATTATTAAGAGCTAATAATATTCGACATATCTATTTTTAGACTGGCAATCTAAAAATAGATTCCGCCCAGTATGTCTAACAATAGAAATCCATATATTTTTCCAACTTGACCAACCATCCATAAATAGCATCCCACAACTTATAGAATATGCTCCATATGTCTAAAAATAGACATAGTCTAAAAATAGACTTTGCGACAAAAATCACCTGTGTGGCCTCCACCTAGTTTAGGTGATCACTTTCCAACTAGGATCAGGAAAGATGTTTCAGGAGGCCTCCTTCACTATTTCTTGTTGCCATTTTCAACAGAAATGGAGAGGGAAATATTTTTTTAATAAAATATTTAATTTGTTACAGATTAGAATATGTTTCAATAGTAATGTAATAATGTGTATTAATTGGTTAGCGGGCCCACAATGGACTTTTTAAACCCAAACACAACTTTATTCTAACCCCTCATCATCCCCAATCATCGAAACCACGACATTTTTCATAGCGAGAGAACGATTCCCACGAATTATAGTTGAAAATAAATCATTAGTAGAGGCTAAGAAAGAGTTCCCGCAGATGGTGAACTATTCAAGCGAGGCATATGGAGTTGAGAACATTGAACAAAAAGATACAGATATGAAAACATGGAAGGAAAGAGAAAGTTAAGTAGGACAGAAAAAAGATCAGCAGCTTCCACTCACTAAGTTCATAGATAATGTTTAGCAATTAGCTGCGTGGCATTGGCTAATAATTCTAACGGCAGCTGGGACCCTTACCAATGAGCGAAGTGCAAATAGAGGATGGATGCTAAACTGTTTCACCCTTACTGAATCGAAATTGGTGTATAGCATTTGAATCAAATTTCGAATTCTTTAGCCCATTTTTTAATTTCGGAATTCCTTAGTTTGGATTCTTTAATTCAAATATTTTAATCCTATCCTTTCGTCCAATTCTAAAATTTTTAAATTCTCTAGTTCAAGTTGACCCAATTTAATAAACCAAACAAGCACGATGGCTTTTTTATCTCTTCGCATCCTCATGCCATGAAACGGACATGGACAGACGATGTAGAGAAAATTCTATACACATTATATTATGGGTTAGGAGGACACGGATAGACTACAATGCGAAACAGAGAGGGCAAACCTCTCAAAAAACACCATCCGCAGATCGTTTCGAGAATAGTATGAAGAGGAAGAAACATAGCACATTAATATATATTATTTATATGTAATATATATAAATTCAATATGTTAGATATTATTTTTGGGATTAAGTAAGTCATTTATTTATAATTATTTCTACGAGAGGTAGTTGTAATTTAATTAATTTTTTTGAATGTTTTTTTTTAGTTTTTAATTTGTTATATATAAGTATAAAATATGATTGATATTTAGTTAATTTTTAATTTTTTCAAATTAATGAATAGTTAAAAAATTACACAGATAAAATTAAGGCTAATATAAATCATTTTTTTATCTAATAATTTTTATTCTTCTTCATTAAATTTGATATAAATTATAGTTGAAAAAACTTATTTATATTTATGTACATCTCTATTATTCTTATTATTATTATTATCCAATTTTAAGGTCACCACCAAGCCAGAAACCAACAAATTGGTGTATTACACCCCTTTGTTTGTGGGACAAGGGACCCATCTCCACGATTTGACTGATAAGTCTATTAGTGTCCCGTGATTTTGCAGATTGGTATACCAAATGACGGGGTAACATGGAACCAGTCTTTGGAGTCCTAGGACCTAGCCTTTCTAGACTCAGAGAGGGATCTATCTATTAGATGCAAATGATGTGTTGTTTTTTTCTTTACATGGTTGATTTTAGGCTAGTTTTTAAGTGTAGGGTTTGTTGATTGTTTTTGTTGGGTAAGATGGTCAAGTGGAATAGGTGGAGTGAGAGGTCTTTAAATCATTGGGCTATGGATTCAATGAAATTCATGAGTGTCTCAATGATGAATTGGGGTGTGTTGCAGGGCCAGTATAGGAAGGTTAATTGATCCTTAAGGTAATTTGTGAGATGGGGTGGACATCAAGTTTGGGAAAAACAAGGTAGGGCAAAGGGCAGTGAAGTATCCTTTGTCATTTACCTATGAACAAGAAGGTCTTAAATATGATAAGAAAAAGATACTAAGAATGAGATAGGGAAAACCATTTACTCAATGATAATACTTTAAACAAATAAATATCCAAGATAAACATTCTAGTGAAACATAGAAAGCATAAGAGCTTCTAATTTTAGTAAATTCACCTTTAGAATTTGGGAAAACATATAAGATAGCACAATAACTTTAATCAAACAAAGAGGGAACTCCTAAACATTGTTGATCAAGCTATAAAGAACTCTAAGGTAAGATGATATGTATGGACAAAGGGCAAGATGAGAACAAGACATGTTTGACTTAATCTAGCAGGCAATACTTCAAAGAAAGGTTCCAAGACAGAGTTTAGATAGTCTCAAATAAGCAGTGCTTACCGTGAATCATATTTGTTAACTAGCATATTCATCCATAAATGAAACAAACAAGCATAAAGAGGCTTGAAGAGAAACTAAGAATTCTTCAAACACACCCAACAGAGGAAAACATCGAGGCCATAGCAAACAGGAGGACTAAGGTGCTTCAAGGAGCATTTCTCAACCTATACTTATCTATTCTATAGCAACTAAGAAGAGTGAAACATAATGATAACAAGAAAACATCACCATTAACCAAGTTTAGGAATCCCACAAACAAGCTTCTCCATCATCAATCCAAGCAAGCCATTCATCAATTTCACAAAACCAATTTCTTCTCCAAGCTCATAAAAATCATGTATTTCTCTCCAAGTTCATCAAATGCCAACATTTACAATGAAGCCCTCATACTCTAGTTAACTCAGCAAAGGAGGGTAAAAACCCTAGATAGGGTTGGAAAATGTCAAAATCACTCATAAATGTCATTCATGCCTAAGAGACCATGCAAGGCCCAAGACAAAAAATATCTCACGAAATAAATGCTAAAATATCTTCTTGCACCTAATTCTAGAGTGATTTACTTCAAAAAACACTTTAAAATGATTTTGCAATAAGTGAGTGTGTTTTGTTGAATTTTGGTCCAAAACACCATTAGGGGAATTTTAGGGTCTAAAATGGGCCTCCTAAGGAAATTATAAAACAATAGTGAAAATAATAAAACAAGATTTGATTACATCATCAAATTTTAGAGGGAAAAAAGAAAAAAACTACTTTTTCAATTCGTATTTTCAACTTATCTCCCTTTCAGTTTACTCAAATTTCGAGTGGGAACACTTGTTGGATTCATAATTTTATTCCTCATCCAAGGAGTACCCATGTTACATACTTTCGATGAACCCCGCTACATGAAGAATGAGAAATACATGAAAAACATGATTGCTATCATGTTTTTCATGTATTTCTCATTTTTCGTGTAGTAGGGTCCATCAAAAATATGCACCATGGGTAATCCTTGGATGAGGAATCAAATTTTGCATCCAACGAGTACTCTCACTTGAAATTTTAGTAAACCCTTTGGGAGATAAGTTAAAAATACAAGTTGAAAAAGTATTTTTATTATTTTACTATTTTTTAATCTTTTTACTTTTTTACCTGAAAAATGGTAAATCATCCCCCATGGTTGGCATCATCATCTTGAATCCTATTAGTTCTTATAAATTTTATTTTGGTTGTACATTTTTCTTAGGAGGCCCATTTTATACCTCAAAATTTCTCTAATGCATTAAACAGTCCATTTGCGCAGCGCCACTTTCAGCAGAAAATACAGTCTTTTGCAACCGTGTTTTGGACACCTTCCTGCTGTTGGATTTGGCTCCGTGATGGCTCGTTGGAAAGCCTGATGAGTATACTTTCCAAAAAGGCTTGTATTTTCTAGATCCAGCTCCTATAGCCTAGTAAAAAAGTCAAAAATCGAAAGACTATCATTTGCACAGTGCCATGCCCAAAACAGTGGCAAAAAGGTGAAAAAGGTGAGGTATTTTGACCTTTTGAGGGGTCAAACCTGCTCCAAATCATCTGAAATTTAGTGAGCATGATGTGAAGGTTGAGATAAATCCAAAAATTTCAATTTATTCTCTTGGGAATGCCCCATGTGTTTGCGTTGCGCCAGTGGCACTGCGCTAATGAGGCTCAAAAATCTCAAAAAACAAAATTTGCTCCAAATCCTCTCAAATTTGGTGGAGACCTTCACTAAGAGGTCTTGGACAATTTATGAGAAGCCTCAGCCAAAAATCCATGGTTTTCATGCTCTTTTTCCTCCTTTAGGGTTTGGGCCTCATGGAGGGCTTCCTTCAGTTTGGCACAAACAAGCTTGTGTTTCTTGGCACAATACTTTGTCATATTTCCTTGGAGAGCAAGTCCCCTTTTCACCTTCTTGAAGTGCTCGTGCTCATTCTTGTAATACTAAATGACACGTTGTGTCATCTCAAAATTTCTCTCCCATTCCTTAATTTTTTCATCTTTGGTTAGGAGTAGCAATCTGGTGGCCATCTCCTTGTCCTCATTGTCACTGTCTAGGTCAATAAATTGAGGCTCTTGAGCAATTTTCTTGCCTCTATTACTTCTCCTAACCTTTTCAACCTTTTCTTTGCCCCTTGTCAAGCCTGGGAATTGATGCATATGACAAGGTCCCTTTCCTTTTGGAGGCAACAAACACTTGCCTTGGCCCTCTGTGGTATGTGCATGTGAGAGGAGTGATGGTGGTTTTGGAAGTGTTTTCATCAGGGTTGTGACCCTTGGTGTTGCCACAAACTCCTTCATTTTTATCATGATATTTATCAATCATCCCATGCTTAGTTTGATCATTGTCTTTTTGACCCTCAGCACCATCATGATCCTCACCTTCCTTACTACCTTTTATGCTGTCACTTTGGTTTTTGTTTGAACCATAATTCTCTGCACTTGCTTCACTCTAATTTTGATCATCATTAAGACTCATTTCCTCTTCATCATTTCCTGCACTGTTATTTTCATTGTCACCAGGAGGCTGATTGATGTCATGACTGTCATTACATCTGTCATGACTGTCATGACTATCTCTTTTTTTGTCTTGTTCTTTCATATTGCCACTATCATATTCATGAATTTTCTTACTGTTTTCATGACCAAGCAGATTGTCTTTTTGAATGTCAATTTCCTCACCTTTACCACTACCCTATGCATTGTCCTGTTCTTCATATTTATTCTCTTTATATGTTTCTATGGACTTTGCCTTTTGTTCATTATCTGCTAGCTCATCCTTATGTTGATCATCTGTTTCCATGGAATTTTCCCTATCATGATCTTCTTGATCATTATCATCAAACTCATTTTCACTGTTATCATTACTTGGTTCATCAACAGGGTCCTTTCCTTCATCTTGGGATGACTCATTTGTAGTTTTATCATCACTACCTCCCTCTAGTTTGTTAGAGTCTTTGTCTTCACTACTGTTGTGCTCACTTCCCTCTTCTTCATCATCATTTCCCTCTTGCTCTTCTTTATTAATTTATGTTTCTGCCTCACTGATTTCATCACTTTCACCCCGATTTTCTTGTGATTCTTCATTTCCACTTCCTGCTTCACCAAATTTTGGTCCTTTTGTAGACTGTGGAGGTGAATGGAGGATGAAATTTCAGATTTTGGCAAGATATTTGGCCCTTAGAAGTTCCTCCACGTTTGCACAGCGCCCTGATCGAGTTGTCGAGTCGGGCTGTTTGTGTAGCGTTGGCAAGGCCTGCATAGCGGTTAGTGCAGCGTTGGGTAGCAGGCAGTGTCTGCCTGTCTCCTAGGTGAGTCAGGTGGCATTATTTGCATACCACACAAACGTGTGCAGAGTGGTGTCGGGTGACCCGTTAAGGGGTGTCGGGCGGTTTGTTAACGGAGCGCCTAGGCAGTGTAGAGTTGGTGGGTGGTTGTGCCATGTTCCGTCGGTTTTCTGGGTGAGTCGAGCCTGCGCTTGCGTAGCACCTGAGCTTTGCATAGTGCCAGGGTTTATTTGTGCAGTCTCGTTCAAATTTTAATGGGCGGATGACTGGTTAGTGCAACACCGGCCTGTATTTGCGCAGTGCCGGTGGTTTGCGTAGCGCCAGAAACACTTTGCCTAGGAGCGGCCTGAAAACCCTGTTTTTTCTCCTTAAGCCTCTTTTTCCTTTGACTGATGCCTTCTTTACCTTTTGCAAGTTTGGGCATTGTTCAAACTATCCTTTGGCATGCTTTAGACAAACTGGAAACATTATTTTTGTCCTTTTTTTATCCTCTTAAGTGCAATTGTCCTGAACATTACCTTCTTATATTTTATTGATATTTTTAACAGTGAGGTCCCTTTGGCAAGGATGTGTGCTTCAGTTTTACCATGTTTTCCCCTTTTCCACTTTTGATCTGGTGCAGGTGCCTACAAAACATTTTCCTTTGGTCTTCTTAGTCTTTTTTGAAGTTTGACATTTCATTCTTTCAATAGTGAACCTGTGCTTAGCATGATTTTCTCCTTTTGATACTCAACCTCATGTTTTCCTTTATCTTGACTATTTTTGAGGCCTTTGACTATTCTTGGAAAGCTTAGCCCCCCCCCTCACACCAATACTCTTTTCAACTTTCTTTCTTTGGTGCAGTGAAGTAGTGTTGCTTTGACAAATCGTAGAGGGCACCTTGAATATCCTTTGAATGCCATCTGCTTGTTTATGAAGGAGGAATTATCATTTTCACATGACTTGTTCCGTCCATATTTCCAAACTCTTAGGTTTTAGGGCTGTTACAGAAAAGTAAACAGTGTTGTCTTCTAAGTTCACTATTACCTTTCAAAATTCATCTATTATTTCTGAAAATCTTTAATGTGTACTTGGTAGAGTTGAGGTGACTTCTGTCTTGGTGGTCTTGTGATGGTCCCTTGGAACTTTGATTTATCTAAAGAGCCTACAGAGATAGTTTTGAGACCATGAATGCTTGAGACATTTCTGGATATGTAAGAGAGATGGCTGATTGGTGGCCCTAGGTAGTAGTGGATGGTTTAGGAAAACCAAAACAGAGGATTTAGGCCAAAGGTGACAAAACATACACAAAATGAGTGATATGAGCCCATGATGGGTTTTCTGGGTTGGGTGAGCTGAGTTTGACATGATGGGATGATGAAATAGTGAAAAAATTATCTTAAGGATGATGAAGGCAGTGAGATTTCTAGAACTCACAATGCTCACGAACTTTGTTTCTAGAAATCAAGGATAAGCATTTAGTCATCTACAACAGCAAAAATTACTGATGACTAACAAAGTCTATGAAGGCATGCATACTCTACCCCCCCTAGTTTTGAACATGTGACCTCTTAGGAAGAAACATGTGCTCTTAACCATTAGACCCACTCAATTTGTCTATTTACATAATAATAATAATAATAATTGTTTTATTTTCAATATTTTTTTTAAATGTAATTTTTTTTTTAATTTAAAATAAATTTAATAATAATTAAAGAAAAAAATATGAATACATATTATTTATAGTTCTATATATATATATAAAATTTAAAACAATTTTTACTAATAATTATATTAATAATTATTATTATGATTAAAAATATATATATAAATACACATTCTTCTAAACAATGTTGGTTTGCATATAACAATAATAATAATAATAAACATACCTAAATAACCATTCATTTGTCTAGGTAGATAATTATTTTAATTAGTTGATTGTTCTGAGTGTTTTTATTCATTTAATTTATAGTTTAAAATACAATAATATATAATGCTACTTAAATGATATTTTTAAATAGCAAGAGTGATTAACAAGTAGGACTCTTAGAAGTGGCAGTGTGAAGACACCATTGCTTGATCCCATTGGTTAATAGGTTGACTTACTATGGATTTTTTGAAACTTTAAATAGGTGACATTTCATATTAATACCATGGGAAAAAACATGGGTGCCCATAAGCCTAGAGCATGTAAAACTACCACTAACATGACAAAGTCAAGTTTACCTGAACCAACCTAACAATGTCTCCCTTAAACATGACTTGGGAAGATTGACATGGTCCCAATAATTTTATATTAAGTCTATATAAATAAGTTTCCATATACTAGGATAGATAAGTAACTAGTTGTTCTATTTGAAAGTTATATAGGACAACTTTTCATATACATGGTTCAGTAGCCATCACACTGATATCTCACATTCCCCCATCGCGCCAAGATACCAATACACCTACCACCCTGGTATCTCTCCAAGTGGTCCATTTCATGGCACGATGACTCCATGTGTCATTGTACTACATGTATGACTTAGAAAATTGTATTAAGGCCTTACAACAATGTATTATCTGTTGAGATTCAATAAGATGATGAGATTAGTGAAAAGAGTCGCCTTCACGAAGTGGGCCCGTAGGCTATTTTTGGCGCAAGTCTATTTTTAGACTGTCTATTTTTAGACATGGTGATCATATTTCAGAAGTTGCAGGATGCTATCTATGTATTATTGATCAAGTTGGAAAAATAGATGAAATTATATTTTTAGAATATTGGGCAAAGTCTATTTATAGATCATCAATCTAAAAATAGAAGTGTCAATTATTATTAGCTCTTAATAATAATCCGACAATAAACATCAACTTATTCTCTTGGAGCACTTAATTTTAGTTCACAGATTTGGAAAATCAGTGGGCTAAAGGAATTATGAAATTCCTAGGGTTTACTGGTGGTTCATGCATGGAGGACTCAGTTAGAACTGAAGTGGAAAAGTTATGACAGAGTTGGAAGAGTAGTTCATGGAGTTGTATTCAGTTTAACTCAGTTAGACTAAGTTGAGCTAGTTGTATCTAGTCTAACTGAATGATACACTAGTGACAGTGGAGTGAATTAATTAGTTAATCAATTCAAAAATAATAACTCATTAATCAATTGAAAAATACAACAGTTAACTATAGTGCATGTCAATTCTAGTGAAGACCTAGTGGAGAGATAGGTGAAAGGGCAAGATGGACTATCTATTGTAACTATAGTGATGCATTGATTGCACCACACACACATTGGAGTTTCCAATGAGGATTACATAGTCAAGGCAAGGGTAATTCGAATTCATTCAGAGCTATCCTTCAATAGAGATTGCACAGGGGAGGCAGGCTAGCAGGAGGGCAGAGATCGGTGCATGGACTTGCATATTTCCTCTATGTTAGTGTGTGAAGATTTATTGTACTGAGAGCTTGATGTACTAAGATTTGTATGAGATTGTTACATGATCTCCATGATACATAATATATTATAGTCGGGGTTTTCAACTTCAGGTTTTCCCATTAAAAAATTGTGTTATGTGCGATTTTTTTATTTATGCTTCACATGTGTTTGCAATTAATTTGTCGCAAAATATTGATCATGGAATGATTCTGTATTTTGAAAGAAGTTAAATATTGTGAGATCAGGGAAATATGGATGTATGCATGCTTAGTGTATACTAATTTCTACATGGTATCATAGGAGTGTTAATTCTTGAAGATTGCAATTGTGAAGAATTGTTGAGTTTGTGTATGTGGACAATTCGAATTTGCTACAAAATATTCTTGGTGCAGAATTTGAGTATACATTGAATGTCTTTCAATGGGTTTCAATTGGAGTATGCCCTTGATGGGAGCTCGAATTACATAGCCTCGAAGGATAGGATGGAGGCATTTCTAGAGGATAATGGATAGAAGGAGTTCATCGATAGTGATGTTCCTAAGCCGAGATCTAGCGATGTTGCATTACTTGACGCATGGAAAAAAAAGATAGCAAAGAGAAGAAGAATGTTGTTGGAAGGTGTGAAGGACTATATTGTGTCCAACCTTCACATGAAAGCCACTCCATTTTTAATGTGGAAGGCTTTGACAAATTTTTTCCAAAGCAGAAGCAACCAGAGGAAGTTGGCGCTTAAATACAAGCTCAGAAAAATAAAAATGCAGAAGGGCGACAGTATTCCAAAATACCTCACGAATTTTGTCCACTGCAAGGACTGGGAAGTGTGGGGGTTACTGTTGATGATGAAGACTTAGTGATCTGGGATCTCCTTGGGCTTCTGAAGAGTTGGCATAGCTACGAAGACTCTATAAATGGATGGGAGAAATTGCTGGGATGGGAGCGACTTTGGTCAGATCTTGTGTAGTAGAAGATAAGGCGGGGCACCAGGGATGGCTCTTCATCGAAGAATGATGATCAAGAGAATTTCTCTTTGGCTTCCAAAGAAAGGAAGGGGAAGGGGAAGAAATTTCCTTCAAAATCCAATGCTAAAGGTAAGAAGCAGGATTTGTCCAAAGTGAAGTGTTTTCACTGTCACGAACATGGAAATTTCGCCACTAACTACACACAGAAGAAGAAGAACAAGAAGGCTACTTGAGCTACAGCTGAAGAGGCCTTACCATCACAATTTGAGCTTGATTTCTCTTTGATCGCATGTTTGGTTTCAAGCTGTATGGGATCGGTGTGGTATCTTGATAGTGGTGCGTCTTTCCATATGACGGGAGAGAAGGAGTTGTTTAGTGACTTGGAGGAGAAGGACCTCCAGATGCATATAGAGATGGGTGACGATGGTTGGTAAAATGCGACTAGAATTGGGACCATTACCTTTGAGAGGCAGTCCAGTAATCCATTATTGTTGAAGGATGTTATGCATGTTCCAAGTCTAAAGAAGAACTTGGTCTCGGTCGCAATGTTGGAAAAGAAAGGTTATGATGTTGTTTTCAGTGAGGGAAAAGCCTTCCTTTGACATAAAAAAATGGGTCAAACCAAGAAGATAGTGGTTCAAATTAAGAATCTCTACAAGCTGGAGGTAGATGGCTATGCTACAATGGTGGGAAAAGCAGAAGAAGCGATGAGCTGGGATGAGGGCGAATTATGGAACAGGAGATTGGGCAATCTTCACCATGGCGCTTTGAAGATTTTGCAGTAGATTTCTACTGGAATTCCCAAGGGTACTCTTGCACAGTCAGATAATTGCAAGGGATGTAGTATGGGTAAGATTTTGAAGACCACCTTTCATGAGAATTAGAACCATGCTTCGATGATCCTGAAGAGAATTCACACAGATGTGTGTAGACCTTTCTCAATTGCTTCAACAACAAAACACAGGCATTATGTTATATTTTTTGATGACTATTCTCGTATATGCTGGATCTTATTCATGCAGAAGAAGAGTGAAACCCTCTCAAATTTTAGTGAGTTCAAAGAATTGGTGGAGAAGGAGTCGGCGAAGCAAGTGAAATATGTACGGAGCGATAATGGTGGTGAATACATATCGAGCAAATTCAAAGACTTCTGTAGCAAAGAAGGAATTGGAAGGGAACTCATAGCTCCTCATAACCCACAGTAGAATGGGGTTGCAAAGAGGAAGAACAGAACGATCATGGGTGTTTCACAAGCGATGCTTCATGACCAGGGCCTACTGATGCACTTGTGGGCGGAAGCATGCAACACTATGGTTTATGTGCAAAACCATTGTCCTCATAGAGTAATTGGCATGAGTACACCTGAAGAATATTTTAATGGTAAGAAGCCTGATATTTCTCATTTGAATATTTTTGGCTCATTTGTTTACATTCATGTGACAAAGGATGCCCGGAAGAAGCTCGAGCTAACTGCAGAAGTTGGGATATTTGTGGGGTACACAGAAACACCCCATAATTATCGTGTGTATTTTCCAGACACTCGGATGACTGTGGTGCGACAGGATATAAAATTCAATGAGGTGAAATCCAAGAATTTGTCTCTTGAGAGAGAGCTACACTTGCATGCAAAGGAGGAACTTCTTGTTCCCAAATATGAGCCTCTAGATGTGGATCAACCACAGGAAGAGATTCATGGAGTGGGGGAGTCCACTTATGCAAAACCAAACATCAGATAAGGCAGAAAGTGTACCACAGAAGCTAAGAGACTGAAGCTTGATGCGACACAGAATGTAGGAGTCCCTACATCATAGCGCAGATAGAGACAGTCACCTAACCGATTTACTGGATACATGGCTCTTGTGAGCAAGTGTATCATGACAGATCCATCTTCTTTTGAAGAAGTAGTGCAGGAGCCCACATGGGTAGATGCCATGGTGGAGGAGTATGACTCCATTGTCAGAAACACTGCTTGGGAGATTGTTCCAAGGCCGGTGGAAAAATCAGTTGTAGGATCAAGATGGATCTACAAGGTAAAGCAAGATGCTGATGGAAGCGTCGAGAATTATAAGGAAATATTTGTTGCTCGAGGCTTCTCACAGATCGAGGGGATTTATTATGAAGAAACCTTTGCACCTGTCGCATGGTATTCTTCCATACGGACCATCCTTGCTCTCTTAGTGCAGATGGGTTGGAACATTCATCAGATGGATGTGAATATTGTGTTCCTTAATGGTATCATTGAGGAAGAGGTGTACATTGAGCAGTCGGAAGGATTTGAGATCTACAGTAGCTAGTCGCATGTGTGCAGGCTCAAAAGAGCATTGTATCGGCTGAAGCAAGCACCACGTGCTTGGTACACATGGATCGACAGTTATTTCACTAGACTTGGCTTCACCAAGAGTGAGGCGGATGCAAACCTGTACCAAATTGTGGTGGAGGGTAAGCCTTTAATCATTGTTCTTTATGTTGATGATTTAATACTAACAGGTGATGAGCAGTTGATACATTCATGCAAGGAAGATCTTTCAAAGGAGTTTTAGATGAAGGATTTGGGCCTCCTTCATTATTTCCTTGGATTAAATATGGCAGTGGGAAGGTGAATTGTTTGTGTCTCAAGGAAAGTATGCCCGGGAGATACTGGAGAAGTTTCACATGCAAGGATGCAAGCCTATCGACACTCCTCTTCCAGGATATTGGAGGAAAGAGGATGCTACATCGACAGAGGTAGTGGATGCCACTGTTTATCAACAGTTGGTGGGTTCGCTCATGTATTTAGTCAATACAAGACCGGACATATGTTATGTGGTGAACCATCTTTCACAAGCGATGGTCAAGCCTACCAAGCTCTTTTGGAAGGCAAGCAAGCATGTCCTAAGATATCTCAGGCACACATTTGAGTATGGTTTATGGTATATACAGACAGATGAGGTGAAGTTGCATGGCTTCATGGATGCAGATTGGGCAGGCAGCCCAACAGACATAAAGAGCACATCAGGAGGGATTTTCAGTATCGTATCTACGACAATTTCTTGGTACAACAGGAAACAAAGATCTGTGACACTCAGTTCAGAGGAAGCAAAATACATGGCAGCAAGTAAAGCTGCATGTGAGGCTATCTAGATGAGGAAGATCCTGTTTGGTTTGTTCGTTTCACATTTAGGTTCTATAGTGATACATTGTGATAACCATAGTTTCATTAAACTCTTGGTTAATCATGTGTTTCATGATATATCTAAACATATTGATATCTGGTATCATCATATCAGAGATTGTGTGTAGCGGAAGATCATGTTGCTTCAGTACATTCCTACGAAGGATCAGAATGTAGATATTCTGATGAAGGCGCTCACCAGGAGCAAATTCGAATACCATTCAGGCAGGATCGGGGTGAAAGATTATCCCTATCTTGTTGAGAGGGAGTGTTGAGATTCAACAAGATTATGAGCTTAGTGAAAAGAGTCGCCTTCACTAATGTTGGTCACTTTAATTGTTTTAACAATTCAAGCACCACATAAATTGTCAACCCAGGAAGGTCTGCTTATTCCAAAGACAATCACGCACTGGATATGCTCAATTACAAAAGAAAAGAAATGTTGTAGTATCAATCACACAAATCAAATTGTTCACACCTCACTTTAACAAAGTTGAAGCCTACTTGTGTTACAGCAGAAGCAATCCCTCTATTGCAGACCTTCATTAAAAGAATCCTAGGAAAATAATGAAAGGAAATCACCCTGCAGAAAAGGGGATCAATCAACCATAACAGAGAACAGGACCCTATTCCTCCAAATAGGAATCTTCAACACCTTTTGCCTGATATTAATCACATTGTAGAAAAATATCAATCCATGGAAAACAGGACCCTATTCCTTTGAACAGGAATCTTTAGCACCTGTTTCCTAATATCAATCACACTGCAGAAAAAGAAGATCAACCTACGGAGAACATGACCCTATTCCTTGAAACAAGAATCTTCAGCACCTGTTTCCTGATAGAAATCTATCACACATTCATCTGATAAACAAATAACTGAAAATAAAGTAACTCTCAGCTTCTTAAGAATGAATGGTATAAAGCTAATGCAGTGTTAAAGAAACAGAGTGCTTGAAAAGAAACACAGAACTGTATAAATAATTCTTCAGAAAACAAGGTTAAATTAAGGTGCGAATAACGTAAAGAGTAACAAACTACAGGAGAAATTGGGTGAATCTTGTGATGAAGGCGGGCCCTATCCTTCTCACAATATTCCCCAAGGAAGGAAATTAAATTGAAGCGCTCAAAATAGACTTTTATTCATCTGTCAAGGAATGATACATTACAACAGAGCAGAGGCTCTATCTTGCTTCCAGAAAATGTACTCCCACAATCCCCCTCCTAATGATGATGTCTCCTTTTTTTAAAGAGGATACATCTATTACAGTTACATCAGAGAAATGTTATTTTTATCCAAATCTAATCTCTGGTTTTAATACAGGGTCTTTTCTGTTCTTCCATCCTGGAATGTCGTTACAATAGGTACAAAAGCACTAGCTTCAAAACGATCCGTGTAACATATTCCCTTGTTCATCTTCGTCTTGTTGTCATCATTCTTAAAATACACTTTGAAGATCGTAAATCACGAGTTGTCTCAGCTACGGGATTTGCGTGCCTGTTGACTGTTTTAGCAACGGGTTCGACTATTTCAGCAACGTGATCCTTATCATAGATTATCTGTGATCTTTTAGACTTGTCTTAGAAATTATCTATCTTCAATTAATGATTAAATATAAAATTAATGTGGAATTATATGCAAAACAAATTAAATACATAGTAAAGAGAAGGATTTTATATACCTTTGGATAAAATGGATGGAAATGATAATGTAAACTTTTAAATATGGACTATAAAGAGTAAAGTGTTATCAAAATGTATGGACAAAATGGTACATTGTGAGGTCCTAAGATCCCCCCCAGCTAAAAGGGTTGCATGTCCTCAAGCAAATTTTAGTCAGAGTCTGAGTCTGAGTACTGACTCTTTGCATGCAAGTTACTCAAGCAATAACTATGGAAGGTGGCCTCTGTCGAAGATCTGAATCCCTGGTTACTTTTCAATTTCTGCCATGCTGCTGCCTTGTCTATGTTAGCCAATCTGTGATGAGGCTGATATCGTTCTGCTGGCATCCATAAGACAGGGAAGTGAAAATGATAACCAATCCAATTCTCGGCGCATTGCTAAATGCATCTGATATAGTTTGGTATTCTGGATAGTGCAGTTTGAAGATTATTGGGGCTAAAGGGATTATACTCTTGTCTCTCCTTACAGGACTATTGCTAGAACATGGTGTTTGCCTTCAAAGCAGCAGTCTCTTTGACCCTGATTAACTGATGACACTCTCGGAGTACTGAGGCTTGCAATTTATGGATGTACCTGCTCATTCCTGGCTTCTGCAAAAACAGACGATATTCTGCTACAAAAATAGCCGGATTTGAAGGTTCCGGCCTTATCCAGAGGAGGCGATTATCCTCATTGTGCCTAACCGCGAGAAAAGCGGTTTTCCATGTGATTTGATTGGCAAGAAAGGAAACAAATGTCCTAATCTGTATATCACCAACAATCGGATTCAGGTTGACTTCTCTGTTTTCAGGCATAGCCTCATTATGAAGATAAAGTTCACATAATAGATGTTGATCACTAGCAGAGGCCTCAGCAAATGTTTTAACAAACTGTTCCGCAGTGAGCAACTCATGGGGTCTCCCGTCCTTAATTTCTTTCAACTGAAAATAAACAAGGCGTTCAGAAAGAAACAGAGAATAATTCAAAGAAGGTTTCTTGGTGGCTAACAATTTTTGTACTAATGAAAACATCAGGACCAGTTTGTATTTTAATGTTAAGTCCCTATATTAATAGTGTAGCCCCTTATTATGTTAGTGTAGCCCCCCTTATAGTTATTATTGTACCCCTGTAACCCCCATATTGTTATTATTGTACCCTTACATTATTATTGTTAGGTCGGCTAGGATTACATTGTGGCCCCACTAGGATTATATTATGGCCCCATGGACTCCTATATATAGAAGGAGGTTTTGTTCATTTGTATCATCCAAGAATTTTTAATTTATGTAATGTATTGGAGGTTGCCCCCTCGAAGTGGCTTATTTCTAAGGCATTGATATCTTTTTATTCTATTTTTGGAGTTGGTTACACAACATTTGGTATCAGAGCTTTGGATTCTAGGGTTTCGCTACTCCAAACAGGTCATCGTGGCATTTTCGCTATAAATTTTTTTCTATGAAGCTGAAATCTTGAGGAAGGTTGTATAAAAAAATTTCAGAGCTTGGTTCGCAATATTTTTGGAGATATGATCTGTGGAAGGTAGTGCTTTTTCAGGCTCCTGAATTGCATCTCAAAGAGGTGATCGTGGGAAAAGTTCAATAACTCTCTCTCTGGGGAGTGGATTTGAGTTCCATAAAAATTGGTCGCAATTACACGGACTGTAGTTTCTTGGCTATCAATTTCAGAGACAAAGGATGAAACAATGACACGTGGCAAGTCCTACAAGTTTGCTCTACTGAACCAATCCAGAATTAGGTCATTGTGGGATATTGGACACAACTTTGTCTTGGGGAATCCAAATTAGATCATACCTGTGGCATTTGAAAGAA
Source organism: Pinus albicaulis (assembly GCA_034641835.2). Taxonomy (NCBI): domain Eukaryota; kingdom Viridiplantae; phylum Streptophyta; class Pinopsida; order Pinales; family Pinaceae; genus Pinus; species Pinus albicaulis. The sequence continues at coordinate 195,929,901 of CM076579.1, forward strand.
GCTTCAGAGGGATACTACAGGGCTGAATTTCAGATATTTAAGATTTTCAATTACAGAGATAATTTAATTTCAATATCGAGCTCCTCAAAGCAAGTAAAAGGTATCAATATTAGATTCTAAAATGGCGCCTAAAAAGAATTCAACACCCATTATGCCCTCAGAAATCTATACTATGATGAATGAAGTGGAAGAATTGCAGTATGAGATATCAAAATTATGGTACCAAGTGCAACAAATTTCGATCTTACGAAGAGCAACCGAAGCTGACATAGATGGTTTAAAAGAAGAAATGGAGGCTAAGTGGGATGGTTTGAAGGATAAAATAATAGCTAATATGGATGATAAATTAGTGGAATATGACATCGAGCATCAACAACAAGTTCTCCAACTCTCAAAGGATAACCTAAATTTGGTGCAAAATCTAATGAAACAATAGGAATATCAACATCACATCGAAAGAAGTTATGAAGCAGTCATAGAAACAAGAACTCGACAAGTACGATCAATTTCAGAGTATCTCAGCAAGTGGAAGAACTTTCCTGTAGAAGATTTCACATGGGAGGATGAGAATTTTATACAGAAGCATCAAGAAATAATCAAGCGTTGAGGACAACACTTGTTTGAAGGGGAGGGGCGTGTTAAGTCCCTATATTAATAGTGTAGTCCCTTATTATGTTAGTGTATCCCCACTTATTGTTATTGATTGTACTGTAACCCATATTGTTATTGTACCCTTACATTATTATTGTTAGGTCGGCTAAGTTACATTGTGGCCGCGAGATTATATTATGGCCCCATGGACTCCTATATATAGAAAGGAGGTTTTGTAAATTGTATCATCCAAGAATTGTTCATTTATGTAATGTATTGGAGGTTGCCCCCTCGAAGTGGCTTATTTCTAAGGCGTTGATATCTTTTTATTCTATTTTTGGAGCTGGTTACACAACATTTAACTCCTTAGTTTCTTTCTTGGAATCCTTAAGTTGCTGAAGTGTGTGCTCCAAGCTATCCCAGTTGGAATACATCTGATTTTTCCAAGCCAATTTATGTTGTTGAGCAATTTTATCTTGATCAATAGCATACTGCTGCTTCCACTTATTCATTATTTCCAACTCTCTCCATGGTGGAGTTTGTGTTTTGGCATTATAAGTAATGGGCTGAGGCATAGTATGAGTAGCTGAGTTAACTAATACAGGGCAGGATATCTGTGGCTTGGTTTCTTTCTCTAGAATTTTTGAAGGCCCTACTGGTTCTTATGTGGCAGTAGGGAATTCTTCCTTGACTGCAACTGATGTGGATGCCTCAGGCACTGTGACTTTAACTATCTTGTATCCAGCCTGTTGGTAGATGTTTCCACATTCATGGCACATATATTCTTTACATGGGTCATTCTTTTGTACTAATGTTGTATGTGCCAATATGTAGAGATTTAGCTCTTTATCGAAGGCTTCCGTTGCTATTACCAACTCTCTTCTGTAGGCCTCTAATTCTGACTTTAAAAGTTCATTTTCTTCTAATAAAGATGCCATGGTGAGTGAACCCTATGTGTTGGTTGCCTTTGCTGGAGTTGATTGTTGTTCCGCAGCTGTAGTTGGTTCTTCTATTTCAGCTACAGCTAGTTTCCTTATATTATCATGCTGGATGTTTGGTTTTTGCACTTCAGCAGCTGGTTCTTGTGTTTCAACTGCTGAGTGAGTAATTGGTTCTTGTGGAGCAGTTACTGTTTGAGTAGAAAATGATGTCATATTACCTTGGGCATCTGGTTCTTGTGGAGCAGTGCCACAGGATGAGATGGGTAATAATTCGGGAATTTGGAATGGTGATGACGAATGAAGTTTTAGCAAAATAGCTGCAGGGTCAGGGGAAATGGGAATGACTTCAGATTCAACGGTCGTTTTCATTTTTCTCCTAGGTAGGAAAGCGGAAAAAGCAGTGACTTTCTTTTTCTTTTTATGAGAAGATTCTTTTCTGAGAGAAGGGCTATCGGAAGAGGTGGAAGCTTGGGATGTGGCCCTTGTTTTCCTTTTTGAGACAGAGGCTATTGTAATTCGTCTCTTTCTTTTATGAGTAGGGGGTGATGGGGGTGTTTTAGCTTAAGAGTCATCACTAGGGATGTGGATAGTGGGATGGGATGACTCTGCTAAATGAGATGGACTTGGGGACAGGTCAACTGGCTCTAAAGATGGAATCAATGGAGGGTCGGGAATATCTTCCTGTTGCCGTTCGTAAGAGATTTCGGGGATTTCTTGGGGAATTTCAGCTTCTTGGGGTATTTCGAGGGCTTGTTCAAGAAGTAAGGGTGGGTTATTTAGACGGGGATTTTGCTGGGAAAAACCCCTCTGAATTAATAATTGACATAGACGATTGTGGGTAAGGGACAGTGATGGGAATTTTACCCGTCTACAGTAATATGACATATTTTTAATAAATCCAAGAAGATAATAAGGAATGTTGACTAGTTGACCAAGCCGCAAATGGCTCATTAAAATGAAATCGTGTTAATAAACTACCTGGTAACGCCCCTCACAGGTTAAATAGTGCTTGAAAAATTCAGCTACCTTTGGCCATGGGGGAGGTAATGAATGCAGACCTATGCCACGACCTTTAATCTCAACCTATTCCTCTGGAAGAAGGAAGTCGTACTGTGCGTTTAGGATGATTTGTTTCCTACTAAAACACCAAGCACCTGTGACCGAAAATCCCGAAACTTGTGCTATATCTTCTTCTGTGACCGAAATTCGGATCCCTTGGACTATGGAGTGATCCTCCTGAAAATTCTACGCAAACTTCAAAACTTGCTGAGGATCAAATTCTCATAGCCTCTCAAAATATGTAATCCATCCTGCCCGCTGAAAGATTTGGTAAGCCTCCAGAAATAATTCGAGAAGAGCCATTGAGCCAGGCTCATGTCTGATATTCGGGCCTCCCATAGCTACTAACTTGAGTCAAATGCAGAGGCACAAAGAGCAGAAACACCAGACTTGATTAGAGTAATTATTTACAACTAAGAACATGGTGTATTGGCCGAAATAATGGGTATAAAGAATGGCGGTGGTTTGCATGGGGTAAAATGATGATCTTTATTTTCGAAATCCCCTCACCTACGTGCGGTGAAATGATGGTTTTGAATGTACGGGGGATATAATCATAATGGGAAATATCTTCTCTTTATACTATGATTTAACTGTATTACATAAAAATCCACTTACCTTATATTTACCTCTATTCTATAATTCGAAGTATAGAGTGCTTGTTCATAATGACTTAATATTGATGGAAGAAATTTTAGAATTCTCTGACATATAAGGGAAATGATACTAGAGTCTGCTGAATCATAGGAGGAATCTAAAGAACTTGTGAAATAGAAGAAAGGAAGGGTGTTTTAACGATGGGAAGATAAATGACAGGTTGATGAGAGTGGTGTTTCAGCAATAGAAAAATAGATGACATGTTGCCGAAAGTGGTGTTTCAGCAATGGAAAAATAAGGGAAATGTTTCTGAAATGTGATGATTTAATACTAGGAAAATTGGGGAAGTACTTGCTGAAGGATGATATTTCAGCAGTAGGGAACAGGGAAAATGCTGGCTAAAGAATGGTATTTCAATAGTGGGTAGAATAGGGAAAATGATATGAAAAAGGGGGAGAAGGGGTAAAGGGAGAAGTGACAAAGAATTGCGGGGAGATGAGGAAATGAATTAAGATAAGGGAGAAAAAGCTTCTCTGATTGAAGCTTAGATCTTCATGAAATTGTCCTCCTTGGTAAGTTCCTCCTTAATCTGCAAAATACAATTGTAACATGCCAACCCTTGACAGGGATTATTAGTTTTAAATCTAATCTAATACTAGAAATATAGTGCAAAAAATTAAATGTTGTGAGGAGCAGAGGACTCCCCTAAAAAAAAATAATGTGTATCAGTCATGCAAGCAGCCTTAAAATCTTCTTTACAAACAGGGCGCTGGTACAAGCGAAGCCTATGACCATTTACTAGTAGAGGTGTTTTGAAATCATCAATTGTTAAAAGTCTTACCGTTCCATTGGGAAAAACAGCATCTACTTCATACGGTCCAAGCCATCTTGTACGTAAATTACCTTGAAAGTTTTCAAACTGATAGTCATACAATAAGGCCCAATTACCTTTTTGGAACTGTTTGTGCTTGATAATTTTATCATGCCACTTCATTCTTTGTTGTTGAATCATGGTTGTCTGGTGAATGGCCTCTAATCTATTTTCATCCAATTCAAGAAGCTGCTGCATCCTAGCTATCTGCACATCAGTCAAATCAAGGTTAACAGCTAGAGCAGTTCTTAGAGTTTTGATTTCAAATTCCACAGGAAAAACAAAACTTTTGCCATAAACCAATTCATAGGGAGAAAATCCTGTAGTATTTCTCCAGGTAGTTCTATAAGCCCATAGTGCTTCAGGGAGCCTTTGAGACCAATCCTTCCAGTTATCCTTCACTGTTTTAGTTAGAATGGCTTCTATTACTTTATTTGTGCTTTCCACCTACCCATTGGATTGGGGGTGGTATGGTGTAGTCATTCTATGATGAATATGATATTTTTTAAGGGTAGATTTAAAACCATGAGAGTTGAAGGGAGGTCCTCCATCTGTAACCAGTTCTCTAGGAGTTCCAAATCTAACAAAGATCTCCTCAAATAAGAAAGCTAGGATAGCTTCTTCATTGGCTCTAATAAGTGCTTTGGCCTCCACCCATTTAGTCATATAGTCTATAGAAACTAATATATAAGTTCTTTGATTGGATGGAGGATTAATGGGTCCTATTAAATCTAAGGCCCATCTTTCAAATGGTTCAAGTACTACCTGGGGTTTTAATGGAATTTTATCTCTATGATTGGGTTGACCCATTCGCTGATAGCTGTCACAAGTCTACACATATTTCTTTGCGTCTTTAAACAATGAGGGCCAATAGTAACACATCCTCAAAATTTTGTGTGCTGTTCTTTTATCAGCAAAATGCCCTTCGCAGGGGCCATCATGACAAGCTTTTAGTATGTCATACACCTCATCCTCTTTGATGCATCTTCGAATTTCCTGATCAAGCCATGTGTAGAAAAGACACCCGCTTATCCAGCTATACCTCGCACGTTGTTGAACAATTCTTCTCTTTTCCCTATGTGACAGCTGTGATGGTAACTTTCCTGCAACCAAATAATTGGCAATGTCTGCATACCAAGGAGAGTGAGCAGATACTGCAAATAAATACTCATCAAGAAAGGAATCATCTACTGGAATATTATTATCAGTTTATAAACGTGAAAGGAAATCAGCCACAACATTTTCTTTACCTGGCCGATCTACAATTGTAATATCAAAATCCTGCAGTAACAATAACCATCTGGTAACTCGAGCATTTGTGATAGATTTGTTCATTAAATACTTAATAGTCGAGTGATCATTTTGGAAAAAAGTAGGATAAGCAGTGATGTAATGTCGAAATTTATTAAGGGCATAAATTACTGCAAGAAATTCCTTTTCGGTAACTGTATAATTAAGCTCAGCAAGGGTCATGTTCTTACTGATAAAATAGATAGTATAAGGAAGATGGTTTTCTTATTGTCCCAAGACAGCTCCAATTGCAGTGTCTGAAGCATCAAAAGATATATGAAAGGGGAGTGCCCAATCAGTTCCTCTCAAAATAGGAGCAATAGATAACTGATGCTTGAGCTCTATAAAGGCTTTCTGACAAAGATTATTCCACTTAAATTCAGAATTTTTCATGAGCAACACAAATAAAGGAGAAGTTATCTTATAATTTTTTTTAATAAATCTCCTGTAATATCCAGGATGTCCTAGAAAACTTCTCACATCAGTTTGTGTTTTAGGAACAGGAAGGTTCTGAATGACCCGTATTTTGGATGGGTCTACCTGAATTCCTTGAGATGAAATAAAGTGTCCAAGCACTACTCCTTCACTCATCATCATTTGACACTTTTCAGTACTTAGGGAGAGGTGAGCTTGTATACAACGTTTAAGTACCTTCTCAAGATTTTGTAATGCATCTTCAAAAGACACACCATAAGGAGTAAAATCATCCATAAATATTTCCATAGATTCATTCAGCATATCAGAAAAGATTCCTATAACAGCCCTCTGAAAAGTTGCTGGTGCATTACATAGTCCGAATGGAAGAACTTTATAGGCAAAAGTTCCCCAAGGACTAGTAAAAGTGCTCTTGTCCTGGTCTTGGGGTGAAATTTCAATTTGGTTATACCTGCTGAATCCATCTAAAAAGGAAAATAATTTCTTTCCTGACAGACTATCCAACACCTGATCAGTGAATGGTAAAGGAAAGTGGTCCTTTTGAGTAGCTTTTTTTAAGGCTCTGTAATCAACACACACTCTCCATTTCCCGTTTTTCTTAGGGACTATTACCAATGGGGAAACCCATTCACTGTCAGATATGGGGTATAAATCCTGCATTAAGAAATTTCTGAAGTTCTTCTTTAAAAATTTCTCTTAAATTAGGGTTCATTAGTCTTTGGGGTTGACAGACTGGTCGACAACCTTCTTTAATATACATTCAGTGAGTACATAATTCAGGAGAGATTCCCTTCATATCTGTGTAATCCCATGCGAATGCTTCCTTATTTTCAAGTAATAACTTCATTAACTGTTGTGTTTCAGCAACTTTTATATCAGGTTTATATTTAATGTTTTGCCAGGTTCGATTTCCACTGTTATGCTTTTAGAGGAGATGGTGGTTAATGTCTGAGATAAATATTTAGATTCAATATTTTCCTGGGTATCCGTTTCAAAAATTGCAGTCAATTGATTGTGTGTTTCAGCAATTACAGAGGAAGGTTCGCAAATAAAATTATTAATTATTTCATCCTTTGTGTTGTCTTTAAGAGTTAAGGCTTGTCCGATAGTTAAAATAGGCTGAATAGCATTATCATCATAATCCATCCACACTGAATTTTCATTATTAATTATAGGTGTAGCATGAGGATAAAGAGTAAGTTGTTTAGTTTGATAACCATTATAAATTGTCATTGAGCCGGATCTGCAGCTGATAAAGGCATCGGCTGTGGCTAGCCATGGCCTTCCTAGAATTAAAGGGTGTCCCCCCAGCTTTGTTTTAGTTTGTAATACCACAAAATCAGCTGGGTAATTCTAGGATTCAACCTAGATAACTAGATCTTCAACAATTCCTTCTGGTTTAATTGTAGAACGGTCAGCTAACTCTAGGATGGTTGGTGTATCTCTAATTTTGTTATTTAGCTGTAACAACTGTGAAGTTTCGAGAGTCATAATGTTTATTGCAGCACCTAAATCTACCAGAACTTGAGGAATTATCGTTTTACCAATTTGAACTGTCATAGTAGGATGACCGGGGTCACCATATTTCACAGGAGGGGTTTTTCCGGACATTAATGCAGATAGATCACCCATAGCATGAACTGTAAGGGGGTCTTTAGTCTTCCTACTAGGTTTCTTAACACAAATTTCCCTCATGGTTCTGGCATAAATTGGTACATCTCTTAGTGCCTATAAAAGTGGAATTTTAACATACAGGTTTTGAAATTCCCCTAAAATATTAAAAGCAGGTGTTTCAGGCATTTTAGTTAAAACTAAACGCTCGGGGAATGGTGGCTCTGCTATTTCAGCACCCTTGTTAGAGGGTGGTTGTGCTTTTTTATGTTTCTCAGTTTCATCTTTATCAGAATCAGAAGAGGTTATATCATCTATGATAGGTTCTACTATTTTCCCTGATCTCAAATGAATATCATTACATTGCATAGTAGAAAATGTAGGCTGATTCTGAATATCAATGACTTGCACAACTTTATTATTGGGGTTAGGATTTGGTTGCACAAGTAGCTGGGATCTCATTTGATTATTTGATGGAGCTCCTGATGGTAGAGGCAGTGGTTGCTGAAATTGAGGAAATTGATTTGGATACGGGAGTTTTTGGCTTCTCCAATTTGAATTCCATGGATTAAAAGAAGATGGCTGTTGTGGGGACCAAGGAGTCCACATTGTAGGATCAACAAAGGGAGGGTTTATTTGTTGCACGGGTGGGTAGTTCATCTGCTTAAAGGGTGGGTATTGCATTTGGTTAAAGGGAGGGTAATTTTTCTGACTGAAAGAAGGATAATTATTCCAATGATTAGAAGATGTAAATGGAATGCTAGAATTCATACCTTGTCCTCTTGGTTGCCATTGTCTTCTTTGTGTTAGCAGATAAATTGATTCAGCTTCTTCTTCCGTTGGCTGCAGTGCTGCTTTTATTCCTGGTAGAGAGGGACATTATTGTGTTTCATGATCTTTCTCACAAAGGGTGCAGATTGGTATCTTGTCCAATGGGAATTCTTTTAGTGGATGTTTATCTCTTCATTTAGGGAAAAATATAGCCAGAGCTGCTTCTGCTTCAGCCTGCTTCTTTTTAACCTGCAAGGTATCAATTTTTGAAGAAAAAGAGCTTAACATTTCAGTTTTAAATTCTTCAAGTAAATTACCTATTTTAGCTCTTGTTGCTACCCCACTGGCTGATTTCTGAACTCTTGAATAAGTGGGATCTTTGTTACTTGCTCTGTTCCTTGCAGCTCCTCTTGAAAATCTTTTACAGAGTTCAAAAATCTCATCATATGATTCTTTAGATATATCTCCTTTACCAAGCATGTTTAGCATGTCTAAACAATCGTCCCTTAATCCTCTAAGTAATATTGTTTTACGAATTTCTTTACTTACATTCGGATGATCAGGTCTTTGTAGATTATACTGAAGTCTTTCCACATAGTCCTCCAAATTCTCGTCCACCTTTTGTGCCATGTTGAATAATTCCTCCCTCTTTTCTCTTGTCCGACAATAATCTTGATATTTAAGCAGAAATTTCTGTTTCATCTGTTCCCATGTTGTGATTACCTGGCTTCCAAGGCTCATGAGCCATCTTAACGTATTTCCTTTTAATGTTGCTGGAAACAGTTTCAACTTCTGAGCATTAGTAACATAATCATAACTTCTGCATAATATATCAAATTAAAAAAGAAATTCATCCGGATCTTCAGAGGATAAACCATGGAGGTTGGGTAAAGCTAACAATGGAATATTCTTCATAGGGGTTGCTCCTCTAGGGAGATCACTGATAGGAAATCCCAAGGTAGAGAGAGAATTTTCATCCTTTCCTTCTCCTTCAGGATCTAATCGTCCTCCACCAAAGAATTCTTCGTTGTTTCCTTCCATTGGTTGATCTCCTATTGCACTTGCTCGATCCTCAAAATCTTCTACTAGGTCCTCAATGTTTTCTACTAGTCGTCCAATATCTTTTGTCAATTCCTCAATGTTCTCTACTGATTCCTTAGCACTTTCTCCTAATTCTTCAGCACTGGCTACTAGTTATTTAATATCTGTTGGTTCCTCTAAGTTTTCAGAGCTCACAACTTCTTCTATTTTGTAGTCTGATTGAGGGGAGCGTTGAGGTTTTGGTCTTCGAGAGCTTAATCTCTGTGATGATTCAGCTTTTGATACAATTTCGTCAATAAAAGTATTTCTTCCTCCCCTTCCTTTTCCCTTGCCACCTGTAGGGTTAGTTTTCTTCTGGGTTCCGTGTCCTCTCATATAATCTACACATCTAGAAAGAAAACATCAATGCTTTTGAAATCTATAATTGCCTTCCCCGGCAACGGCGCCAAAATGTTGGTCGCTTTAATTGTTTTAACAATTCAAGCACCACATAAATTGTCAACCTAGGAAGGCCTATTTATTCCAAAGACAATCACGCACTGGATAAGCTCAATTCCAAAAGCAAATAAATGTTGTAGTATCAATCACACAAATATCAATCACACAAATCAAACTTTTCACACCTCACTTTAAAAAAGCTGAAGCCTACTTGTGTTACAGCAAAAACAATCCCTCTATTGCAAACCTTCATTAAAATAATCCTAGGAAAAATAATGAAAGGAAATCACCCTGCAGAAAAGGGGATCAATCAACCATAACAGAGAACAGGACCCTATTCCTCCAAACATGAATCTTCAGCACCTGTTGCCTGATATTAATCACACTGTAGAAAAAGATCAATCCACGGAAAACAGGACCCTATTCCTTTGAATAGGAATCTTCAGCACCTATTTCCTAATATCAATCACACTGCGGAAAGAGAAGATCAACCTACGGAGAACAAGACCTTATTCCTTCAAACATGAATCTTCAACACCTGTTTCCCGATAGCAATCCATCACACATTCATTTTATAAACAAATAACTGAAAATAAGTAACTCTCATCTTCTTAAGAATGAATGGTATAAAGCTAATGCAGTGTTAAAGAAACAGAGTGCTTGATAAGAAACACAGAACTGTATAAATAATTCTTCAGCAAACAAGGTTAAATTAAGGTGCGAATAACGTAAAGAGTAACAAACTACAGGAGCAATTGGGTGAAGCTTGTGATGAAGGCGGGCCTTGTCCTTCTCACAGAATTCCCCGAGGAAAGAAATTAAATTGAAGCGCTCAAAATAGACTTTTATTCATCTGTCAAGGAATGATACATTACAACATAGAAGAGGCTCTATCTTGCTTCTAGAAAATGTACTCCCGCAATCCCCCTCCTAATGATGACGTCTCCTCTTTTTAAAGAGGAGACATCTATTACAGTTACATCAAAGAAATCCTATTTTTATCCAAATCTAATCTCTTATTTTAATACAGGGTCTTTTCTATTCTTCCATCCTGTAATGTTGTTACAATAGGTACAAAAATACTAGCTTCAAAACGATCCATGTAACAGCTTCCCTTGTTCATATTCGTCCTGTTGTCATCATTCTTAAAATACACTTTGAAGATCGCAAATCACGAGCTGTCTCAGCTACGGGATTTGTGTGCATGTTGACTGTTTCAGCAAGGCGATCCTTATCATAGATTATCTGCGATCTTTTAGACTTGTCTTAGCAACTATCTATCTTCGATTAATGATTAAATATAAAAGTAATGTGGAATTATATGCAAAACAAATTAAATACATAGTAAAGAGAAGGATTCTATATACCTTTGGATAAAATGGATGGAAATAATAATGTAAAATTTTAAATATGGACTATAAAGAGTAAAGTGGTGTCAAAATTTATGGACAAAATGGTACATTGTGAGGTCCTAACAACTAAGTGGGCCCGCAGGCTATTTTTGGCGCAACTATATTTTAGACATGGTGATCATATTTCAGAAGTTGCAGGATGCTATTTGTGGATGGTTGATCAAGTTGGAAAAATAGATGAAATTATATTTTTATAATATTGGGTGAAGTCTATTTATAGATCGTCGATCTAAAAATGGAAGTGTCGATTATTGCTAGCTCTTAATAATAATCCGACAATAATCAGTAACTTATTCTCTTGGAGCACTTAATTTTAGTTCATAGATTTGGAAAATCAGTGGGCTGGAGGAATTACGCAATTTTTCTAGGGTTTAATGGTGGTTCATGCATGGAGGACTCATTTAGAACTAAAGTGGCAAAATTTTGACAGAGTTGGAAGTGTAGTTCATGGAGTTATATTCAGTTTAACTCAGTTAGACTAAGTTGAGCTAGTTGTATCTAGTCTAACTGAATGATACACTAGTGAGAGTGGAGTGAATTAATTAGTTAATTCATTCAAAAATAATAACTCGTTAATCAACTGAATAATACAGTAGTTAAATACAATGCATGTTAGTTCCAGTGGAGACCCAGTGGAGAGATAGGTGAAAGGGAAAGATGGACTATCTGTTGTGACTATAGTGATGCATTGATTGCGCCACCTACACATTGGAGTTGCGAATGAGGATTGCGCAGTCAAGGCAAGGGTATTTCAAAATCATTCAGAGCTATTCTTCAACAGGGATTGCACAGTGGAGGAAGGCTAGCAGGAGGGCAGAGATCGATGCATGGACTTGCAGATTTCTTCTGTGTTAGTGTGTGACTATTTATTGTACTGAGAGCTTGATGTACTAATATTTGTATGAGATTGTTACATGATCTCCATGATACATAATATATGATATTTGGGGTTTTCAGCTTCAAGCTTTCTCATTAAACAACTTTGTTATGTGTGATTGTTTTTATTTATGCTTCACATGTGTTTGAAATTAATTTTCCACAAAAGATTAACAGCAGAATGATTTTGTATTTTGCAAGAAGTTAAATATTGTGAAATCAGGGGAATCTGGTGTATGCATGATTAGTGTATACTAATTTCTACATTCTCATGTGTAACATGTATTTCACGACATCAAGACTTACAACTTCCTAAAAGAATAATATGCCTATGACAATATTTTACAACTTGGACCAAAACTATTGGCATGTGTACACATCACACACAATTTCTCCCTGATTCTATAACACTCCACCTTCATTTTGTTCATATCGATGCGACCACTCTCTCAAATTCTATATCTTATGCAATCCATACCTTGAATTCAAATTTTCAATAACAAGTATACTTTCCATCTCCTTGTAGTCAGTCCTTGAGTGTTTCAACTATGTTTCAAATTCACAATCATCAGCCAACAACTTTTACAAATTTGTTGGCAAGTAAATCTTCACAACTCTTTCATGAGATTCTCCATCATTCTCCTCAACTTTGTAATCACCTTTCTTCTTCTTTCCCGTGGCTAGATCATTATTAACATTTTTTTTTTCCACTTTTACATCAATATAATTTGTAGGCTGAACAAAGATGTCCAGAACGAAAGCGTGTTGGAGATGACCTAGGGTTTTCGCCTCTGCGTTCAATCGAAACCCTAGTTCCCACGGCGGCCTGCTCGCACTGCACTAGTACTGACTGTGCTGACCATCTTTGGCAGCGCCGGCCTGCATTGCAGCATGGAAATAGAGACGGGGGGGGCACCAAGCCTCCCCCTGCAAATAACGCTGGTCCAGAAGTTTGTATGAAGGACAAACCTGACAGCAACTCGACGACTGAGACTAAGCCGAAATCTTCCCCTGACGCCAGGACGGAGGCGCAACAGGCCACCTCAACCACCTGTAAACCCATTGCATCAGAACGGCCAAAAATAGATCTGCCTAGTCATCGAATAAATGCTAGGATTCAGTACATGAGGGACCATGCCCTCATTGGAAAATTTTTAGGGTTCTGGCCAACGGAAAAAGCTCTCCAGGGCTGGATAGCGTCCAAATGGAAGCCCAAAGGGGCAGTCTCACTGCAGCTCGGAGCAAAGGGCTTCTTTACTGCAACATTCAACTTTCTAGAAGACAGGAACAGGGTCATGGACGGTGGCCCATATCTTTTCAACTCAGCAGGATTATATTTGAGAAACTGGGTGGAGCGATTCAACCCTGATAAGGAAAATTTCAATTGGGCGCCGGTCTGGATCCGGCTCTACTCACTACCGCTTGAATATTGGGACGAGGAAACTCTGCAAGCAATAGGATCGGGACTAGGAGAGTTCATAAAATTTGCTGAAGAAACCAAGCTCCGAAGATACACCTCCTACGCCCGAATCTGTGTTCAAATGCACCTGGACAGTGCCCTACCTGATGCGGTAAGTATCTTTCATGATGACTTTGAATGGATCCAGCCTTTGGACTATGAATATGTGCCCTTTAGATGCAGACGATGTCACGCTCATGGACACCTTTATAGAGACTGCCCTTTAACAGTCCAAGCCCGAAAAGCGGAAGAGCAAGGAAAAGCTCAGGAGGATGGATTCATTAAAGTTGCCTCCAGGAGAAGAAATAGTAGAAAACCTGCTGCTGGAAAGAAACCTAGCCCCTCGGCCTCCATCCCGTCTACCAGTAATAGCTTTGCAATGCTTAACCACTCTGACCCCTCAACTGACACCATTCCCTCCTCCCCTAGCCCTGCTGGCCCCTCCATTCCTCCCCCAAATCAACCCAACCCCGTCTTCCCTTCGCCTACCCCTCCTTCTTCTACCTCAGTTGAAGCTTCTGACCCAAACCTCATTCTCAAGCAGAAACAAGTCACATGGGACCCCAATCTCTCGTTCTTGGAGGGACCTACCCCTACTGTCGCCTCAGGAGACTCAGATCTGCAACAATCTGAACAAACAATCCAAATGGAAGAGGAAACTCATGGCTTAACCATCGGCGAGCTGGATCTAACGGGTCTTGAAGAAGCCTGCGAACGAAAGGAATTCGATAGAATCAACCAAAAACAGATTGACTCCCTTGAGGCGGTCCTAGTCAAAGTTCAACAACACAAGAAATTGGGCATCCAGCCCGGCAGCCGTTGGGACAGTTTGAAGGTGATGAAAGAACCCAAGAAAAGAGGAAGAACACCTGACTGGCAGCGCACCATTGCTCTGGGTCAGATTCTGGTGGATTCGGGACAATATCCCAAGCTTACTAGGTTTTTCAAACCTCTTCCTAATAGTTCTCAATGAATCTAATCTCTTGGAATGTACGAGGACTCAATGGTCCCGGAAAATACAGAATGATAAAAATTTTGATAAAGAAGGAGAATCCCCATTTACTCTTCCTTCAGGAAACCAAGTGTAACAGTCAAACGCTGGGCTCCATCTTGACCAGAGCTTGGCCCGGCAGCAAATCAGTGGCAGTGGACGCTGTGGGGTCTTCGGGAGGCCTAGAAATTGCATGGAATCCCCAAGCCCTGCAGGTTGGCAACTTTCATGCCTCTCATAATCTCATCCAGGCCACATTTCACCCTATAGGCACCAATATCCACGGACATCTGTCCAATGTTTATTTTCCTCAAGACCTCGCTAGCAAGGTGGCGCTTCTGAATACCCTGGAGCATCTCAACTCCAATAGGACCCACCCCATCTGGATTCTAGGTGGAGACTTCAACATGATCACGCGGCTAGCTGAAAAATCTGGAGGCAGAGCCAGATTGGACCAGGACAGTGCCCATTTTAAGGACTTCATCAGCAGTAACTGGCTTATGGATGTTCCCTTTTGCAATGGCATGTTCACTTGGAGCAATCGCAGAACTGGCCGCCAACAAATAGCCTCTAAGCTGGATCGTTTTCTCCTTTCGGACAATGTAATTCATGCAGGCGGAGACATCACTGGGACTATTCTCCCTATCCCAGGCTCTGATCACTGGCCCATAATGCTCCAATGGCAAAGTATAGGCTTTCACCTCAAAAAGCCTTTCAGGTTTGAAGCTTTTTGGCTCTCGCACCCTTCCTTTTCTGATCTTGTTCACTCTGTCTGGAAAGGATTTGCTCCGCCTAAAGGATCCAAAATGTACCAATTCCAGCAAAAACTCAAGTGGGTCAAGGAGCACATCAAAGACTGGAACCACAATATCTTTGGCAATATCTTTGCAGAGAAGCGGAATCTGGAACAACAGATGAAGGACGTGCAGCAGGAGATCATCAACGTGGGCAGAACAGATTCTCTTGCTTCCAAAGAATGTGATCTACAACGAAGGCTGGAGGAAAGATATAAGCAGGAGGAAATCCTCTGGCGGCAAAAATCTAGAGTCCGTTGGTTGAAGGAAGGAGAACGAAATACCAAGTTCTTCCACAACACGACCATACAAAGGCGAATGCAAAACAGAATCAGCCACATCACTAATCAGCAAGGGGAACGCATGGAGCGGCACGAGGATATGGAAAGAGAGTTGGTGGGCTACTTCAAGGATCTTCAAAAGGAGCAACACGCTAATCGACAGCCAGCCATAGATCAAATCACACAGCTCATTCCCAAATTAATCACTGACGATCACAATCAAATGCTGCTTCGACCTATCTCACCTCAAGAAGTAGATGCTGCCATGGCTCAACTCAAGGATCGCAAAGCTCCTGGGCCGGATGGCTTCACGGCCAACTTCTTCCACCACTTCTGGGATCTCATCAGAGAAGAGTTTTGGCAATTGGTAGAGGAATCTAGAACAATGCATTGGATCCTGCCCTCCCTCAACACCACCTTTGTTGCACTGATACCAAAGGAGGAGCAGCCCAGCAGGCCTGAAAAATTTAGGCCCATTTCCCTTTGCAATGTCATCTACAAGGTCATTACCAAAGTCATAGCCAACAGACTCAAACCTCTTCTTCCTCTCCTTATCTCGCCAAAACAAACAGGCTATGTTGAAGGGCGACAAATTCTGGATGGCATCATCCTTACTCACAAAATCATTCACTCCCTAAAAGTCTGCAAGAAGCCAGGTATGCTACTCAAAATTGATCTTTCAAAAGCTTTTGATAAGTTGAACTGGACTTATATCCAGCAAATGCTAAGCGCTTTTGGATTTGACTGCATGTGGGTTCGTTGGATCATGAACCTTGTCTCCTCTTCCTCCCTTTCCATTCTTCTCAATGGCTCTCCCTCCCACCCTTTCCGCCCCTCCAAAGGCATCAGACAGGGGGACCCCCTCTCTCCCTTCCTCTTCGTTCTTATGGCCGAAGGGCTTGGAAGACTCATTCAAAAAGAAGCCACTCTAGGCCATCTGCGTGGTCTTTCCCTTCATGGAGCACCCACCTCGACCCATCAACAATTTGTTGACGATAATATGCTCTTTGGTCATCCGTCGGTCCAAGAAGCCCGCTCTTTCAAAGCTGTTCTTAATCTCTTCTCTCAAGCTTCTGGGTTAACCATAAATGATTCCAAATCCCAGATCTTCTTCTTTCATACCCCCCTTCCGACTCAAGTCAAAATTGCCCGTATTCTTGGTTTCTCTGTGGCCACTCTTCCAGAAAAATATCTTGGGGCCCCCCTCACTGACTCTGCCATCAAGCACTCTTCTTGGAACTAGCTCCTTGAGAAAATGGAATCCCGTCTCTCCTCTTGGACCTTCCGTGCTCTCAACATGGTCAGCCGACTCACTCTCATCAAAGCTACTTTACAATCTATGCCTCTATATCTTTTTTCTGTTCTCGCAGCCCCGAAATGGGTCCTCAAACAGATCAAAACTCTCCAGAGATGATTTCTCTGGGGTTCCTCTGGGCATAATCGCAAATGGGCCCTAGTGAAATGGAGCACTATTTGTACTCCCAAGGCGGATGGTGGTCTTGGCTTGAGAGACCCCTTGCACAGCAATGAAGTCATGGCAGCTCGAGTCTGGTGGAGATGGATCTCCAAGCCCCAAACACCTTGGGCTCAACTTTGGACTGAAAAGTATGCCAACAACAGAACTACTGCAGATCTGGTTCGATTAACCCCTCTCAACTCGGGCTCCTTGATCTGGAACGCTGCTAAGCAGCACTATGCGCTTATTCAACAGCATAGCTTCTGGGAAGTGCACAATGGTCAATCGGTGAGATTCTGGACAGACTCCTGGCAACAAGAATCCAGCCTTCTGGAAAAGTTTCCCCTTAACAGCCTTGGAGACCCCAGAGCTGGATTAGATGGGAAGATCAATGAGCATTGGATGGACACAGACAACAATGGGTACCGGCAATGGAAGCCATCGCATCACATAATCGCTCATGCTCAGGAATATATGTACAGGGACCTCGACTAGGAATTGCAACGAAGACAAATCAGAAGCTCTCCTGATCCCGACATCCTCAGATGGGGTCACACCACCACAGGAATGTTCACCACCAAGGAGGCCTACTCTCTGCTGTATCCCTCCCCTCTCCCACGTGACCCCCTTTGGCAAATGATCTGGAATCCCCACACCTGGCCGAAAATATCCACTTTCCTCTGGCTCTTAAGTCACAAGTGCATTCTCACCTGGGATAACCTTGTCAAACGAGGCTTCATAGGCCCCTCTCGTTGCCCCAACTGTGCTCTTAGCCCTGAATCTATTCAACACCTTATGCTGCTCTGCCCTCTAGCCAACTCCTTATGGAATAAATGTAGCTTTCGCTGCCAGAAGCGCAAGCCTTCAGGGGATATC
Organism: Pinus albicaulis; assembly: GCA_034641835.2. Lineage (NCBI taxonomy): Eukaryota > Viridiplantae > Streptophyta > Pinopsida > Pinales > Pinaceae > Pinus > Pinus albicaulis. The sequence goes on from CM076579.1 coordinate 195,947,691, forward strand.
ACTTCTATCCTTCGATTTTGGCCTAAACGCCCCTATGAATCAGCCCTCCTCAACGCCCTCTGGCACCTCCTCCCTGGTTTGATCTTTTGGACTCTATGGAAAGAACGCAATAGACGTATCTTCAAAAATCAATCCACCCCTTTGGATACTTTATGGCTCTCCCTCATTGGCAACCTTCAGGAAACTTTAGCCATTCACTCTTGGCAAGAAGAAGATCTCCCCAAGCAGCAGAGAGAAATCCTCGTTTGGAAAAACTGGAATCTTAAACTGGGGATTACTCTGAAGACTCGAAACAAGAAGACCACCAGCACACCTTCGAACTGGATTCCTCCCTCCCCAGGAGTATTCAAATTAAACTTTGATGGTGCTTCCAAGGGGAACTCGGGGCAAGCAGGCTATGGAGGTATCATCAGAGATTCCACAGGAGAAGTTCAGCACCTCTTCTTTGGGGCTATAGGCTGGGACACAAATAATTCAGCGGAGCTTGAAGGCCTTTGGCAAGGCTTGAAACTGACGCGTCAGCACAATTTGTTCCCCATCATTATAGAAGGGGATTCTCAGATCCTCATCCATATTTCCAACCAGCTTCTTTGGGGCGCCGACCCGGCCAAGGTGACTCACAGTTGGTGTTTGGCTGCCCGGATTGCTAAGATAAGTGATTGGCTTCACCACAATCGAGCCATCTCCTTCACCCATGTCATGAGGGAAGGAAACAAGGTCGCCGATCTCTTGGCCAATTTCGGCATTGAAAGCAACAACATGATGACTCATGGCTCTCTCTCTATCATTCATGATGAAGACACTCAACAGAACTGTAATTCCCTGGTGCACCAGGATCGCCTCCCGCCGAATGCGGCTGACAGAGAGAATTAATGGGCCACCGGCACCCACGCAGCCCCCAAGGCTGTTTGCATGCCCTGCCCACATGGCCTCGCGTGTTCACAGTCCTGGCGTTATTAATATGCCTTGGGTGGAACACTATGGTATTTACTGCACCTCCGTTCTCTGGTATATGGCGCTGGTTTTGGCATTCGCTTTCGTTATGGAAGAAGGGCAGAGAGACAGAAGCTATGAGAGAATTCTGCTCCCTCTGAGCAGCGCTTGTCCTCCTGGTGCGGCCACTTCCAGCTGCAAAATGAATACGGGGCGTCGATGCAGTGTTTGGGCTTGTTTGGAAACGGTGCCGAGCGTCCACTTCTCCAACAGCCCTTGTTGCAGAATTTGCGCCTCTTCTGGTTTTTCGAGCATTTCCTTCACAGGTACACCGTCTCTCTCCAATTTCAATTCGAATTCTCAGGATCTTCGCCCTTCTGTTAATCGAACCTTCAGCTCTCCTGCTATCCTGCATAGTCAGAGTCACCCCGGTGGTCTCCTCGCCTTCTCCCCTTCTCCTGACCCCTACTTAGGCAGGCCTCGTCTGCGTTATTTGTTGCTAGCCATGCCCAGACTTCGTCAAAGAATGAGAGCACGACATGGTGTTAGTCGAGGCCGCATTTCTGGAACTCCTCCTCTGCCCCTTTCTGAGCTCAGCTCCTCCTCTGAAGGCATCGACCTCACCCCCCCGCCACCCTCACGTGATGGTAGACGTCGGGGCAGAGGTAGGGGAATCCTTGCTGGCAGAGGACGCGGGCGTGTGCGAATTATTGGTGATGCTTCTGGCCAACCTGACGCTCACTCTGAGCCTCCCGGACATTCCTTTCCACCTGACATTCTTGCTCCTCCCCGTCAGCCCCTTTCCTCAGATGCCACCGCCCATCCCTGTCAGCCCACTCCTCCAATCAACAGGGTTCGAGGGACCACCATCAGGCAGACCACTCAGAATGCGGAACTTCGCTTCCACTGTACTTCTTTTGACTCCATCATCACCGCCCTCATCACTGTCTCCCTTCGTGAAGAAATTCCCCTTTCTGCTGACCCCCCCCCCCTCCTCTTGACCTTCGCCCCAACCCATCTCTTCACGCAGGGGTTAGCACTGAAGCTGAGCACCAGAACATGAAGTCTGACAGTCAGGAAGGAAAGGAGGACAGCAGCACTGGAAATGAATATTCATGCAGAGTTGAAGAGGAACCGCTGTCTTCTGAGAATAAGGGCTGATCCCTTGGGCTTAATTACTGCTAGTTTTTTCATGTTTTACTGTTTTAGTTACCCACCTGTTGGGCAAAATGATGTCTCTTGCTTTGTTTTTGAAGTTATTCACATGTTTTGTATAAGTTTCTGACCGGTTTCCCTACTATGGGCGGCCCAACTTCTCATGTTTAATGGGTCGGTTTCCCACTATGGGCGACCCCAACTTCTCAAGGACAACTTAGTCAATCAACCCAGACTGTCTGGCTTTCACAGCAGAAGTCCTGGCAGTTTTGTATCAGTATTTTCATAATCAATAGAATTAGTCCTATTTGGAAAAAAAAAAATATAATTTGTAGGCTTTCTCTGACTCATGCGAGCCTTAAAACTCTTGTCACCATATATTTTTTATGCTCCAATGACTTGTACCAAAAAATCTCCACCACCCTCATACTCACCAAGCTATGATATTTACCATTCTGACTCTGTTACAATATGTTAGGGTCATGGAGCACTGAGAGAAGTGGTGGTGTCTAAAGACACTCTTGCTTGATCCCACTGGCAAACAAGACAATTTAACAAGAAGCTTATATGTCTTCATGATTCTATCCTCGATTCTGATATATATATTATCCATGTTCTCCTTCATTTGTTATGGAATCAGATCAATTCTTAGAGCGTTTTGGCTCACCTGCAACCGTCAGTCGGATCATGTCTATTATTGTGACTTTTCACTTCATCAAGGGTTTTATTAAAAATAGGCATGCACACCTTACACAAACAATAAAAACTAAGATCATGTTACATTGGTTATTCTCCACAATGCACAAAAAAAGTCTACACACAACCAGTCCTTTTCTATACTTTTTCCTCTTATGTAGGGGGCATGCCCAAAAATGTTCTTTGTTAATCCAAACATGTTATATAGTCATACACTACTCCTCCATACCACACATGATTTCCATAAAACTACTTGAAAATATTGGGCTCTCTAATTCCTTTAGAAGTTTCACACGCTACCAACACAACTCTTTGATTGAGTCCAACAAACATATATTCAATGCACATGCGATTACCCACAAGCTCAATGCAATACATTTTCCACTAGAAACCAATCTCTCACCTGAACCTATGAATCAACCATCATACAAGTCTACCTTCTTATATTTCTCGTTTGCAATGACACCATAATTCACAACTTCCTCGAAATTTTTCTCTCTTATACTCTGCACTGCGGTTGTGCGAATTTCATCTACACTTGTTTTGGCTCTTGACATGCACCGTATAACTTTGTGGAAACTCAAATCCAGTAGATGGAAATTTTTTTATATGGAATTCAACAGAAAATGATTGGGTCCAAGTCAATCTACCTAAGTCAAGTTTAAGGGGGAGATTGTTAGGGTGTGTAGATGTCATACAACTCCATCTTCATTTTGTTCATATCCATACCACTACTTCTCATAGTGTCTGTGATCCTAACAATTCCTTCCTGATCCATACTCTATGACTTGCATGCATGTTTTCAATAAAAACCCTCAACAAAGTGGAAAGTGGCAATGACAACCATGATCTGAATGATGGTTTTAGGTGTGCCAAATTTCTCAAAGAATACATCCTCTAGTTATCGAGGACACGTTTTCACATACATGGTTCAACAACCATCTCACTGAGATCTCACATTCCCCCTCTACAACATTCCACCTTGGTATCTCTCCAAGTGGTCCATTTCACAACGTGATAACCCCATAGGCCACTGCATTGCATGTATGTTTGAGCAAAACCTTAAGGCCTTAGAACAATTTGTTTTGTTGTGTAACATGTCTACCTAAACATTATGTCATACAACTTCCTAAGGGAGTACACCTACCTATGAAAAGATTGGACAACTTGGACCAAAACCCTTAGAGTGTGCACACATGACACATGTTGGCTTCTTCATTCTATACCAATCCATATTCATTATTTTCATATCCATACCACCACTTCTCTCTATGCCTTGTGATCCTAACATAATGCTTAGGATAACCACTATTAAGAAGGATTACAATAAAGATATTAAAAATTCTACTTTAAAACGCTGATTTTCGAATGATAAATATAATCTAAATATAATTATTAAAGAGTTGTTCATTTCCTAATAAATTTAACCATTGAAATTTATTTTTATTTCATTATGTGTCTTACTGGATTTCTCATGGATTATTTAAATACCTTCATCAAATTTAAACAAGTGTAATGCGCAGTGTTGATGCTTAGTACTTTCCTCTTATGCAAAAAGTAATTATTAGTAATTATTGCATGTTTGAATAAATTCATAAATCTAATAAGAAACACATTTGAATAAGACAAAGGGAAGTAACAAAAGTAATTAATGGACTAGATAATCTTCAAGGAAAATAGGGATAGGTGCATACATAATTTTGGATGAAACATTAGCCCCAACGTCATCATTTGTTACAAAATTTAAGAGTTTATTGAAATGTATTTGTGCACATTTTATTCCATCTTTAGCTTATGGGACCAAATAAGGAGGAGAAATTACAATGTCTAGCATATTTATAGTAAATACTATATATATATATATATATATATATATATATAAAATAAATATTTTGTTAAAAATTTAATTATTGTAACAAACTATTTATTTAACTTTAAATTTATACTCACCCTAATGCAATGACAAATAAATAATCTATGGTAGAAATTCCATATCAAAAAAATCAAATTAATATGAAATATCTTGTGTTGACAAAATCCTCAAATAATTTATTTTGGCTGATACAAATACATGTCAAGTTTTTACCATGTTCTTACCTATAAAACCCTATTTCTTAGGTCTCAAAAATTAAATTCATAACGTCTTAACTAAACTAGTACTTCCAAGTGCTTTAGCCTATAATTAAAATAAAGAATACCATGGCCAGTTAATTTGTCAGCACGGGGTCCATCATTGCAATAAAAGATGAACATCAAAGCCGCAGTTGAAACCGAAGTGTTGTAACCATATATACCATGAATTGATTCACATGACCTAAAATTGTTATCATCTATGAGAACTAGAACTTGTTGTTTTAATGCCACATAAAATGGCACTTATCCCAGGACACAATAATAATCACTGTCATTGCTCCCATAATGATGGTGATTTTTCTATATTTTCGGTAGAAGTTAATAGACGGCAAGTTTAGGTAGAAAATAAATGTGATTCAGTAAAATCCATGTAGATTATTCAGTTGACTTCACGTATAAATTGAAACTTTTTGTGTTTAGTATTATTCTCTGATATTGTAACAGAGTCAAAGTCATGAGGGCTCGGTGGTGTGGCTACATGAAAACCTGAAGTCGGTGCCAACATGGATGGTTGGCTAATCCCTGTGTGTGTGGAGTGTGGTAGCATCTTTGTTGAACTGTTGTGAGGCACTGTGGAGTCGCAGATTAAAGAGTGTGAAAGAGTGTAGTTTCCATCTAGCACATTGACCTCATGTGCTTGTGAAGCCTTCAACTAGTTGTTTGTTTCCCATAGATGTGTTTTGTGGTGAATGGTCTATTGTTGTGATGAGAAGTGGTGGTGCCTGATTTGTATGTTTTCAAGGAGAAGTTGTTGGTGAAACTCCTTGTTGTGGTTGTCATGGAGTTGAGCCTGGCACAATGTTATTGCAAGAGAGACAAAGGACAACGATATGAGTTGTTAATAGTTAATAGTTAACCATTATTGAATGTACATAGGCTTTCAGTAAATATGGTTAACTAGGGCATACTTAGTAGTTTGTGCTTGAATTTGATGTACATTGGTTAAAAATTATTGACAATAGTATGTGGTTAACTTTGGATTAATTTTAGGGAGATTCTCATATATTAAGGCCCTAATAGAAATTCATTCTTATTTTATTTTTTACATTAGTTTTTATCACTGGAAAATCATTCAAGCAAAGGCAACATTATTTAATGTCAGGTAGAAGGATTTACAAGGCTGAAAGACATTAGAGAATTTGGAAGTATTTAAAAATATGTAAGGTCTGAGGAAAAAATAAAACTTGAACTAGTCATAAATGTTTTTGCGTGCAATATCCTTCGATAAGCGTGCCTTTTTACCCAAAAAGCGCGCAATCTTGGGAGTGGCAGAAGTCACTTTCTAGGACCACAAAAAGAACACTCTAGGACATTGATTCGACACTTGAAGCCCCCTAAGGATAGCCGCCCAAGCCTCCTTAGAAAATCAAGGGAGAATACAATGGAATAAATGTGGTACACAATGGAATCATCCCCCTCTCTTGGGTCACCATCCACAATGTACCAAGAGAGGGAAGGAGGATTTGAATTCTCCTATAAAAGGCCACCAAGAGATGAGTAACTTCAGAGCACATTGTTATGTTGGCCAAAATTGCCCCAACCAGTACCAGCAGTGTGTGATCCGAAGCAAAGATAGAGGGGAGTCATTTGTTCGCCATCTAAGAACTTCAGTCCACCATAGTAGAGAGAGGGAGAATTTGCATCAAGGCAGCTCGGAAGTAAATACATCCTTGCATTGGGACTTAGAACCCCAAGTTCTAAGGACCCCTTGGCAAGTGGATTAAATTTTCATCCTCATTTCCTACCAGCACTCAATGAGAGGGGATGTAAGCACCGCCGTTTGGATTATTGAAGTTGTTTGACTCTATTTAGAGATTTTGTGTTATTTGTTTTAGTTTTATTTTAATTTTTATGTTTTAATATGCATGCTATTTCTCTATCTAGTATATTTATGTTCTAGCATGTTCCACTAACTTGCTTGACTCCATATATGTTATGCCTATGACCAATAACTTAAGAGGGAAAACCACACCCCTTAATTTGGTTTGATTTCATACATGCATGCACCAAACACGCAAACATAGGATTGACGACTCCATTAACTGTTGTCTAGGTAAATCCCCTCTGCAGAAAGAGGTGATCCCTCTAGCCTTAAGGTTGGTCTAGAAACTACGATAACATACTAACATCTACCTTCCTATATTGTAAATGAAAGTCAGATTCTTGGTTCTTCGCTCTTCTCAAGCTCGATGCATGCTGCTACCAACGTTTGATTACCTGTACAGACAGTCAAGTCACCACGATAAGCTTAAAGTCATGACAAACATAAAACAATTACAACCTATCTAACTGATCAAGGAATGCTATAAATCTCATTATAAATGTAAACAAGGGTGGCAGATAAACATCAGTTGTATTTCATTATGATAAAGACAAGAGTATTTTACAACCAAGCTTTGATGTTGAGGCTCTCCTTCGACAGGTTCGTATCCAAGTACGTTTGCAACACCCTCATACACAAAGGTCTAAGATCTCAATATGTTCTTAACACATAAAAACAATATTCTCCCGAAGCTATGGTTGCTTCTTCTCTCTATGCTAACTCTAACTAAGGCGGCAGAGGTGAAGGAGGTCTCCTTATATAACAATGGAGGAGGAGGTTATGGGCCCCCAAATAATGGGAAAAGAGCTCATCCTTTAGAGTAGTTCCTATTTTTTGGGAACAAGAAGCACAAAGGGGAATTCCTCGGCCATATCCTCAAAACAAACTTCTAGCTTACCGCCTTGCAAAGCTTCTAGTCATGGAAGCTTTGTTCATATTTTATAAACTTTCCAAAAGAGGATTGGTGTAGGTCCAACATTAAGACAGAGTGCCGATCGGCATGGGTCTCAATGAAAATATCTACTATCGGCATGGGTCAGACACTGAGACAAAGCGCTGACTTTGAAAACCAGGTTTATATAGGGATCTTCCAAAAAAAATTTAAAGGGAGATGAATTGGTAGACAAAGTGTGGTTCAGGGGTATGTATTCCATGTTTGGAAAGTACGCAAGGGTCACTATATGGGTCCTTCAGGATCAAGTAACAGGGATTACAGGGACAGTGACAAATTTCTGTGTAACAAATGTCCCCTAAAGTATGAAGTCCGAACACGAGTGAGGGGTGAAATGCTTTACAATTATGTGCAAGGAACCAGACGTTGTTGTCGGGAGACCTACAAATCAAGCATAGATACATATACATAATTGGAATCTCTGATGAAAATACATGAATCAAGGTATGGACGCAGCCATTCGTAAAAGAGAACATGGTATGGTCATAGCCACCGATATGAGAAGGATCACAAATAGACTCATGGTATGGTCGCAGCCATCCATCTGACATAAACGTTTATCCAATAATGGACAAATGATATCACCTTGCAACCTAGACTCTAGAGAATAAAATACAAGGTCTTGCACTCCGTCACGACCCGATCAAGTACAATTTCAAACATGCGAATAAATAAGCTAAAGTCGAACATGTAGGAAAATCTCCTGATTACCATTCAATGATGTAAACTATTAAGAGGCGTGAGAGAAACCACCAATGATGACAATGGTCGTCAAGGTACTACTAGTACAATCCAAGAAATGTGAACAGTGAGCTAAATTCGAACACCCGTGAGATCACTCGATCAAAGGGAAATGATGTGAACCTCTCATCGAATGTGAAGAACTTTCCAGTTAGGCATGCAAGCTCTAAGGTACCAGAAAGAAGCCGCTATACCAACTTCCCGAATAATGATTTGAAGTTGACACAAAGCGATCCATCGAAGGAGGGTCATAAGGAATCCCACATCATCGACATGAAATAGATAATTTGATATGAGTGTTAATCAAGACTGAAACAGATGATAAAGGAATGTACAAACTACAGAAAGATTTTCTCTTAAACAAATCAGTGACATAACTTTGGAATTTGGTAGCATTTGACTCAAATAGGATCAGAGGTCATGTTGAAAAGATTGGTAATCGAATGAGTGGAAAAATAGATTTCCCAAACCCATGGAGACAAAGTGACAGAGTGAAGATACCCCAACCCGAAATGAACTGCAAATAAGTGTTATGTTCAAGAGTGACATACTGCCGACACAACTAATGAATAACTTCCATTTTCCCCCATCATTTCTGGCGAGTACCTCTTTATTTTTACACAAGCTTGAAGAGGATAGCATATTCTTTTCGTATAAGTTTTTTCCTTCAGACAATTCTATCCTAGTACATTTTACAAGCCCTAGGAACGAGGAACTCGATTACATCATGGTGATGATTTCCATTGTCATTTAGGTTTTAACGAGTATGACAAAGGAATAACTCGGCAACTTTTCACGTTTAGAGAGTTTTACAAGAGGCAAAAATAAAATTCTAGATGGCCCTTTTCGTAACTATTCCCTCATACCCGAAAATGTAGAAAACAAAATATGAGAGAACCTCTTAGTCGTGATAGCCTAAGGTATTCCTTTCTCGTAAATAATCAGTCCCATTCTGAAAAAGGGGTAAATGTATACTGGGTACATCATGTTTCGCAACCTTTAACGAGATCAAAAAAACAAGAGCTCGAAAATATTTTCATGTTTTGAGAGTCAGAAAAGAGCTCAAAGTTGACTCCTCCTAGAGGAACAAGTGGCATTAAGGGTAGCACCTAGTTCCGGTGATGGTGGAACTTCACAGAAAAAGTAACGGTGAAGAGGATGGCTAACAAGACCACTCATTTCAGTGGTTCCATAGGAATGGCTAAAACAACCAAGAAAATACATATGATCGGTCAAGCAGATGCGGACGATGGAATAAGAAAACCAAGGTTCATCTGGAAAAATAAGCTGATAAAATCGCAATCACAAGAGGTAAAATAAGAACGGTTTCATTTTTACACAAGCTTGAAATCACGAAACTCTTCTTGAAATTGGTTTCATTTTTAGACAAGATTGAAACGTTTTAGAAAACTATGCCTGAAACCAGTTTCATTTTTACATAAGATTGAAACGAAAATAAACTATGCTTGAAAAAATATTTGCATGCCCCCAGCATGCTAACTCAATTCGAGGTCTATGCCCCCCCAGCTTCATTACATTCACTGGAGTAGACTTCTGGTTACTAATAGGTGGATGGAATGAAGGTTCAATTACGAGATCAGGCGAAATACTCGACTTGGATTTTAAGAGATATAATCAAGGACTCGAATTAAAAAGGGAACTTGTTTCTTTTTTTAACGAGGTTGACAGAGTAAAAGAACTATTCTCATAAGAGCTTGTTTCATATTTTTAAGGAGCTTGACACAAGAAAGTGAACTCTGCTCCATAAGAGTCTTCTTTCATTTTTTAAGGAGATTGGCACAAGAAAACGAACTCTACTCCGTAAGAGGCATGTTTCATTTTTTAAGGAGCTTGACACAAGAAAACGAACTATGCTCCTATGATCTTGTTTCATTTTTTAGGGAGCTTGACACAAGAAAACAAACTATGCTTCGATGAGCTTGTTTCATTTTTTAAGGAGCTTGACACAAGAAAACGAGCTATGCTCCAACAACCTGATCATGAAAAATAATAAGTCATGGCTTCCAAGAGTTTCTCATTCGACAGGAGAACAACACTCTGGAAATTAGGATCCAATGCCCCTAATACACTAGGTACTACCTCACTAACTAAATTATCAGTGGACGCGGACATGGAATATGTGGCCACATAATTGACCTGTGGCAGGGAATACCACCGACAGGTAAGGACCAGGAAGGGACGACGGTATACCAGATGTCACATCAAGACCAAAGAATGAAAGCTAATCAATGGTCACGATCCGACCTTCATGTGGAAAATAGATCACACGAAAGACGGAAGAGACAAGTGCACCCATGGCATAAGCATAGTCGCATCCCAAGAGTATATTAAAATCCAATGGGCCTTGGACCACCATCACGTCCATATAGACAGGTTTTCCTACCAAAGAAATAGGAAACTTTGGAAGGATCCCTAATGGTTGACTTGTTCCTCTGTTAAAAGCCAACAAATTCTGAGTAATAGGCACAAGCTGTGGAGAACCCAAAGGTTGCCATTTAGTTGAGGAAAGAATACTAACCGAGGTGCCTTCATCTATAATCGTGCATGTTACAACCATATTGCAAGACTACATAGTGATTTCAAAGGGCGCGTAAGCAAGAAGATGGTATCTCATAAATTGACTCCAATCAAAGGAAGCGACCAAACTACATGGAGGGGGTGCCATACGAATAAGATGGCTATTCCCTTTCATTTCGGGAGAAGAAATACCATCCTCCTAGGATCTGGGAACGAGAGTAGGAGGATCACTTTCTGGAGATGTGACGATAGGAATCGGAGGATCACCCTCCTGGATCATGGAAATGGGAGGATTGCCTTCCGATCCCAGGGAATCAGAGGAAATAAAAAAACCTGACTGGGATGAGACCCACTCTCGACGGAAAACACATGATGAACTGTTGATGGAACTAGTTCGTCCTTCTTCTCAACCAATGATTGGTCAGAAATGGACTTGGGACGCTGAATTTCAAAGAGAGTGGAATTTACCAAAGATGAATCTCGATCAATGACTTGATCAACTACCGGAGGACTCGAACAAAAATTCTGGTAAGTGACAGGAAGACAGGACTCAGAAGCCGAAAGGGTTTCCAATACTTTAGAAGCTTCATACAAATGAGGAAAAAGGTGAATTGGATGGTTCACTTCACATAACCTACAGGGAAATTTGATCTTACCCTATTTCTTAAGAGTCGCATTATCTTTAGCTGAACGCTCATCATCAGCATGATGCCCAGAGGTTGATGATGAAGGGTGAATTGGGCTAACAGACCACACTTCTATCACCTTGGGAATACCAAGGCAATAAAAAAGAAAGTGGTCACCCTCACATATCTTGCAAGGGAATTTGACTCAGCAAGACAGAGTGGGAAGTTTCTCGATATTAGCTGCATCAGTAGCAATAGTTGATGATTTCCCCCCTAACTTATTTACCTTCTTCTTCTTCTTCTTAGCCACTTGGGTACTAGAACGAAGAATTTCACTAGGCAAAGAGGAATAATGAGGTGAAGAAATGGGCGAAGAAGGTGAGGGGTGAATCTTAGGATCAACATGGGGTTGACACGGTTCACACGCAGGAAAACTTAGTTGAGAAATTGTTTGTATGTTTGAAACCACAGGGGTTGAAAACAAAAAAAATGACAGAAAAATGGTTAATCCCAGGAGGGACAACGTTGCCATATACGGGGCACCAACATTCCTGAACAAAGGAAAAGGACCAAGATTCCCATCTCTAAGGGGATTCCTTGGTTGGTAAACTCCGGAAATCTTGCCATTGGAAAAAATCGTCAAAAATCACCAAGGAATACAACTTTAACGAGGAATATTTTGTGGACAGTTAATTTTTTCAAATAGTGAAACAAAACTCTACCTTTTCATATTTTAAGAGTTGAGAAAAGGACAAACTGTGACTCTAGTCACTTTCAATTTGAACGAACTCGAAAGGACAACCGCTCGATTATTTTTTCAAATTTTTGGAGACTTGTTAGGCCTTGAAATTGTCATTCACTTCCATTACATTTTCACTTATATTTCCATATTACCACCTTCACTCCACCTCCATTTCATTACATTTACCTTACCATTACCAATATTGGGTTAAATTTATGATTTTCCAAACTTTATTAATTCTTAGCATTTTTAAGTGAATTTGTGGTTAAAAATTAGAAAATAATATGCACATACTTATACCTAACAAGTGGAATGAGTTTGTTGCCATGTGTAGGTCAAAATGAAGCTTCCAAAAGACCCTTATGTGGCCTCCTAAGGCCAAATTCGAATTTGGATGGAGAAGATCATGGAATCATAAGGATATGTGTCTCATTTCCTATTTCTATTGTAACTCTCAGAAGACATGTGCCTTATCACTTCATATTTGGATTGTAACTCTAGAGGTATAGGGAGAGATTCACGGACTCTCATTAATGAGATAGCCTCTCATTTTTTGTATAAATAGGGGAATATTTCTCCTATCAAATAATGTGTAAAATTGGAGTTATGCTCAAGCTTTGAATATGGAATTAGATTATGGCCCCTTACTCATGAATGTTCCTTCATTTTGATTTGGTTTTGCATACATATGGAGCATCTCGATTTACCATCTCTCATACTTTTAGATCAGCTGCCTAAAATGTGTGAGATTTACTTGCTTTTATAGATTAAAGTTAATTTTCTTTCTTAGTATTAGTTTTAGAATAACTGTGTAATCTTTCTTTTCTAAAAACATTTCAAGAGGATATATTTATCTATTTTCCAATTGGATTAAGTTTGAGGCAATAGAGCTCACAGTTATTTAGTTTCCTTTCATGTTCTGCTATTTACTTTCTTATATCAAACTATCAATTCATTGTATAAATGAATGTTCCTAAAATATCAGGCCAAGAAGGTGACTTGGCATACTTCCAAATTGGGTGATTGAATGTTCAACCTATGCAATCATTGAGATTTGATTTTACATGCCTTTACATTGTTTTCTAGATTTAGATCCTCATTCAATTGTATAATTGGATGTTCTTAAAGATCAGGCCAAGAAGGTGTCTTTTTATACTTCCAAATTGGGTGATTAAATGTTCAACCTATACAATTATTGAGTTTTTCCCTTTACATGCTTTAATTTCTTTCCTAGATTTAAAGACTAAAGTATAAACGGTTGCTTATACATCATCTCAAGAGGGTGATTCTATCATACCTCCATATTGGATGTTGAAGTGATTGAATGTACCTTAGTTGTTTTCCTTTACATGTTTTGAAATGATTTCTTGGATTAAAATTTCAATTCCTGCAAGTGTGATTACACACGCTATATTTTCTTTTGAATTTGCTTTCTTTATTTTTGTTACTTGATTTCATAGGTTAATTGAATTTCATTTTCATTATTTGATTTCATAGATTATATGAATTGGTTTTTGTTATTTTGTAGTTAGAATGATCTAAAATAAAAGATAATTTCTAGCACATATAGTGCATGCATGCTTCACAAGCTTACGAAACCCCCGGGTTGATAAATTAAATAATAGAAAATTATCTTGCCCCAACATTTTGGTGTCGTTGCCGAGGAAGTGTGCATAGGAACTATCTTTTATTCTAGAGTGTATTTTTTTTTTAGTTTTTACTAACCATTTATGGACAAAGAATCTAAAATGGAGCCCAAAGACTACATTTAGGAATGGTATCAAAAAGAAATTGCACCACAAAATTCATCAATTCTTCAAGAGATCCTTGCGGCAAATCGAAAGGACAAGTTGATTTCACTTATCCTTACAAACCATCAGGTACATTTTTCAAGTTGGGATATGAGCATTTCAAAAATTCTAATCCGTAAATGGCTTCATTGGAAGCATGAATATACTTTAAAAATATATATATATAGTTTTTTTAAATAGATAGGAAAAATAAAAATAAAATTAAAAAGTTAGAATTTTAGAATTTATTTTATTTTATTTCCAAAAAAATAAATAATCAACATTGATTAATTCATTTTGAATAAATTTCAGTGACGCAATAAGAATCACTTCGTTTTTTTTCTCACCATAAAAAAAAAAATTGTAGGGGAAAATATGAATTTATTTGATGAAGCTGACTAGTATGCTCTTTTCCCACGCCTCGTTGCGACCTAGAAGATCAGAAAGTCAAATCAGTCAATTTAAAAATTCATTAAAAATTTTGTTGAAAATTGATCTACAATTCTATTGAAAATCGTCATTTGAGTCATTATCCTTTTATCGGGTCTGCAATTTTAAATTTTTTGCAGCCTCTCAATGTTTTTCCGATTTATTGAATTCCATGTGCACAATTTTTCTTTAAAAAAAAAAAAAAAAAAAAAAAAGAAAAGTTTTCCCATGGAAAGGAGGCCCACGCATATGCCTGAGACCAACCTTTTTCTAGGCCTTATGCATATCAGTAGACCTTCACTCCACGCAAAAACCCATGCACTACAATAAAAAAATAAACTTTCTCCTTTCCATATTCGATTTTCCTCAAGCAGCAGTTATTATAAATCGATTTTAAACAGTTGTAGAGAAAGACAATGAAGGTGCATCGGATGAAGAAACTGCTGATGAAGATAAGATTGCAAATTTTTAATGAAGAGAAGATTGCAGATTCAATTGCAGAGACAGACAATGAAAGTGTATCACATGAAGAAACTGCTGATGAAAAGAAGATTGCAAACTACTGATGAAGAAAAGATTGCAAATTCCATTCTAAGTAATTGGAATGAGGGATGTCGATCTGAACTTCTCTGTGAGAGACAAGCCATTACACATCAAAACCACAACAATTTCATTTTTTTACAGAAATAATTGCCAAAAAACGAAATTGCTAGAAATGCGTAATTCTTAAAAACACCCGATTTTAAAACGCATTTTGTGAGCAAACCAGGGTGCATTAGGAAACAATAAAACATGGTTTTTTTCTAGAATGGGGTGAATTAGATACCCATATAGAAATTTGATGAAATTCGTAGCCATTTGGGAGAAATTCAGGGTTCTTAGGAGCTTTATTTTGCATATTACATGAGGAAAAAAACTATTTTTTTTGAATTGTTTAAACATGGCAAGTTGAAAGCAGAAGAATCCAAGTTAATAATAAACTCTAATCCACATGGCAAGTGGTGTAAGAGTCCAATTTGATTTTAGACACATATGTTTTTCATTCCATATGTGTCTCATGATTAAAAAATAAATAAAATCAGTTAAGAGAGTTGTGGCAAATTTCACATGCTCAATTTCACTTGGAATTTTTCCAACATAATAGATAATCCATCAATTGCATCATTATTTTTTTTAGATTTAATTGGGATCATGAAATCTCCAAAAAAATTATCCTATTAAAAAAAAAAAAATTTAAAAACTTTGCAACACAGATGATGATTCAATTTGATAGATTTAATAATAACTTGTGGAACAATTGGAAGATTACTTAGATGATTTCTCAATATTTAGCATTAAAAATTATTGCTGTGCATTTTTCTATGAAGTTTTAACTTGCAGGACACAACGAATCTTTGTGATGCCAATTGTTTTATTGAGCACAGTGCATGAAGTCATCTGACAATAGGGAGTTGCTTTATTTTTCATGTTTATTCTATAAAAATGGATTCTTATCAATATCATGAATTGGACCGAATATAAAACTTTTTTATTTTCCTTAATCTCTTTCATTTGACATTTAATTTTTGCGTAAGAATCAGAAATAAATTAACTACTTCTTTTTTAACACACTGATGTTCTTTATGTCAAGTTTTTTTTTGTAGGTTTAGGATGATTGAATGATCAACAAGAAGATTAAATTGTGACGACAATTGGTCTTCAAAGGACCAATTTCATGAGAAACATAAGAACAAGTCCATGTCCATATTTAGTAAGACCATTACTCTTCCTCCGTTTTGAATTATAAATCCAACCAAGAACTTCAAATCAAGCCAAAATTATTTCCTAGCAAGAGTCAGTTGTTCATTTTTCTTCACTCGCATACACTTTCCATTACTTTTTGTCTACTCCACAAATAAAAGTAAGAAGATCACCTACATGCTTATTTCCCATTGTCATTTTCCATTTCCATTTTCCTTCTACTGTCCTTTCTATTTTGCAAATAAACCTTGCTTCAATGCAAATTATTGAGTCCATAATCTTTTGAGTCTAAGTTCCTTGCAAAAACACCTTGAGGCTTGCATGCCTTAATGACAAGTCTTCTTGCTGATGAACAATGGGAATACATTAATGTCCCTTATTCATCGGATATTCTAGGTACTCGACACAAAATTATTCGTACCTAGTAAGATGTGTTTGGGTATCTTGACTCTCATTGTCATCAATGGTGAGATTTCTCGTGTTGACTAGTGGCATCCATTAATGGCCACTAAGTCAACGATTTCCTGTTATGTTTGACATCAGAACATCTATTCACATAGAAGAAATTATGCCAACGAGTTTTCAAGACATGAAGACTATAATTTTCCTCATTTTTAAGTAAATCAAGAATATATGCAACCACAACAGATCAGAACCATTCTGCAACTGCAGAATCATAGGACAGCTACAGAATCAGCACCATTTTGCAGCAAATTAAACAGTTTTAGTAGAAGCAATAAAAAGTAATCTTGAATCTTTTATACATAACTTGTACAACCACATGAAGAAGATTATGATAAGAATTTTGTAGCCTCCACACATGCAATTCATCCATTTCCAAAGGGTAAGTTAAGGTATGTCATTTTCTAACTTTTTACCATAGAATTCCTTAAAAATCTAGAATGATAATTTTTGGAAAAAACATTTCTTTTCCTCATTTCACAAAATTGCCAATACCATCAGTTTGGGGGGGGGGGGGATACATTCATATTCACATTTTTCCACATTCATACAACATTCAAAAGTCCATATACTTTCAAAAGATATTAACTACTACATTATTTATATGAGCATGCAATGGCTTTTCAAAAGTACTAGAAAAAAAAGATAATTGGATACAAACACAATCATGTTTGTCACACAAAAACCAACCATGTTGAAATTCAACTAAAATAATTTGCAGAAGTATGAAGTTATCAAATGATATCATGCAAAGTTAAGCCGAATCTCAAGGATCAAAAGGAATTAATGTAATATATTGCATCAAGACATGTAATAGCTTCAGTTGGGGGGTATGTTGGGCCTTGAAATTGTCATTCACTTCCATTACATTTTCACTTATATTTCCATATTACCACCTTCACTCCACCTCCATTTCATTACATTTACCTTACCATTACCACTATTGGGTTACATTTATGTTTTTCCAAACTTTATTAATTCTTAGCATTTTTAAGTGAATTTGTGGTTAAAAATTAGAAAATAATATGCACATACTTATACCTAACAAGTGGAATGAGTTTTTTGCCATGTGTAGGTCAAAATTAAGCTTCCAAAAGACCCTTATGTGGCCTCCTAAGGCAAAATTAGAATTTGGATGGAGAAGATCTGGGATCATAAGGATATGTGTCTAATTTCCTATTTCTATTATAACTCTAAGAAGACACATGCCTTATCACTTCATATCTGGATTGTCACTCTAGAGATATAGGGAGAGATTCATGGACTCTCATTAATGAGATAGCCTCTCATTTTTTGTATAAATGGGGGAAGCTTTTTCCTATCAAATCATGTGTAAAATTGGAGTTATGCTCAAGCTTTGAATACATAATTAGATTGTGGCACCTTATTCATGAATGTTCCTTCATTTTGATTTGGTTTTGCATACATATGGAGCATCTTGATTTACCATCTCTTATACTTTTATATCAGTTGCCTAAAATGTGTGAGATTTACTTTCTTTTATAGATTAAAGTTCATTTTCTTTCTTAATATTAGTTTTATAATAACTGTGTAATCTTGTTTTTCCAAAAACATTTCAAGAGGATAGATTTATCTATTTTCCAATTAGATTAAATTTGAGGCAATAGAGCTCACAGTTATTTAGTTTCCTTTCATGTTTCGTTATTTACTTTCTTATATCAAACTATCAATTCATTGTATAATTGAATGTTCCTAAAATATCAGGCCAAGAAGGTGACTTGTCATACTTCCAAATTGGGTGATTAAATGTTCAACCTATGTAATCATTGAGCTTTTCTTTTACATGATTTTACATTGTTTTCTAGATTTAGATCCTCATTAAATTGTATAATTGGGTGTTCTTAAAGATCAGGCCAAGAAGGTGACTTGTCATGCTTCCAAATTGGGTGATTGAATGTTAAACCTATGTAATTATTGAGTTTTTCCCTTTGCATGCTTTAATTTCTTTCCTAGATTTAAAGACTAAAGTATAATCAGTTGCTTATACATCATCTCAATAGGGTGATTCTATCATACCTCCATATTGGATGCTGGAGTGATTAAATGTACCTTAGTTGTTTACCTTTACATGTTTTGAAATGATTTCTTAGATTAAAATTTCAATACCTGCATGTGTGATTGCGCACGCTATATTTTCTTTTGAATTTTATTTCTTTCTTTTCATTACTCGATTTCATAGGTTAGTTGAATTTCATTTTCGTTATTTGATTTCATTGATTAGATGAATTTTTTAATGTTATTTTGTAGTTAGATTGATATAAACTGAAAGATCATTTCTAGCACATATAGTGCATGCATGCTTCACAAGCTTACGAAACCCCGTGTTGACAAATTAATGATAGACAATTATTTTTCCCCAACAAGAGTCACGGAAAGATCAAAATGACTACTCAGGAAATCTAAGCAAGAAGATGTAGAAAGCTTCCGTGAACTGAAATATACAACTTGGTGATCAAATGAAAGAGAAATGACCAAGGACCTAATGTACGTGCAGGCATTCTCCCCGAATGCTGTGTTCGGTGTATCACGGTTCTAGGGCGACAGAATCGGCTTCCTACGAATAAAGGATTGCAACCTATGAGGGTATCCCTTTATATACTCAATGGTACAGGGAGCACAAGTCCGTGCTAGCACTGTCTAATTCCAAATGGCGAACAACAACTACTAGGTTTAAAGACGCCGAAACACGTCACTAGCATAGACCTCTAAGTGTGAATGTTAAGTTTCAATGTTTCCTTAGATTGGTTGAATAAATTTTAATGGTTTATCTTCAATTATGTCTCGGTTTCAAGGACCTTCCCCTGTCATCGAAGAACTCCTATATGAAGTTATATGAGAAAAAAAACATTCCTTTCGATTTGATGAATGCTATCTAATTAAGGGAAGAGTCTCAAATAATATAATGCAAACGAAACTTTTTCCCGACTAGATGACTTTCACTATCCAAAAGTAGCCTAAAACATTCAAAGATGTGAATTATGCAATGTAATCTATGCAAAATCTTCTTTTTGAAAACTATGCAATCCTAATCTATGCACAATTTCCTTTTTTTTTTTTAACTATGCAATTGTAATCAATGCACAATTTCCTTTTTCTTTTGAATGAATAATAATGAACTCAATGCATTTTTCGATGAAATGAGAATCTACTTAATGCATGATTTTAATGTAAAAGAATGCACTCAAAGCGACCTTTAGTTTCCAATCATTAAACAATGTAATCTAAGTTCAGTGATACATCTTGAAAATGACTTTTCAATGCAATGTGATCTAATGCACTTTAACGAAAACCAAACTCTGAAACGAAAACTAAATGAACAAAAATTTCCTTAATGCAAAAGAGATGCATTAAACATTAAGAATAAAATATTGTATTGAACACTTTGTGGCAAAATTCCTCAAAATTCTACAAGAAATATGAGTTCAAGCACGAAGAGGACGTCCAAATCCTGGGCTCAAAATAAGGTATTAATTCCCTTTTACATCAAGTAATCATACAAAGAATACTTTTCAGTTGAAAAATGAGAAATGTAATCTATGCTCACAAGCGAACAATTAGACCCAATGAACTCGGACAGACACTTGATACTTGATCACTCAATCAACCAAAAAGAAAAAGGCAATCAACTAGAGATAGCTCACCAAGAAAGGAGAGTGACTAAATCAGTAGATCAATGTCCTGTGAAGCATGCAACCAGGCAATTAATGCATAGTCCTAGAAAAACCTAGGGTGTAGGATGCACGTCCCAACAGAAAGGACAAAAAAAACAACCAATAACCAAGCCAATGAGTCAATCAAACCAACTTGAGTGAAGAGGCATTAGGGGAATTTTGAGGTCTAAAATGGGCCTCCTAAGGAAATTATAAATAATAGTGGAAATAATAAAATAAGATTTGATGACATCATCAAATTTTAGAGGGAAAAAAGAAAAAACTATTTTTTCAACACGTATTTTCAACTTATCTCCCAAAGTTTTTACTCAAATTTCGAGCGGGAGTACTCGTTGGATGCAAAATTTAATTCCTCATCCAAGGAGCACCCATGTTGCATACTTTCGATGGACCTTGTACATGAAAAATGAAAAATACATGAAAAACGTGATTGCAATCATGTTTTTTCATGTATTTCTCATTTTTCGCATAGCAGGGTCCATCGAAAGTATGCAACATGGGTACTCCTTGGATGAGGAATAAAATTTTGCATATAACAAGTGCTCCTGCTTGAAATTTGAGTAAAAACTTTGGGAGATAAGTTGAAAATACGAGTTCAAAAAGTATTTTTATTCTTTTATTATTTTTTAATCTTTTTACCCTTTTACTTAAAAAATGGTGAATTATCCCCCATGGTTGACATCATCATCTTGAATCTTATTGGTTATTAAAAATTTGATTTTAGCTGTACATATTTCTTAGGAGGCCCATTTTAGACCTTAAAATTTCCCTAGTGAGAACATGTAAATCATACAGAGAAAAGGATAGAAAGGGAAATACACACTGGTGAAGGACTTAGGGAAGAAAACCTTAATTTTTCAGATACACCGGAATTGGCACGACTTTTGGGGATGAAACTAGCACCAACAGGCCATTGGCGCGATTTTATAACTGAAAACTAGCACCAGTCGGTGCGACTGTCAGACGAATAAAAGCGGCAAAAGAAAAAAACAAAGAATTAATTGTAATCAAGGC
Source organism: Pinus albicaulis (assembly GCA_034641835.2). Lineage (NCBI taxonomy): Eukaryota > Viridiplantae > Streptophyta > Pinopsida > Pinales > Pinaceae > Pinus > Pinus albicaulis. Next base: position 195,969,156 of record CM076579.1, read on the forward strand.
CAGATTCACCACTTCAAGAAAAAACTAAAATATTGTAATTGATGAAAAACATAGGTCAAAAAAGGAAATGGTTGTTCAACTAACTCTTCGAATGACTAAGACCTCAAAGAGTGAAAAACTCAAAGGAAACTCCCCAACAAAGTCGTCAATTTGTTGTCCAGGTAAATCTCCTCTACGGACAAAGAAGATCCCTCTAGCCCTAGGGTGGGTCTAGAAACAACGGGAACATACTAACATCTACCTTCCTAGATTGTAAATGAAAGTCAGAGCAAGGAAGATGGCCTACCTTTTTCTAATGTTATGTTGTCATATTTTGCCGAAGATTCTTGATTTGTTTCTCTTCTCAAGCTCAATGCACGCTGCTACCAACGTTTAATTACCTCCACAGAAAGTCAAGTCACCACCTCAAGAAAAAAATCACAAAAAACATAAAACAATTACAACCTATCTAACTGATCAAGGAATGCTAGAAATCTCATTATAAATGTAAACAAGAGTGGAAAATAAACATCAGTTACATTTTATTATGATAAAGACAAGGGGAGTTTACAACCAAGCCTTGATGTTGAGGCTCTCCTTTGGCAGGTCTGTATCCAAGCACGTTTGCAACACCCTAATACAAAATGGTCTAAGATCTCACTATGTTCTTAACACACAAAAACAATCACACTCTGCACTATTCTCCCTAAGCTATGGTTTCTTCTTCTCTCTATGCTAACTCTAACTAAGGTAGTAGATGTGAAGGAGTTTTCCTTATATAAAAATGGAGGAGGAGGTTATGGGCCATCAAATAATGGGAAAATAACTCATCCTTTAGAGTAGTTCCTATTTCTTGGGAACAAGAATCCCAAAGGGGAATTCCTTGGCCATATCCTCAAAACAAACTTCCAGCTCGCTGTCTCGAGAAGCTTCGTCTCTATTTTAAAAAATTTCCAAAAGATGATCAGAGCACTGATCGTTGTGGGTCTCAGTGCAAATGTTTGCTATCAGCGTGGATCAGACACTGAGACAAAGCACCGACCTTGAAAACTAGTTTTATATAGGGATCTTCCAGAAAATTTGTAAAAGGGAGATGAATTTGTAGACAAAGTGTGGTTCAAGCGTATGTATTCCATGTTTGGAAAGTACACAAGGGTCACTATATGGGTCCTCCAGGATCAAGGAATGGGGAGTACAGGGATAGTGACAAATTTTTGTGTAACACTAACGTTTATTTCCAAGTTTATGTGGTTGTGCCTTTTTGCAGAGACCTCCGTCTATGTTGTGGAGTAGGGCTGAAATTGATCCCTTTCTCTCCTTCAGTCCCTAGTTCATCCCAAGTGACAACCTGAAGCAGATCAGCTCCAAAAAAATACTTTTGCAGGAATTTGCGCACATTTCCCATAGACAGGTGCACTCATGGCGCACGGTCAGAGCTGACCTATGCGCAGACATCGTGCCTGTTTCAGCCTTTTGTGCACAAAAGACAAAATGAGAAATTTCTCCCATATTTCTATATTTTCCTTCTTTTAAAGTGCCTGGCAACCCATAATACATCCTCTAGCACTGGTTGAGGTACCCTATAGCTTGCTAAAGCTCACTCTTATCTGCTTTTGGTAGGCTTGGTGTTAGTTTTATTTCAAGTTTATTTTTGCAAAGTTCACACATAGTTTAAGTAGGGGGAAAATTAGCTTGCATTTCGAAAAAAAATTATGTTTTGAAAATTTAGGTACCAAAACACCTAGATAATTAGCTAAATTAAGTGGCCCAAGCCCACGCATGCTTAGCTAGTTCCTTTTTTCTAGTGTAGAAGTCATTAGTTTAGTTCAATTTTTACACTAGAATTTCGGGACCGGGATTGAATTTTTCAATAGAAGAGAAAGTAATATTTGTTTCCTTTGCACCCTTCGGTGATCCTAGGCAAGCATATGAACACTCACAACTCACCATCTCCCTGTAGTTGATCACATAGATTAACTAGGAAAATTTGAAAGAGGCCCATATCCGTGCATGCTTTTCTTTTGAGCAAGGAACAATAGAACATAGTTTAATAGGGGATTTTGAAAAGGATCATCGCATATCCACACGTTCAAACTATCTGCTTGTTCATTTTTTTCTCACACACATCCAGACACTAATTAAATAAAAGACACCTAAAACTAACTTAACAAAACTCACTAAATTTTCCCCAGAGGGGCCACAAAAGAATTTATAGTTTAAGTGAAGATCAAGGGGGTAGGCATCCAATTAGCCACCTTGATCATTCTTCATCTTGAAACATATAAGTTGACTATTTAGGGAGATTTCAAATCCACCTATCAACCCACGGAAAAGAAAACCCGAGTGCGGAAGAGACCCGTTTCAGAGGGGGTTAGGCTTAGGCGCAATGTGGGCAAGTATCAGTTGAGGTTACCTGAATCAGATGATACTCAGTACTATTAGTTGAATTACCAAGAAGCCCAATACTCGAATGCTCACGTGGGACGGTGGTACTTAGTGGCCAAAATTAGGGCATCATTTCCCTATAGGTGACGGTGCAGACAAGCATTAGATCCTTTACCATTACCTTGGTGGATTTTCTTCGGCTGACTGGGGACATTGCCAGCTCTTACTGGACGTTGTGCCAGCACTCGCAAGATATCTTCTCAAGGCCCAGTTACATTTGAGTGTGTGAGGATGATTAGGTCTTTTAGGATTTGAGTATCATATGAAAACAAACAAAAACCACATTTTTTTATGGAATGATCACATAGGAATAATTTAAAGGGAAATTTAATTTTATTTTTTCTTTGTTTTATGTATGCAATCAGAATTTTTCTTTGATCATAATCTCTATCCTCTCAAATATTTTCAAAGCCAAACCTAGTTAACACTAGAACGGACCCAACGAGACCTTGTCGATCTAGACGTCTTTTGGAACTCCCCCATTACTGGGAGGGGTTCTAGGTCTTTTTCCATTTAGGCATCATAGACAGAACGTTGCCACCATTATTGGTTCGTCCTTTATTGGGGCATCCTTTTTTGGGAACCCTGGTCAGTCTCCCAACGCCACACCACATTCCACTCCTCCCACAACCCCTAAAGGGCATAGCAGTGCTACCCATTCGAGAAGCCAATCAAATACACAATAGGGTACGTCAAAGATAAACCATCTTCCTAACCAGAACATTGTGTTTTCACAAGTTGCAATGGCTACAACCTCGCAGTCACCTTTTCTAGTTTCGTTGAATCTACCAGATTTAACCAAGTTGATGAATGACCCCATTGTGCACAACCCCATATAGCCTTCCATGCCCACGAAGCTCCCTTCCTACATTAAAAAGTTTGAAGGAAAGCAAGTAGAAGACCTAGGAAATCATGTTATGGCTTTCCACCTGTGGTGCTCGTCGAACAACATCGTGGATGATACTATTCTACTGAGACTATTTCAATGCACTTTGACAGTAGTAGTAGTGAAATGGTATGTGGAGAAACCCTCTGCTACACATGGAACCTTTATTGCCCTCGCCACTGCGTTCCTAACCTTTTTTCAGTTATCCATCCACCATGATTCTGGAATGGAATTACTGACACACTTTAGGCAAATCCCCGCCATCCATATCTCAGACCATATCCATGAATTGTAGCAGCATTGTAGTTTATGTAAAGCCAAACTCGACAATCGGGTACTATTAGACCTATTCCTGAAAACTCTCACTGCAGAGATTTTGAAGGATGTGGCACAACAAAGGCCCATATCTAAAGAGGACGCCATCAGCAAAGCCCGACAGCTCAAGTTGATTTATATGCAGTCAGGGTATATTTACAATATCGTGTTGAACTCCCCACGCCTGCAAACTCACAAAGAATTTCTAGTCGTGTCGAACTCTGCAGATGGTTAAATTGGGTCATTGACCTAAATATACCCAGGCAGCAACATTCAAAACTCCGGTTACACATAATATTCTACCCAAAACATACCACAACCCGGCTACCAAAGTCATCATATGCCTCCGCAAAATTTGACTAGTAGAGTGTCATCGTATGAACATGGATGACCCTATCTTTTGGCTCACGGTACCCAGTACACAGATAGACATGCTGACGAAAGATATCCCCCCCAATAGCCATTCAAAAACTAGGGATCGCATTATGCTCAGTCCCCAGCACAAGACCCGCCTATGCAGAATAATGCACACGTGAACTTTGTGCAATCTTCCCAAAACCAACCGCACCAACCATATAACCAGGAGAACTATCCTATTAACTTGGTTAACAAAAAAGGGAAAAACAAGCCCAAAGGAGATCCTAGACAGGGGGACAACAACCAGTAGCACCCTCCATGATCTCAGGCTAGAAGCAACCCCAACCAGAATCAAAACCAAGACCCAAGTAATGCCCAATGGCAGAACAAAAGGCCACCTCTTCGAACAAACCACTCTTTTTCGATCTATGGTGAGTATGGCCATTACACTCGGCACTGTCTCAACCTCCCTAAGCTGAAAAAGCTGCAGAATAACTGTAGACAAAGGGGATTAGCCTAGCAGCCAGCAGTCATGCAAGAGCCCTTCCCCGATCAAGGGATAGTTAGCACTCAACAAAAAAATCTCGATGACTCTGGAAAAAACAGCCACGAAATCTACATGACTGGTGAAGAGATGTTTTTTCAAACACGGAATCGAAATTACGATACCCCACCAGATAACAACATGTCAGGGGCTTGTACAAGTGCACCAACTGCACCTTTGACAATATCAAAGATGGCTATCGAACCTTTGCCAAATATGGCTAAGGGACCAACTAGGCGAGCAAGAAACTATTCCAAAGAAGCCCATAATTATAGCATTGTGGATGATTTAGCTCAATCTCCCACTGCTATGTCAGCTTTGGAAGTTTTACAATCCTTCCCAAAGCAACGGAAAGCCTTGCTTTCTGCTTGAGGCACTATTGACCTTGCCGATAGGCACCAAATGGCTTTTAGACAAAGCCGTCCCTAGGCTTCCTTTGATGGTTGCCTTTCAGATACCCGTATCAGTCCAAAATATTACCATTCACTGATGTGTCATCGACGAGGGTGCATCCACATGCATCATGTCAAAGAACGTTTGGAAAAAGTTAGGGTCTTCCGAACTAAAGCCATTAGACAACACGCTTAGAGCATACGATGGTCGCCCTTCAACTCCCATTGCCCTCTACAGAAACGTCCCAGTCTGCTTAGCCATAAATATGGTCCTTATAGACATTGAAGTCTTGCATGCCCACTTGAATTATAATATACTTTTTGGTCAAAGTTATATGTATTCCATGTCAGCCATAGCCTCCTTTTTCTTTTGAACTATGATGTTCCCCCATGAGGACCACATCATTACTGTCGACCAATTGACACATAGTGAAAAGCGACCCCTAAAAAATACTAATGTCATTCTACCCTATGTAGATACATCTGTAGACACGCTGTCACGGTACCAAGAATATGGGCCTAGCCAGTTCAAACCATCGTCCATCCTAGGATCATTCCTAGGAGATCCCCCTATCATACATGAGTCATCACCTGATGTCAAAGGAGCTCCAGTGTGCATGATTTCCACATCAAGCACCGAAGCTACTGAGGAAATGAATACAAGCAGTAACGACATTGAGGCCTCGGCCACCATAGCCTCTCTAGCCTACGTCGCTTCCCAAACCCCTTTCCTCTATCCCCCAACTGGTTTCGTATCCAAGCAGGTTTTGGCAATAGTGGTGTTACCAAGCATATCGTTTGCAATCCCAGTTTGGTATCTCCTTCCCCCAAATGGGATAGGAGGCACACACATCACTGCCACAGGGTTAAATCCCCTCAGCCCTGAGGAGGCCCCACCCATCTAGGAAACGGTTGAAAACATCCCTACAAAGCAAATTACCATTGCAAAACCGATGATTACAACTAAGAAAATTGAGAGAAAAGGAAAGAAGCTAGAAACCCCCCCCACACAATGGGAATCACCAGTTTGTGCCATATGCGACGTAATAGGACACCCTATCCATCTCTTCCTAGAGCTGGATGAATTAAAACCACTTCTCGACTAAGAGGCAGACATTGCCACCCCACGTTCCCATAAAAAGGAACCTGTCACCAAGGGTAAAGGCAAAGCATTGCGTACCAATCACGCATGCGCTATCTGCAGCAATTATGGGCATTATACCCATCCTTTCCTAGAAATCCCATAACATAGGGATGCCTTGCACACCATCGAGTGATCTTATCAAGAGGATCCCCCCACCCAGTCTTCTGGAGATAAACCTCGTACCATCATATACCCACAGGAGGAACGACAGTCACCAAAAATACGCATGTTCATATTCCCCCCTCCTATCATACGCTGCACGTTGTGCGATGAACATGGTCACTTCCTCGAATAATGCACAACCCTGGAACTCATCCACATATGGTATCCTATAGAATGGGTTTACTACGTTGGATTTTGGGCAACACAATTCACATGTCCTTTATGCCCTGACAACCACCTTCTGGAAAATTGTCACTATATCCCCCGATTCTGATTAGCACTCACTAGCTTGCGCTCAGATATAGTCTGCCTCTCCCAAGAAGATGGCATAGAATCGGAATCCATGAAAAACTCAACAACCCAAGAAGATGTGATGAGCATATCCATCCTATTCTTGTCAACTGAAAAGAAACCACTCAGGGAACCCCTGATTACCCCCAACTGCTCTCTGCAGAAGACCAACATGTGTGTTATATAAAATGCCTAATCATGTGGTCACCATTTGCCCTGATTTAGCAACGTTACGATGCTGGTACCCTGCCAGACCACAAACTGAGCACGACGGGACCCCCATATCTAGGCTATTTTTCCTAGTATGTAAGGGCAATCACTGTGGACAACGTTGTACCTATATCCTGCGATTTTGTCCCTACATTGATATGATTCATACAATAGAGAAGAAACGAGATGATGAACTCAAACAATATAGAAAGAACATCACCCCCAGACCATCAACCCCACACCCACATCGGCATAAGGGGAAAACTAGGATGGCGCACCAACCAAACATGACCCAAACCAAACTGAGGATAACATGCGGACTATGTGACTTGAATTACCACCGGGTCAATCATTGTAAAGAACTAAAGCCCTTCGCAAGAAATTTTCATACAGTCTCTTCTCGGCCATCGAGACTTCTCTCTAACCAAGAGAAGATCATGCGTACCTATCGTTGGATTTGTTCACAATTTCACCATACGTTTAAATGTGAGCATCTCCCCAAGATCAGAGCGGCAAGATTAGTTCTATGCCTACACTTCCCCAAAGATATAGACACACCTAAGCCAACGACACGGAAATGGAAGCAAAAGACCTCCTCTTCAACAACATATCCTTTCCAAGCATCCACATCCGGGACGAAGAGTGGTGTTGGTTCCCACACAATATATTCCATTGGCACATTGGTACCATGCACCATTTGCACTGGCCAGAACCACGAACCAAAGGCATGCCTGGTAATGGAAACATTCAGGCACCTCTGCAATAGGCACAATTTCCACCAACAGGATACTGACCATTCTAATGGGGGACCTAACCTTGCGCTTACGCAAACTCCCATCATGGAGATCCTTCCGCCACCAAACTCCGATGACACGATACACCACATACGATTTGTATCATCATATACTGGGAATAGGATTGCAACCGCCCCCACATCCTAAGACTCCAACCTTATTCCTATTGCACAAAGTCAGGGTTCCTTACGTTGTTGCATTGATTTCCACAAAATATCAAATTTTCATGCCGCCATCAAACTCCTCGATCATACCCAGCCTCTAGAAAAATTCCTAGTACAACTAGAGCACATCGACGAAAGCCGATGACAGTTGCTGCAACACAACGAGGCCCATAAGAAAAGGGTAAAAGCATCATTCAACTGCCACATCAACCCTCGCTCATTCGTCGATGGAGAACTAGTCCTCCGCTATGATGTTGGAAAAGAAGCCCTAGGGCCAGGAAAGTTCGAAACCTTGTAGAAAGGAACCTACATCATAAAACATTGCCTCCGCCAGGGGGCATACATCTTGAAGGAACCAGACGAGACATGCCTAAGCAACCCTGTCAACGACCTTTTAAATAATTTCTATCCATAAGGCCCAAGAAGGCCCTACCCTAGAGTCAATGTACACAAACTTAATAACTTTAAATTTTTGACCAAAAGACTTATTACAAAATGTGCTCGAGTGCCTCAATGGATTACCAACCCTAACCTTATTTCGGATTCGCTAATGGAGCATCAAGATGGTCTCAAAGTTTAGCAGCAGTCGCCTGGATTATCTATCACCCTGACCGATCACCACTCTACACAAATAGTGTGTGCATCGGTTCAACAACAAACAATTAGGCAGAATATGACGTCATCATCGAACTTATGTGTGACGCCCTCCATCAGGGCATACACCATATGCATGTCTACCTCAATTACCAGTTATTAGTGTTGCAATTAAACCAAAAATTTGAGATAAGAGATTCACATCTATTTAGAAAATATTTGTGTGCAAAAAGATTAGGCATACAATTTGACTACATTACATTTACTCATGTACCAAGGAGTCAAAACTAAACAGTTGATTGCATGGCTAACAATATTCTAAACTGGAATTCATTTCGAATAAGCCATCATACATAAAAGCCAAAAAACATAAACATCCATCAGCATAACATCATCCATAAGCAGAAAAAGGGGGCACAACATGTAGAGCCGCAAAAAATATCTCTCATATATATATGATATTGTATGTGTCTGAGTACAAAAAATAGTGTCTCTGACCCATTAGTCAACCCAAAGATACACAAGAAGTTGTCAAAAATAGGGGAAGCATCATCATAATCGGTGCTTTCCCCGTGTACAAGTAAAATCTAGGGTGTTTCTCCCCCAGGTGGGGCACTTGGACCCACAACTGCTCCCGATACCACTACTGGAGCCGCCGTCAAAATGGAGACTTCCATGTGATGTAAAATAGGTCGATAGTCCCTCTCTCGGGCCATTAGCGTCTCCAACCAAACCTCCTCGAGATCATACAGAAAGCCTCGAGAAGGCATCCCTTGGTCAAGCGGTCCACTCGACCCCAGGCATCCTCTAGAACTGACACCCAAGTAGTCAGCTCAACAATGTGAGCCTCTATCACATCCACACGCACCGCCTCCGCATCGACATGAGCTCACTCAGTCGCATCCTCAACAGCAGTTGAGTTGCTGCCCTCTACCAAAGGGCTAGCTTCACCACCAGATCCACCACCCTGAGGCTTTGCAGGATCTCCTACTTGCCCCCCACGACCTCTCCGAGGTCTCCCAAGAGGACTGTGGCCAACCAATTGAGCCACGAGGCAGCCAACCTCACCAACATATGCAAGAGTAACCAAAAATATGTCACTGTCACCTTCAAAAAACATAAAATCATACATACTTAAATAAATGCAAAAAACTCAAAAACATGTCTGCTAGCCCCCAAGAATAGCCAAGAGGGAGACCCATCTCTGGATCCCCCCGAAAGTCCATCCCTTCATATGGGAATGGCAGAAACATCTGGGAGTTGACCTCAAACCAAGCCTCCATCCTGGAATTCTAGTAATGCCCCACCATACACCCACCTCCCCGCGGCATCACAGGATCCCACCTCCTCATGCGAGGCTCCCGTGGCCCATAGGAGGCACCACCACCATTGGTCTCAACAACACCACCCTCTTTTACATGATGCTACATAGAATGTTGGCATAGAAAATAGATTTGATCCATTCCAGACCTTGTTAAGATGCATCACCATCCCATCATAGAAAAATCGGAAACAATCGAAAAAATGCATGGCCCTCCACGAGCGCAAAACTTCAACCTGCGGGCCCGATGGCCGATGTGGATCTAATGACCCTTCAAGTTGCACAATAGCCACCAGAGAGCACCACTCGACCAAATCTATCACCGAGGCAATGTCTATACACCCCTCCATAAGGGGCACCCTGCCACAATGACATGCTCGGAACCTCTCAATATCCACTCGCCGAGAAGGAATTGGATACCATAGCACCTCACCCTGAGGCAGAAACCCGGTCACAAAGTATATATCCATCTCAGGATGGATAGCAAGGTCACTCCCATGCAACATAAACACGTTGTGCCTCCTGTGCCAATGCTAGATCAAGTAACGCAGTAGTCGATCTTGTGACTAGAGAAACTCGTTCTTTGTAAACTTTAAGAGACCCCATTGCACCAACTTTCATTGCACTTGACCGTTGGTAGCTAATGCAGTATGGAGCTCGGGCCAATCCCAGTCCCTCCATAACAACCTTTCATCCAAACAGGAACCCATCAGCAACAGAAAAAACATCAAAAAACAAGAAACAAATCCAAAAATTTTCCTCAGCCTTTTGTGTGCCTATCCCTCAAACATGCGCGTTGAAGGCATGCTTTTATTTCTCACAGGCACACCAAAAGAGGGGAACAGAGCACTTAAAGCAGACAAAACCCCAAAAATTGTGCGCAGAAGGTGTGCTCTGACCGTGATCGCCCGCGCAATCTAGGGTAAAAATAGCTCAGAATCCGTACAAACTAGTTTTGTACGGACCTCGACACCCTCAGACTGAAAAAATTAAAGTGCAGGATATTATGGAGGTTACCTGGGTATGATATCGTTAATCCCTGGTTCTCAGGCTGACCGCAATGACAAGAACTGCTCCGCAGAAGCCTCTGACCTCTCAAAAACTCAACAAGTACAAATGAATTGAATTAGGGCTATATTCACTTATATATCGCCCTTTTCAAAAACTTTGGAGGACCATAATGAGAGATCAGAAGGTCCATTCTCCAAACCGAAAGCAACACTGTGATCACCACTCCATAATGAACAGAGGCAATGCCACACATTTGCACTCCCAAAAAAAAAAAAAAAAATCAGCGCTGGCAAGTATGCCCTTTCTCATATTCTTTTCTAAATCTCATGTCTTTCAATAATATTGGATAAAGAAGACGCTTTCACTTGAGGTAGTTGTTTTTGCATGAAAACACGCAAACCATCCGCAACTCCATCCACTGAAAGTTCCAGAGTAGGTATCATTCTACCCCCAGCATGATAGAGTCCCAAAAAAGTCTGCATATCCTGACATCATTTCTCCATCATAAATTAACCATAGGTTCCACATATCCGACCATGTTTATCATCACCTCACCCTGCACATGATAAACATCCTCGTTGGTTGGTAGAGCCTCCCCTCCATGGCACTCGTCACCCAAAGTATACCATATATCACAAAAATAGCGACGCCATGGCCATACCACTATAGTCTCAGAAGCACCTCATGCCCATTCATCCACCATGCATAAGGTCAATTTTACCATACAAAATAAAACCCCTTTCCCATATGACGAGGTTGTGCAAGTAGATTGAAAGTGCACTACCGCGCCTCGCATTTGGCCCACCATCTGCGATACCTTTTTGTCTGCTTCATCAACCCCACACATGAGACCAACCAATGGGGCCACCACCCTCAGAAAAACACCTTCCTCACGTCATCAGTGAGTGAACACTTTCATGTTTTGGGGCACCCGTCTCTATGTTTTGTATAAACCAAACCTCATTATTTTATTCTTTTCGTAAGTGTACAAAGACCACAAACAGCACACTATGTCCACCACCCACTCATTCATTTTTTCCCCCATGGCAGCAGTCCCTGGTCGCCCTTGGTCGGAGTATCACACCCTTACACATAAGCCACTATGACATTCATAACCAGTTTATACCCACCCTGGAAGTCCTACCGACTCTAGGGATTTCCGCATAAAAAATATTTATGACTGCCACCAAGCTTCTTTTTATACTCGGACCTTGGGCCACTGAATCCCCATCATCAGTTTTCATTCATCTCTCGCCATCATGCTTGTGTTAAACCCATCACATCCAGGATACTGATACCCTGAATCAGTGACACTCTTGTTCGGTTGAGGCTTCCTTTTTTTCGACCTCAACATCTATTTTCCAAAAAGGAAGTGGTACCTTGGATCACTCCTCTCCATAAAAGGGGCATCATCGGATGGCATTGTGGGAGACATCATTGCCCATAGATTTCATCGATCCTCCTCACATTCGACCACAACACAAGCTTTCATGTCAAGATGGTATCGTACCTTACAACCATTTCACTTCGATCAAATTCTTCGAAGACCTGTACCTTCATAAGTGTCTCTTTCAACAATGCTTACATGGGAAGGTCCCAGCCAGCACCTATGTGTACAATGCGTAGTTACATGCCATACCAAGTTTACACACATAGGTACCACATTCCACCTATTGTCAAAGAAAAAGCTCCCTTGAGAGCAAGAGTAGTCATCGTCATCAACCAACAGATCACTACCCTATTAGCGACGCAGACAGAACATGTATCTGTCAAATAGATTTGTTTAACTAGCCACAACATTCCAAGCATGGGACATGCCCACCTCGTAGAAAATTTGTATATATTGTATTATATTTGCTTACAAGGGTCCCATAGGACATGCTTGTTCTTCGAACCAGTGCAGGGTGTCTCCAATTCTGAGCTACACGTAGGTCTCTCTCTCTCTACGCACAGTATACATAAAAGAAACTATAATGTATTTCGGCTATACAGTTCTTCCTAGACCTCACACATTAGGGGGAAACTGTTATCACTAGAAAATTGTACAAGAAAATACGACATTATTTAATGTCAGGCAGAAGGATTTATAGGGTTGAAAGACATTAGAGAATCTGAAACTATTTAAAATTGTCTAAGGTCTGAGGAAAATATCAAATTTGAACTACTCATAAATGCTTTTGCGTGCAAAATCCTTCGATAAGCACGCCTTTACGCACCTTTTGACCCAAAAATCATGCAATCCTGGGAGTGGTGGAAGTCACTTTCTGGGACCACAAAAATCACACTCTAGGACATTGATTCGACACTTGAAGCCACCTAAGGACAACCACCCAAGCCTCCTTAGGACATCAAGGGAGCACACAATGGAATCATCCCCATCCCTTGGGTCACCATCCAAAATGTACCAAGAGAGGGAAGGAGGATTTGAATTATCCTATAAAAGGCCACCAAGAGATGAGTAACTTGAGAGCACATTGTTATGTTGTCCAAAATTGCCCCAAGCAATACCAGTAGTGTGTGATTTGAAGCCGAGATAGAGGGGACTCATTTGTTGGCCATCCAACAACTTATGTCCACAATAGTAGGGAGAGGAAGACTTTACGCCAAGGTAGCTCGGAAGTAAATCCTTTCATTGGGACTTAGAACCCCAAGTTCTAAGGGCCTCTTAGTATGTGGATTAAAGTTTCACCCTCATTTCCTACCAGCACTCAATAAGAGGGAGCGTAGGCATCGTTGTTTGGATTATTGAAGTTGTGTGACTCTATTTAGAGATTTTTGTTATTTTTTTAGTTTTAGTTTAATTTTTATGTTTGAATATGCATGCTATTTCTCTATATAGTATGTTTATGTTCTAGCATGTTCCACTAACTTTCTTTACTCCATATATTGTTTTCCTATGACCAATAACTTAAGAGGGAAAACCACACCCCTTAAGTTGGTGTGATTTCGTACATGTGTGCACCAAACACAATAAGAGATTAGTAGACCAAATATAACCTTTCATTGTATGCTTTCATTATAATTTTACCCTTTGTCTCATATATATACACTAAGGAGGCCTAGCCTTAAGGGATAACATATTGCCTTTTGTATTGAACTTTATTGTAAAATAAGTAATTCTCATCATATTTCATTATATTCATTAAATTCTTATCATTTTTAAGGCACATGGTTCATAACATTTGCTATCAAATCCATGGTCCTATGGTAGGTTTTTCTACTTGAATCAAGTCATCTTGGAATTTTCACTATAAATCTTTTTGGATAGTCTTAAGCTACAAACATTTTGAGGAGTTTGAAGAAAAATATCTATCTACAAGTGGTAAAAAATTCATATTATGTTACAATATACTATCAAAGATATACCCTATGGAAGTTAGAATTTGTGTTTGGTTTTCAAAATAATTTCAAATGAGTCATCTTTGAATTTTCGTTGTAATTTTTTGGGAAGCTTTAGATAAATTAATTTTAAAGAAACTTTACCATAATATCTATGTACTATTGAAATTATGATATATAATTTTAACTGCTAATGAAATTTAATCTAAATAAAAATACACAATCCTACTAATCCAGGTGGATATTGGTGGCCATCCACCTATTCCACCTAGACCTCTAGTCAGTTATATCAGTTTCCTTTTTTATAGCAGCATTTACTATTTTTAACCATTTTTCAAGTCTTGAATCCGGAGCAGTTTTGACCCCCTAGACACCATTTTTTTGAGGTATGTAGTAGGCCCATAGCCACAGGCAGGGGCCTGAGGCACAACCTGTAGTACTCAAAGAGATATTTCCAATGATATATCATACGTGCCAAATGGAGATAATATGACCATGTTATGACCCCGGGAAGTTGGCTTCCAAGCTAACCCCAAAAAGCCCACAAACTCTTGGTGTTTCATCTCCCGGGGTTAGGTTTTTGGTTGTTTATGGTTTTCCTACGTTGTTTAATAATAAAATGGCCCTTTAGCCTCATTGTAACACAGTTCAGAGGAATGTAGCTGCCACATTTCTTCTTAGAAATAACCTACCAATTCCCTAGCTAGTTTATTTCCATCTTGTCTGTAAGCATATTTCAGTTATTTGATATTAATGAAATGAAGTGTTATTTTCACTACTCCTCTATGTTTGTTTGTATTTTTTTATTTTATTGTGTTCCTGCATAAGTGTGGATCAGTGGTATAAGAGTGGTCTTCTCTATCTCGATCCTTTTTTGCATGTCCCTAACGAGGTTGGGGTATAAGGAGTTAGGGCTCGATTTGGCTGAACCTTTTCAAGATCAACCTCACAAACCCCGACGACCACCCATGGGGAAAGAAAATAAAGACGAGGGAGCAGGAGATCCTATCAAAATATTTCTTGAGCAAGCCCTCGAGAAACAAAGGAACATGATGATGGATAACTTTACCCATATCCTTCAACGACTGCCCATCGATGGTGCATCTGCATCCAACAGCCACTCTGGGTGCGCCACTCCTTTTAGGGTACAAGTAAAATTTTACATTCCCATATTTGAGGGCCAAATATATGCGGACATCATAGATAGATGGTTGAATCTATTAGAAGGACATTTCTCATTTCATGATGTTTCCAACCGGGAAAATATTACCTTTTCACTCCTCAAATTCGCCCCCAATGTCAAGGACCAGTGGGAAACCTACTTTTAGAAACAGGATGAGAGGGAACCCTCTCTGTTCTCGGTCTCACCCACTTGGGATTCATTCTGAGATGCTATCAAGGAACAATATTATCCCGCAGGGAGCTATGAAGAAAAGTACATACAATGGACTACACTATGGAAACAAAGGGATCAGGATGTGCATGAGCTGACGAATTTGTTCCATTCCTTGCAAACAAAGTTGGGTATCAAATATTCATAGAATTATTTGGTACTGAAGTACCATAGTTTTCTGCAGAGATACATTCAGGAGGAAATGGAGCTCCTCGACATCTCCTCGTTTGGTGTAGCATACTGGTATGCTACCAAGATTGATTATAAATTCAAACAGAAGAAGTGATACTTTGGATCTGCAAATCAGAAGCAAGGGAAAGGTACCCCCAAACTGCAGAACAAAAGACAAAGCCAAGGCGAGGTGACCTTGTACATCCTGCCAAATCCACAAGCAAAGAACAACGCTGCGAAGCTAAAGAAGGACACGAGAAAGTGGTGTGAGTTCCATAAGAGCTACACTCGCAACAAGAGTGAGTGTCCGACGAAGAAGTCACTGGTGGCTGAGCCGAATGCTTATGAATTAGATGCATGCTCCGATATTGAATCAGACCCGACAAGGGGAATGACGAAGGGAAGCAGATTATCAATTTGGAGCCCAATGCCACCATTGCCACCACGAAGATCCAAAAGAAGGAATTGGAAGATTCATAGGAGGGGGTGTGCCTCTTCCATTCCCAGATGTGGGTAAACGGTTCCCCAATACAGTTCATTATCAACACAGGATCCAAAAGAACCTGATTTCAATAGAGGTCTTGAAGCAGTTGGGCTTGTCGACCACAACACACCCATATTCGTACAACATCAGGTGGCTCAACCAAGGACGGGATCTCCGCGTCAGCCAAAAATGTCACCTTCCCTACAACATGAAGCCCTTCACGGATGAGGTATTATGTGACATTTCTCCTCTTGATGTTTTTGATGTATTATTATGCCAACCATAATTGTGGAAGTGACATGTTGTGTAGGAGTCAAGGCCTCGCGATGTTATTGTTACTTTGGGAAATAATTTGTATAGGACACCGGAGGTAGCACCGCCTACCGCCATCTCTTTGGTTATTGTAAAATGATGCAGTAAGCTCATTTACAAAAATGATAATTTGTTTTCCTAATGATTCGCCCTCAGGGAAAGAATAATATTGTGGCCACGACCTCCAGATAGGTCTCCTATGCACTACAACAATAAATGGAAAAAGTCATGGAGGAGTACGAGGACATCTTCACCTCACCCACAGGGGTGCCTCTACACTATCAAGTCAAGAACTCCATCGATCTGAATCCAGGTGTGACACTGCCCAATGGACCAATCTAGCGGTGCTCTGTTCTACAGAACAACAAAATCAAGAGGCATATTAAGGCTCTGTTGTAGAAAGGTCACATTCGGCTAAGTTCATTGCCCTATGGGAGCCCGATTGTGTTGGTGCAGAAGAAGGATGGGACTTGGAGACTCGGTATTGACTATCGGGTGCTAAACAAGATAATTTTTTGGAATAGGTACCCAATCCCATGAATTGATGACCTTTTGGACCAGCTCAAGGGGGTAAAATATTTCCAAGGAGGGCCTTTTCAAATGACTTTCCATGCCTTTCGGGTTGACAAATGCTATCGAAACCTTCATGAGGCTGATGGATGGAATCTTGCGACCATTCACCAACTCATTTGTGGTGGTGTAGTTGGATTACATCTTGATCTCCATACACTTGGGAATATCACCTCCACCACATCCGATAGGTCCTCCAAACACTGCAAAAACACAAGTTGTGTGCCAATTTGGAGAAGTGAGCTTTTGGAATGACCCAGGTTCAATATCTAGGATTCATTATTGATGAGTGAGAGGTGCATGTGGATCGAGCCAAGGTCCACATTATTCGGGATTGGCCAGTCCTAACCACACTAACAGAGATTCATAGCTTTCTGGGTCATGCCAATTTCTACCACTGGTTCATGTTGGGATTCTCTCATATCACATGGCCCTTGAGTCAAGTAACCAAGGGAGGATAGAACACAAAATTATTTTTGTTTGAATCTCAACAGAAGGTGTTCGTAGAGTTGAAACATCGCCTTTTCTCTGCACCAGTGCTCACATTACCAGACTTGCAACAACCATTTGAGATTGATACATATGCCTCTAATTATACTATTGGGGTATTTCTTACTCAACAGGGGCATATAGTGGCATATCACAGTGAGACACTTTCAGACACAGTCCGGAAGTATCCCACTTATGGTAAAGAGATGTATTCCATTATGCAGGATTTATGAAAATGGAAGAATTAAATTTTTGGGAAGGAAACGATCATCCACACACACCACCGACCCCTACAATTCATAGAGACACAAGGGAAGTTGCAAAATGATTGCCATCAATATTGGTCCACATACCTACAATAGTTTCATTTGAACATCAAGTACAATAAGGGAAACAATAATAATGTTGCATACTACCTCAGCCGACTACCGATCATGGCACTAACCACTGTGTTCAACTCTTATGGGCACGAGACTTCCGATTGACCACTTCTCTACAAAAGTGATCCAAACTTCACCCTCACATACAAGACTATCTTGGAGGGTAAGCAAGTTCCAAATTTTCACCTCTAGGGTGCATTGTTATGTCACCTGGGATACCTTTGTGTTCCTTCAAGCGAGCATGCCAAGATGTTTTAGGAAGCGCACTACAGTCAAGTAGTTGGGAATTTAGGGGTCGATAAAAAAGTGGCAGTACTGCAAATGTATTTCTATTGCCGAAACCTCAATAGGATGTCAAGAAGTACATCAGATCCTCCACTACCCATGCCATTGCTAAACTGACCATCAAGAAGCAAGGCCTATATACTCCGCTGCCTACCCCTAGTCAACCTTGGGAATCCATCTCCATGGATTACATGTCGGGCCTTCCTTCTAATAAGCATGGCAAGGACTATGTTTTTTTAGTTGTCAATAGATTCTTGAAGAAGGCCATTATGGTGGCCTGTAAGAATAATATCAACACAAGCCACTGTTAAACTCTTCTTTGAACGAGTGGGGGTACACTTTAGGATCCCACAGTATATCATCTCAGGTCAGGACAACAGGTTCCTTAGTACATTTTGGTCTAACCTCTCGTTGATGCTGGACACCAAGCTCACCAAGTCCACATCTTTCCATCCCTAAACTCATGGACAGATAGAGGTCGTCAACAGGATGATCTTACACATTCTACGCATGTACAACTCAAAGCATCCATGCACATGGGATGAGAGACTCCCCTGTGTACAACATAGTTATAACTAGGCTCTGCACAACTCAACCAACCACATCTCCTTTCAGGTGGGCTTGGTATTCCATCCACAATGTCCCATTGACATATTCATGCCATTTGCGGCTACTTAGGCAGATCAGTTCATGTCTGGTTTGAAGTTGACAAGGTGAACAACTTCATTGAGCGCATTCAACACATCTTCCAACAGTTTCATGACATATTGGATAGATCTAATGCTAAGTGCAAGTAGTGACATGATCAGCATCGAGTGCCACACAACTTCTAGGTGCCCGACATGTGGCTACATTTGCAGAAGGAGCGCCTCGTTGGACCCCACCACAAGCTGCGCCCACTTCGATATGGGCCATACACCATCACCAAGGATATAGGGGAAAATTCATTTGAGCTCAGTATTACACCATTCCTTGTTCTGCACCCATTTTTCAATGTGGACCACCTTCTGCTCTACTTTCCACCTCTACTAGACACACCCAACATGGAAGAAAAACTCATACAAACAGAGTTAAACATAGACTGCATGGAACAAAACACAACTGATCAGATCATGGAGACACAGATCAAGAACACCCACCAGCAGCGGATCCAGCTATATCGACTTGTCAAAGCAGGCCAGCTCCTCTACCATGGAAAGTGGTTCACCACTAACCAAGTTCAACATAAATTTCCTCACCTCATGGACGCTCTCCACACAATGGGGAAAATTGCTTCCTAAGGGGGGAGGAATGATCCAGGTGGATATTGGTGGCCACCCACAGTTTCCACCTATACCTCCAGTTAGTTTCAACAGTTTCCTTTTTTATAGCAGCTCATTTACTATTTTTAGCAGTTTTTCAGGTCTTGAACATCCAGAGCATTTTTGACCCCCTAAATGGCGTTTTTTCGAGGTTTTCAGTAGGCTCATAGCCATAGGCAAGGGCCTGTGGAAAAAATTGTAGTACTCGGAGAGATATTTCAGATTATATATCTTATGTGCCTAATAGAGATAATATGACCATGTTACAACCCCGAGAATTTGGTTGCCCAACTAACCCCAATGGGGCCCACAAACTCTTGGTGTTTCATCTCTTAGTGTTAGGGTTTTGGTTGTTTAGGGTTTTCTATTTTTTTCAATAATAAAAAGTACCTTGAGCCTCATTGTAACACAGTTCATAGGCCTATAGCCGCCACATATATTCTTGGAGATAAGGTACCACCGCCCTAGCTAGTTTACTTCCTTCTTGTCTGTAAGCATATTTCAGTTTGTTGATATTAATGAAATGAAGTGTTATTTATGTTTCATCTCTGCATTTATGTGTATTTCTGTATTTTATTGCATTCTTGCATAAATTCAAATCTCCTACTCTGCTGCTCAGCAAAATTCAATTCACAATATAGAAAATTAATCATAAGTATGCAATGAGAAATAACACACATGCATAGTATTTTTTCAGAGAAAACACTCTACTAAAAAACCCCTTTTCCTTCTTGCATTAATATGATGAATAGATATGTATTACAATTTCTATCTCAATATGAGGTCAACTTGTAAGTGAATAACCTATCTCTCTGCTCACTGATAACCTCTGACCTAGACTTAGTCAATTTCTGTTTGTTCTTGAGCCCCTATTTCCTTGCGTAATTCCTAAGGAAATTAGGCCCCTATTATTTAGGAATTTTCTTCAAAATTCTTGTGGAATTCCCAAGTTTGATAATCTAACTTCATGCAACACTTGTAGACTCAAGAAAAATCTACAATTGACGTTACACTACCTTGGAGTCTCCACCGCAGCTGGGGAAATAAAATTATCTGCATGCACTAGCTATTTTGGGATGATTTATCGGTTAATTGGATGATCATTGAGTGAGACTATTGTCCCACTACACAACTGATCCACCACTAGTTCCTCCAATAGTTAGAACTAGTTTAATTGAAAACAACCTAAAATAATTGACCTTAATTGCTACAAACTATAAATCACATATGATTAAATGAACTCCAAATCCTCTGACTCAAATTTACTGAGCTAACTGAGTTAAAAAAGACATGTCACACAAGTTAACTACATCCAAGTTCTTTTCTGATGTGGAAATTAAATTTTTCTCAATTTAACCAAGGAAAAATAAAATTGAGACTTTCTTGCTACATTCTTCAGCACTCCCTTTCAGTAAGAAAGTGATTATCAACCGCCCCTATCCTGCACCTATGGAACTCAAAATTCCCTCTTGACAAAGCCTTGGTTAAAATTGTAACATCTTATTCCTCTGTCAGAATGTATTGTAGAAACATTATCCGCCTCTCCACATGATCTAGTGAATGGTGATACCATATATCTATATGCTTGGATCGATCCTAAAATAAAATATTCTTAGAGATATCAATGCAACTATGATTATCACAAGAGACCACAGCTAGATCCATCATTTGACAAAATAGCCCCAAAAGCATCTTTCTAATCCCAATTTACCCCAACTGATTCTTGACTTGAAGCCATGTATTCTGCTTTTACCAAGCTTAGGGCCACATATCGTTGCTTCCTGTTGTATCAGGAAATCGCTACGAACCCAACAATGAAAATTCCACCTGATGTACTATTTCGGTCGTATGGACTCCCTACCTAGTCTGCATCTGTGAATCCACACATCTTCACTCCCTATGTATGTCTGTACCATGATCCAAACTGGGTAGTTCCTCTGAGGTAATGTAAAACATGCTTAGCTATCTTCCAATATAATTTTTTCGGCCTAACCCTACCTTGGATCAGCTGGTTGGCTGCATGCCACATATCTAGTCATGTGCTCATAATATACATCAGTGAACCCACCAATGGTCGATAAATGGTAGTATCCACTTCCTTAACTAAAGTGGCTTCCTCCTTCCTCCAGTTGGTCGCTAGAGGTGTCTCCATGGGTTTACAACTCTCCATGTGAAATCTCTACAGTGTCTCATTTGCATACTTGTCTTGAGACACAAATATTTCCCCATCACCTTTCCATACTTCCAACCTAAGGAAGCAGTGCATGAGACCAATGTCCTTCATTTCAAATCACCTTGCAAGATCATCCTTGCAATATTTGATTAGTTTCTCGTCACCGATTAAAATTAGATCATAAAAATATAATACAATAATAATAAATTTACATGCTACCAATATGTGATAGAGGTTTGAATCCACTTCACTTTTGATGGAGTCAAGACTAGTGAGATAGTTGTCAATTGTGGTGTACAAAGAATGAGGTTCTTGTTTGAGACCATACAATGCTTGCTTAAGTCTGCACACATGAGACTCTCAATAAAATTTCTCAAAACCTTATGGTTGCTCGATGTACACCTCCTCCTCAATAATCCCCTTGAGAAATGTTTTTTTTACATCCATATGGTGGATCTGCACCCCATCTGCATAGCCAGTGCAAGATTACATCTAATGGATGAATACCTAGCTACGAGAGAAAAACTTTCCTCATAGCTAATTCCCTCAAGTTTAGAGAATCCTTTGGCCACATATCTGGCCTTATACTTCTCTATGCTTCCATCTACTGCATGCTTTACCTTGAAGGTCCATCTTGAATCCACAATTGATTTATCTGTAGGTCTTGAGACCACTTTCCAAACTTTTTTCTTTACAATGGATTCGTACTCTTCCACCATTTCATCAAACCATACATGTTACTCAACTCATTCTCGAAAGAGGATAGATCGGTCTCTAAAATCTCATTCACTAGAGCCATTTATCCAATGTGCCTCTCAGGTGAACTCCTCTATTTGCGCAAATTTGAAGGAGCTCCCACATTTTCCCTCACATCCTGCACAAGTCTATCATTTTCTGTAGTTTTTTTTTTTCCTTCTTTGGATCATTCTACTTGAGTGGATTTCTCCACTCTCTACTCCTCAATTTGTGGATTATCCACCACTTCTTAAGGATATTTATTTGGAGTTAAAACCTTCTCTTCTAGTGGGATCTCAACACGAACCCCGATATGTTGGATTCTAGTTTGGTTTGAGTTTTCTTCCATATTCTGCCTTTTCCCTTTCCAACCAATGAAATTTTTTCTTCATCCTTTCCCTTAGATGAAGTTTCATCTCTCGTGTCATTATTTATCTCCTCTTGTACCAAAACCAACCATTAGCATACCCAATTCAGTAATTTATCCCTCTCATTCACCGAATCTAGTTAGTTGTTCCAGCTTTGGGGGAGGCCTAGAAGAGCTAGGATTACCAAGTCATATTATGCAACATTTACACCAAACCCACCAAGTTCATCATGGAATTGTTCAAACCTACTCAGACACTGAAAAATAGTGCCATTATTGTGCACCTTGATGTTTCGAAGTTTATCCTTGAGCATTAGGTTAATGTGGTCACTTTTATTCTCAAACAATTATGTCAATGATTTCCACATTTCAAAATGAGTTTCTTTCCCATGGATATTTGAGACAATTTGATCCCGTACACCCTCCAAAATTATTCTCCTTGCCCTGGATACATCTTTCTTCCATTGGGCTATGTTTTGTGCATCTGATACTTCTGGTTTTGCAATGATTATCTTGACATATTCTAGAAATTTGTTGTCATCAAGCACTGCCTCCATGTGATCCTTCCATTCAATTAAATTAGAGCTACCTTCAAATGCATACTCTATTCTTATCCTGTTGAAGGTCATCTTCCCAACTCTGAAGCGATCTTGCGACATTGAACTGCAAATTTGATTCTCCTCAGAAACAACTTCAAAATTTATGTTCTAATGTGAATCCTACTCTGATACCATGTAGAAATTATTATGTATAATTGTAATTGATCATGAAATTTAATCTAAATCACAAGACACAATTCTACTCTACTGCTTTGTGGAATTTAGTTCACAATTTAGAACATTAATCCCAAACATGTAATCATAAATAACACACATGCACAATATCTTTCCAAGGCAAAGAAATCTGCTAAAAACACCTTTTCCTGCTTGCATTAATATTATAAATAGATATTTATTACAATTTATTGCTCAATATGAGCTTAACCTGCAAGTGAATAACCTATCTCTCTCCTCACTCAGAAGCTCTGACCTAGAATTATTCAATTTTTGCCTCTTCTTGAGCCCCTATTTCCTTGTGAAATTCCCGAGGAAATGAGGCCCCTATTATTTAGGAATATCCTCCAAAATGTTTGTATGATTCTCAGGGTTGATCATATGATTGCAAGCAACACCTGTACACTCAATACTAGTCTAAAAATGACATTAAACTCCCTTGGAATCTCCACCACACCTGGGGAACTCAAATTATCTGCATGCATTAGCTATTTCGGGTTGATTGATCAGTTAACTGGCTGATCACTGAGTTAAATTTTTGTCCCACTACACAAGTGACCTTCCACTAGTTCCTCCAACAATCATAACTAGTTTAACTCAAAACAACTTGAAATAACTGACCTTGATTGCTACAAATTAGCAATAGCACATGCTTAACTGAACTCCAACTCCTCTAACTTGAATTTACTGAGCTAACGGAGTGACAAAATCCATGTCACACAAGTTAACTGCATCCAAGTTGTCACTAATGTGGAAATTCAAATTTTCTCAATTTGACCAAGGAATAATCAAATTGAAACTTTCTTACTGCATTTTTCAACATGTACAAATGGTCAAAATTTCCAAGTTCCAATATAAAAGTGAATTGGAGCTGAGTAGGAGACTATATCCTCTAGGTTGATATGATTATTTTTTTTTGTGATCCCATTACTATAAATATGGGATTCTTGTGTGACTTAAATATAAATCTGGTTTATTAAAATATTATTGTCTTTTTTTTTTTTGGGTATCAAATCCATGTTAGATTTTAGAGAGCCATGCTAGATTTGAGAAATCCATGCTAGATCAAAAGTATGTGGCATCGTATAGTGAAGTGAAGGATGTAGTGTGATATAGGGAGATAGAGAACATGATATGAGTGTGCGGACCTAGATCTACCAAGGAGAATCACTTTGAGGCATGAGATCCAAGAGTAGGGGGAAGCCAAGAACAAGATGTGAATCAAGATTGGTGAAGAAATGGTTAAGAAATACACTGTAATGTGCAGTGATCATTGAAGGAAAAAGCATCATTCTTCTTGTTATATATAATTTTCTCTAGAAATTTCACCAAATATAGTGTGAAATCCATTGTGTGGTGGCACTATAATTAATGCTCTCACCTTAACAAAAAAAGGTTGGTCATGCTATATTGAGTTTATATCTATTCCTAGAAGTGACAGACACAACAATGATTGGAATTTTTGAATTAGTATTCATTATCTAGTGTGATCCACAACCACATATCTACCCCCTTTATTGAGTGAAAACATTCAAACAAATTGTCAAAAGAGCTTATATTAAACTCAGAGGACATTATTAACTTAAGCCAAGACATTGATAGCTTCATAAGCCTTATTAGAAAATGGGACTGCAATTTTTAAGCTAAAAATAGGTAGATCCATTTGCAATTTTTGTGATATTGACCCTTGTTCTCATATCCACACTCAACATAGGTTGCATATGAATAGAGAGACAATCCAACATAGGAGACCATAGATATATCATATATATGCTAACTTGTGTTCTCCATAATATTGATTCACCCCTTGTAACATGTATGCATAATGTCATCTTAGGTACAAAAATCATTCGAAAATATTGAATACAAAGCCCAACAATTAAAATTCTTTACATATGCAAGAAAAAATATCTCACTATGATGCCTACCATCTCTTACCATTCATCACTTCTTCATTACCTTTTCAACATAGCTATTTTTATTGACTCCACTACATTTGACTCTCATTTAACTTTCTTTGGACTTCTCATGAACGAGAGAATTAGTGTAGAATAAAATGAAACCTATATAGATCATGAACTCATTTGTCATTTTATTTACCCTTGAACATTTCCCTTTTTATAATGACATCATACAGTGACTTAATTTCCTGGTTTGCAATGGCATCATAGAGGAACTTCATAATATCATGTAGAGAATGATCTTTCCATTTTCCACAATTGGTAAGTTTCTAAATTCCCCCTAAATCATCATGATAATAAAAATACCTACGAGCATCTGTTGGTTCAAACTCGGTAACTTCTATATTTCTTTCCTCACCATTGGTCACATATGCACTTCATCTGATCATTTAGAGTACCCTAAATTTTATAGTCCATAATTATCAAATCTTGTAGCAAGGTTTAATCAAACTCCAACACAAAAAAAAATTCGATTAACAATAGGCATATTTTGTGTCAATTGCACTTTTTCAATTTCACCACAAGACTTAAATTGCTCCTGAACTCACTCTTCATCCCAAGAAGGTGACAATCCATCAAAAATAATAGACTTTTCCTTAAGAAAATGTTTCCCTCTCTTGTAGCGTTTTTCTTTCATTCTTCAGCAGCTCAACCTAGCGGCTTCCACATTTTTCATAAGGACACATAAGATCTCTCCACATTAGACATGAAAGTCATTACCTTGCGGCATTTTCATTTCCACGAAATTGTTGTGGGTTTTCTCTCATGATGCATCGACAACATGTATTATTTTTCTTAGAAAGAAGAAATTAAGCACAACATAAAATAAATAATCCCAAGCACTCCTTGTTCCACGCTTCCAACACACGAAACCCCTTTTTCAGACTCTTCCTCCTCTATTTACAAAACAAACTTAAACTCATAATTTGTGTGTTCTGCTCTTGTTTCCCAGGATAGGTTGTGGTTCATGGTCATTCACTCTCCTATCCATCATGTTGTGCCTGACTGTCCCGATTTCCAACCAATCAATGACCCCATTGCATTAGGTCGGGTCGTCCATTGCAAGTTAAGGAATTAGCATCAATCATAATTCTTAATTCCTGAGTCTTCATGCCCACGAGGTCTTTGGGTTTATATATATATATATATATATATATATATATATATCACGAAAATAAATATTCTATAACAGAACACATGTGTGATGCTAATAACATATTTTATAAATTTTAAAATTGGTCCTTTTTATAGAAATTGTATGATAACAAAAAGAATAGTTGTCCCATGAAAAGGGACACTTTTACAAATAGAAAAAATTACATACTAATATAGATGTTATAGATGTCCCTCAAGCGACATATAAGCTTAAATCTAACATATATTTACATAGGGGAATTTTCTTAAGAAAGAAAAAGGTGGAGAGATTTTACCACATCAAACTCCCAGGAAACAAAAGGATTCATGGAATCTTGCCCATGAGTTATGAAACATTGCTTCCAAGCTTTAAAATCTCTTCTTCATCCACCCAAACTGCTTCTTCCAGAGGAAGACCCTTCCATTTAACCAAGTACTCATAATAATTCTTGTTTCTGGTTCTTCTGATGAGTTTTTGGTCAACGACCCTCTCCATCTGTAGCTTCTAGGTTGTAGGTAACTATGTCTCACATCAAATCCACTCTTGTTCATTGTGTGCCTCTTCTACATGTTCCTAATAAGGATATTTATCTGCAACATTAAATATAGGAGAAATTCCTATATCTTGAGGTAATTCGATCTCATGAGAATTTGTTGATAATTTCCTCAAGACCTTGCAAGGACCAGTTTTCTTTAGTTTCAACCTGTTGTATTCACACTTTCGGAACCTTTTCTTCCTCAATGATTCCAGATTTATGGAGGAATGCAATAAAATATATATATACATATAAACACAGAGATGCATTGGAAATAATGCATCATTTCATTAATATCAAATACTAGAAATATGCTTATAGACATAATCAAAATAAAATAGCTAGGGCATTGGTAGCTTATCTTTGAGAAGAGATTTAGCAGGTAGAGGCCTCTGAACTATGTTACAATGAGGCTCGAGGGCCTATTTATTATTGAGAAACAATGGAAAACTCTAAACGTCCAAAAACCTAACCCTAGGAGATGAAGCGCCAAAATTATGGGCCCCGTTTGGGTAAATTGGTGTTTCAACTTCCGGGGACATAACTTTAGCATACAATCTTCATTTGACGAGCACCATATCTCGTTAGAAAGATATATCCAAGGAGTACAACTTTTGGTGTGAGAAAAATCAATCTCTGGACCCATGTTGCTCCAGGTTTTCCCAAAAAATGTCGTTTAGGGCCTCAAAACGGCTTTGGAAGTTCAGGACCCGAAAAACTACTAAAAAATAGTGAGTTGTGTTGAAACTGAAAAACTAAAAGAAATGATGGTGGCATTTCAAATGGAATAGGTGGGAGGCCACCAATATCCACCTGGATCATTACGACCCCAAAACGGCTCTGGATGTTCAGGACCCAAAAACCTGTTAAAAATAGTAAGTTGTGTTGAAAGTGAAAAATTGAAAGAACCGATGGTGGGGGTCCAAATGGAATAGGTGGATGGACACCAATATCCACCTGGATCACTCAAATGTGCTAAAACCGTATCCCCAACTTCAAAATTCACCTCTCTTCACTTAATATCATCTCTCTACTTATAATTAAGACTAATTTTTTGAAGCTATTCTTTGACCTACTCATGGATCATCTACATTGTTTTAGTGAACTCATTCGCATCAGCACTTCAATTCTCTTCCTTCCCAAAATTCCAAAGTTCATAAATACCCCTAAAATTCATGCTACATACAATCTAAAAATGAATTTTTCCTATAGAATTACTCTGCATATTCATTCACCATCATGGATTTCTTCCTCCAATTTTAAGGTTTCCTAAAAAAATGTAGTTGGTAATCCTTGGCAATAAATTTACTCTTCAATTTGGCCACCATCCAATCCTAGCTTTTAATCTTTTCTTATCCCATTTTTCATCGATATTCCTGCAACTCATCCCACCATAGTGTTGCATGTTCTCTTAACCTATTCATAGCATAGTTTACCTTCTGATCCTCCTCAACATCCTCATAGTCAAAATATTTGTCTTCGGTGTTAATCCTATCCAATAACTCTTCTACATTCACAGTTTCATCGTATAGAAACATTTCCAGCTTTGGTCTACACTCGACCTTAATAACCAACTTAATCATCTGTTCTTCATATTGCTCTCTTATTAAATATCCTTCCACCTCTTCCTCAAGACTTGCGTCCTCACTCTCATTGATGTCTCCTGCATCAAGTTCTCATCTCTCTCTCAAAAATATCCATGGCCTCCATTCTTTCCTAGATATGCCTCAACTCTAATCTCAAGTTTTCATCCATTTCAATCCTTCCTCGGCCTCCTCTTTTTGGCAGCATATTAGAAACACGATTCCTTTTAGTTTCTCAAGCCATTTTACCAGCTATGTGCTTCCTTTTTCTCTTTTCTTTTTCAGAGCTCAGAAGAATGCTCTAATACCACACAAAATGCAATGAAATCATGGTATTATTTTTCGTAGAAGGACAAAAAATACCACAACATAAAATAAATAACCCAAAGAACTCCTTGTTCAATGCTTACCATGCATGAAACCCCTTTTTAGAATTTGTGTGGCTCACTCTCCTTTCCCAAGACAGGTTGAGGGCGGGGACTGCCTTGAAGTTGGGTTCATTCACTCTCTTATCAACTGTAGTACGCCTGACTGTCTTAACTGTTGACCAATAGGAAGCCCCAATACACGAGTTCAGGGCCAGTCCATGCCACCAGCTTTGTAGAATGAAGAAAATTACAAGGGTCGTCCTCCAATTAATGCCCCACCTTTTCGATTCTTGACCTACAATTTAAGGACTTATGCTTACTCATAATTCTTCTTGGTCGAGCCTTCGCACATGTGAGGTCGTCAAGTATGTATATATATACAATATGAAAAGAAATATCCTCTAACAAAACACAAGTGTGTTGCTAAAAACATAGCTTGTAAAATCGATAACTGAGTCTTTTTCTAGAAGTTGTATGCCAGCAAACAAAATAGTTAGCCCATAAAAAGGAACATATCTACAAAACAAAAATCATACTAGTATATTTGTCCCTCACAGGACACATAAGTACAACTATAACAGATATTTACATAGGGGAATTTTTAATTTGAATTCTTAACTAACTTTCTAACGGCTATTTCTTAACAGCTAGTCTTAACAACTAGTTATTAACGGTTATTTCCAGGCAATGATGCATCTCCTCTATTTATTCATCAAGATCTATTAGTTTATCAACCTTGTCCTGAGGATGAACCACATTATTTGGTTTGAAACTTCGACTAAATCCTAATGATGTGATTAATCCGAAAGACATTTCATCTACATTATGGATCACAAAAGTCTTAGATCTAACATAGGGGAATTTTTTTAAGCAACAAAAAGGTGGCGTGATGCTCCTGCATCATCACGTCTTTGATGTATAGAGCCTCGATTCTTCTCCCTAGGGTGGGAAAATTCTCCGCCCCTTCATTATTGACCAACATGTGATCCCATGGAACGAAGTGGTATACGGGGGCTTCCAACAATCCACCATATTTTGCAATGTGTCATGGTTATGTTTTCCAATATATCTATAATGAACTTCTCATTTTTTCCCTAGCCTTCAAAGGCCTTTATGGGGCATTCAAAGTATTCAATCGGGGATGGTGTTGACATTAACAATATAATTGTTGATATATTTTCTTCTTACATGAAGATCTTATTTGATCCGTCTCCCGTGATATCTCTAGTTACTCCTCAAAACATGATGTATAGGTATGTGATCCATATTATATATTTTTAGTATCATGTATGGGGAGCATTTTTCCATTCCATGATGGCCTTCCAAATCGATTTCGAATTTTTAAGTCCACAACCAAAATTGTTTTATTATCAAAGCTACCACATTGAATAGTAAGTTTGTACGGATGATTAACACTTTTTTTGTGGTGCAGGGTCCATTGAATGATCCATTAATTTTAAAGATGAAACTAGATTCTTATTTTGCTAATGGGAAATCCTCCTTCAACCTATTTTACATGCCTCCTCATTTATACGGCATCCCATAATCCATCGCTGGCAAGTATCAAGCATAATCTTATTTTACTCATTGTAATATCAAGGTCAAGAATAATGGATGGCTTCAACTAGTGATCACCAATGGCCCTAGACATCCCAAACACTCTTAAAATGTGATGTGTTTTTCGAAAAAATAACCTTGCTCCTTTTTTCCCCAATCCTTGTCATATCGTCCACTCTTTGAGGTTTTTGATCATCTAAAAGTGGAATGGCCTTCCTCCCATGGCAGAAAATAACTCTCGAATTTCACAAAGAAGTTGCTTTTCTCCTTTATTAGAGGATAGACCATGACATTGAATTTAAGAATATTTATTATATTACAAGGTCACGTAAATGGAACTCCACAACTCCTCCTGCTTGGTTGATCATGTATATATAACACAAATATTAACTATCTCATGCATAACTTCTCAATAATCCACATTAGTATTGGCACAAACCTCGGCTCTGTTGCTCATATGGTTTTGTCAACATGCAACTATTACATCAACCTCAACTAATGGATGGATGAACAATATATTCTCAGGCCACTGCATACAAACTCTTACAATCATCGCAACACACTATCTACTCTCTCTATGTTCATAGGCCCTCAACCCCAAAGGGAGTTGGGCCCACATACTTGCTCTGATAAGTGAAGAGGATTCCTTGAAAACTGGAAGGTACAACAGATGGCACCTATGTATGTGGTAGATGGGTTTCTTTTTATATGGAAAATCAATAATCAATAGTATGCAAGTATATGAGGGAGTTGGAACAACACTTTTAAGCAGAGGATTGTAGTATAAACAACACTTTTGGAGGCACTATGGAAACAAATCATATTGAATGGAATAATAGCTAAAATTGGATGGTGGAGAAATTGATGTCAAAATTTTGTGAGTGTTGTGGTATAGATCAACTATTATATTGTAATGGGAGTTACATGTGCTTGTAAGCAAGCCTTGTGGTCCTTGAAAATTATTTACATGATATATCCATGGATGGAGTGTGTATGTACCTGAGTTAGTTGTGATGCAAACCCAATAATGCATGTGTACCCATGTGAAGCTGGTGGTAAACTTAAAACCACTTTGTAAATGGAGGATTGTGGTAAGTTGAAACCACTTCGTGTGATGGTTGAGGGTTATCCAAGACAATGTAAAGCATGGTTGAGGTTTTGATCCAGATGGATATTGGTGGACACTCTCCTATTCCACTTAGACCCCCACCATTGTTTATTTCAGTTTTTTAGTTTCCTTAATTTTAGCACAATTTACTATTTTTGGCAGTTTTTCAGGTTTTGAACTTCCGAAGCCGTTTTCAGGCCCTAAACAACGTTTTTTTGGAAAACCACATTTGGAGAATATGTGTCTTCGACTTGATATTCACTGATATCAATTTTAGTCCTCATATATATACATTTCTAACGAGGTATCATAAGCATCAAATGGAGATCGTATGCCAAACTTACGACCCTGGGAAATTGATGTACCAATTTACCCCAACGAGGCCCATAGTTTGGAATTTCATATCCTAGGGTTAGGTTTGTGGATGTTTAGGGTTTTACATTGTTTCTCAATAATAAATAAGCCATTGAGCCTCATTGTAACACAGTTCAGAGGCCTATAGCTGCCACATCTCTTCTCAGAGATAAATTACCAATGCCCTAGCTAGTTTATTTCCATTTTGTTTGTAAGCATATTTCAGCTATGTGATATGAAGGAAATGAAGTCTTATTTCTGTCGCATATCTACATTTATGTGTAGAGTTTGTATTTTATTGCATTCCTACATAAGTCCGGAATAGGTTCAGCCGAAAATACCCAAAGCATGGTTACGAATAAGCTAGGAAAATCTATGATGATGAGAATGATGATGGTGGAAGGGAAAATAAAGGTACATGTATAATTAAGCATACACCTATATGATCATTGAATGAACCATGTATACGAATGATATCCTAGTAAATTGGCAGTTCATTGGTTAGGTACCCACGCATTCCGGAGGATGGTTGTTCCTTTTTTGTGGATGTCAACATCATATAAGTATGATGAAAATGATAGGTTGAACTAGACATAAACATTGTTGATGAGGAGGATCATGTGCTCTAAAGGAAGGCATATTATGTGTGCTAAATAATTCATTTCTCCACTAATTGAGAGATTTAGAGATGATAGAGAAATGAATATTCTAGATTGTTAAAGTTTCAAGTCATATTCTACAATTTATTATTTTCCAATGTAAAAATAACTTGGAGCTAAATAGTATTTCTATCCTCCAAGTTCTTGTGGTTATATTTTGTTTTGATCCTGTTACTATATATTGGACTCCAAGTTCTTGAGTTATTTTTTATTATGATCCCATTACTATATATTGAATTATTATGCTTTTCGAACACAAATGTGATTTAATAAAATATTGTTGTCTTTGTTTTCTTATTCATTGTCTATTCAAACTTAATAACTTGTAACAACAAATTGTGTTTTGATAAGTATGAAGTGCATTCTCATTTTAAAAATAAATGAGGTAATTTTAAATTATTTCTAAATATTTTGATTTTTAATTAATTAATTTTAATCTATCTAATATAAATATTTTATATTTGTTTTTTAATTAATTTTTTTTAATTTAAATGTTTTATTTAATATAAATATTTTTTATTTATTTTTTATTTAATTTAAATAAATTGTTTTTTTAATTTAAATGTTTTATACATTAATGTTTTTTAAATATATTGGTGAGTTTTTTTAAAATTAAATGAAAAATTTGATTTATAAAATTTGGCTCATAACAGTGTAATTTTAAGTGTTCTTGTGTTTTCAAAATTGTTGAGTCGACTCATATTTCTAGATGATGACCCAAAGAAAAAAAATTCCTCTCTTTCACAAGATTTCTGAATGGGCTTAAGACATCTTCGATGCGTAATTGCTTTTCTTATGGTCAATTTCTCGAAGTTTGAGAAGTACACCGCGGGGTTGTCATTAGAGTCCTGTGGAATGTGTCACCCGTTTCATATATGGAACATAACTTTGTCGAATTTGACGAATAATGTTAATTTCAAATTGACTTTGACTAATAAGGGTAAATTAGGCAATAATTTCGGAGGGATGGTGATTTTGTTGGTTTTTATTTTATTTTTTAAATATGAAATCTGGAGTGTTTTTTAATAGTGGAAATTGATTTAGCATTTTCAAGTATTTTTGAGCATTCATATTTAAAGACCATTTTTTTTTAGATAATGATTTGTTTTTTAGAATTTTGATTTTTGTGATCCATCATACATATTTAGAATTTTTTTGGTAATAATCACATGACATAAAATGATGTCGAAGTGTTTGACTCTGAAAGTTAAATTCAGCGTTTAGATTAAAAAAATTATATATATATATATATATATATATATATATATATATATATATATATATATATATATTTATTTATTTATTTATTTATTTTATATTTTATGTTTTATATTTTTTTAATTTTTGTTAGGGGACAAGGACAAAGGAAAAAAAAATGACGAACAAAAAACATAGATCGAGCCTAAAAAAACTAAGGCAAAGCCGTCATCTCTATTGAGATTAGTGGGTCTTTTTTCAATCTCTAAGGCCTCCCTTAACTTACAATGATGGAAATGGTCAATCCTTTCCCATCCCTAGGGTTTACGAGATCTTTAACTGATTTGAGAGAGCTGCTAATCGTATTAATTATTAAAATTTATTTTTTTAATGAATAAAAAATAATTTTAAAATTTAAAATTATATTAGAAAAATTTGAAATTTTTTGAAATAATTAAATAAGAAATTAAAATAAAATTCACATAATCGTTTGTTACAATATAACCTGCCTATCTGGAAGCAATGCTAAAATTTAATTAGAATGTTAAATTTGGAAGTTATATCAGGATCATCGAATTTTAACTAAAGAGGAAAGATGCAGAATAAACTATAGTGGAAAATTTATGTGCTTATGTTGGTACTGGAGCTTATCCTCGAGCACTCATCTTGCACAGACATGAGAAGCAATGTTGTTGTGTTGGGCTCTTTAATATTAGAAAAGGATGCCAACCGATGTTGACCAGTTAAGTACCGCAAAAATACCTGATTTTGTCAAGCTGAGCAACAACCTCCTCCATATCTGACTGGTCATCTGTCTCTGATGCCACGCATCGGAAGGCCAGTTCTGCAACAGCGCTTACCATTATTTTCACCTCTTGATTTACTTCAATGTCTAGCTGCGGATCTACTAGTTCATGCAAGGATCCCTCTTGAATCTTCGTTATGGCCAAGTTAGCAAGGTTGACTTTCCCTCTCTTCCAATTTGTGTCCATGGTTGGTTTGGCAGAGATAATCTCCAGCAAAACGTCCCTGAAGCTGTAGAAATCATATTTCTCCATCAGCTGATAGCATTGATAGTACTCTGGGTCAACATACCCTGGTATGCCTTGTGCAATCGTAGTGACATGTGAGGCATCTACAGGCACAACCATGCAAAGCCCAAAGTCACACAATTTGATATATGAATTCTCGTCCAAGAGAATATTCAAGGTTTTTACATCTCTGTGTAATATAGGTGGATCAAGGGCAGGAAGGAAAGCCAAGGTCTGGGCAGTTTGAATAGCAATCTTCAAATGAGTATTCCATTGCAATCCCTTGAGATTTTTGTGATTGCCATGAAGATGATCGACCAGGGTTGCCACTTGAGAGAAATTTGTATACAAGAAGCAGCTATGGACTGTCTAGAGGAGTGCATCCAGAAAGACGAACAACATGTGGATGGTTCAAGGTCGAAAATATCTTCACCTCGTGGATGAACTACTTCAGTCTCCTAGAGTGATCGTGATAAATTTTCTTTACGAGCACAAGTCTTCCGCCCCAATGTTTATCGAGATAGACCCACTCGAGCCCTCCAATGCCAATCGTTCTCCTTGTTAGTAATTTTCAAAGACACAGGAGAATAATGCTTTTCCCTCAACACATGGAGTTCACACAGAGTTGCGGAAATTACTTTAACCAAGACAGCTCATTTATTGAAGTTTACACAGAGTTGCGAAACTCACTTAATCCATACCATACAG
The DNA here is from genome assembly GCA_034641835.2 of Pinus albicaulis. NCBI lineage: Eukaryota > Viridiplantae > Streptophyta > Pinopsida > Pinales > Pinaceae > Pinus > Pinus albicaulis. Next base: position 196,004,733 of record CM076579.1, read on the forward strand.
TTGCGAAAATCAAATCATATGAACCCTCTTTTCAATGTAGAGTGTCGGAGATTAAAATCGCAACTATGGAGAGGAGTAAAAATTCTCAACTAATTTTACTCACTATGAAATAGAGTAAAACAGAGTGTTGTGGTAAAACACATACTTGAAAATTCCAGAACTACATTCACCAGGGTTGCAGAGTAACACACAGTAAACATGCACCCAACAAAATTCGCTCCACGATTTTATCCACTTGTCTTTCCAGACTTACATCCACCACATCACACAACACTCTCTATCTATTTTCTCACTCTCTTACTCACACTTACCTTACATGTAAAATCTAAACACATATATATCTAAGACATTTAATTCATGATAGACCAAATTTAATACAAAGCATGGACGGACATCATTTATTTGACATTACAAAACTTGCGTGAACTAAACATAACTTGCGGATTAAATATTTTCCCATGCTCATTTAATAACCATGTATTAACTTCTATTTGACTTTGATTTATTTAATCTGTTGCGAAATGGGTAATTGTCCTTTGCTCAGAACTTGTCTTTCTCTGCACACGCAATCCGCAATCTGTAAAACATTAACTGAGGTATGTTTGCTTCTAGTTTATTTACTACGGTGGTTGAGATTAATTTCCAACACTCCCCCTTAATCGCAACTACTGCGATTGACCATTCCCAGACAATTTCTGAGATAAACAAAATTTTCACGTGGCAATGGATTTGTGAAGATCTATGCAAATTTTTCTTCTGACCTGCAATGCTGCAACACAATCTCATTGTTGTTAACCAATTCTCTTATGAAATGATATTTGGCATCAATATGCTTTGTCCTTTTGTGAAAGACATAATTCTTTGATAGTGCAATTGTTGAATAGTTATCATAGAAAATAGTGGTTGCTCCATCTTGTTCATGACATAAATCTCGCAACATCCTTCATCCAAACTGCTTGACACGTTGTTTCTGTTGTGGTGACATACTCAGCTTCTAGTGTTGACAATGACACTATAGGCTGCTTCTTGGAAGCCCATGAAATGGCTCCCGAAACCAAATGAAAAACATATCCTGACATGTTCTTTCTGTCATCAACACTTCCTGCTCAATCACTATCAGTGTAACCAACCAGCCTAAAATCTTCAGTTGCGGAGTACAAAAATCCATACTCCTTTGTCCCATTGACATACTTTAAAATTATTTTCACTGCTTTCCAATGTGTCTCCTTGGGTGTCTCCATGAACCTAGACACCAAACTCACTGCATATATTATATCAGGCCTAGTTGTGGTTAAATACATTAAGCTGCCCACCATGCTCTTGTGTAATGTCGAATTGACATTGCTGCTGCAATCTACCTTGCTCAACTTCAACCCCATGACGGTTGGAGTTGGTGATGGATTGTTGTTTTGCATATTAAAACTCTCCAATATTTTTGCTACATACTTTGCTTGAGAAATAAAAATCCCATTTTTTGTTTGCATTACTTCTATGCCCAAAAAATATCTTAACAACCCCAAGTCAGTCATTTCAAACTCACTTTTCATGACTTCTTTGAAATCAGCAATGAGAAAATCATCACTACCTGTAAAAATCAAATCATCTACATATAAAACGAAAATAAGAATAGTACCGTCACTTTTTTTGATGTAGAGAGTAGGTTCACCGTCACATTTTTTGAACCCATTGTCCATCAAGTAAGCATCTATCCTGCTATACCATGCACGCGGTGCTTGATTCAGCCCATAGAGAGCTTTCCACAACCTACACACCTTGTGTTCTTGTCCTTCTATTTCATAGCTAGGAGGTTGCACAACACACACCTCCTCTTCCAGCACTACATTTAAGAAAGCTGACTTTACGTCCATCTGATAGAATTTCCATTTCTATTGCACTGTAATTGACAGCACTATACGCACTATTTCCATCCTCGGGACTGGTGCAAATGTTTCCGCATAGTCTCTTCCATGCTATTGCTTGTAACCTTTCACAACAAGTCTTTCTTTGTGCCTTTCAACCTTTCCTTCAGAATTTCTCTTGGTCTTATAGACCCATTTCACTCCAATGACTTCTTTACCTTGTGGGGGGTCCACTAACTCCCATGTGTCATTCTTTTATATTGATTCTATCTCTTCATTCATTGCCGCAACCCATTTCTCTTCCTTGACTGCATCTTCAAAATGGATTGGGTCATCTACATGACAAAATAATGCAAATAATGAATTTAGACCAGCGCTGATATCAACTTCATCTTGCTGATATATTTCACTTATATTTCTGAATTTTGGTCTTCTTGGTGTGCTTAGAGTTCCACTTGAACTTGAGGGATTTTCTGATCCCTGTGGTGTGCTTGGAGAAGCACTTCCTTGATTTGTCAAGACTATTATGTTTCCAGCTTGTGGTGTGCTTTGTTGTGCTTGTGTAGGTGGAGGAGGAACCACCGTGGAGGAATTGCTTGCTGCTGTGCATTCCTCTTGCTCTTCGTGAGACACACATGTCTTTACATTCACCATTTTCTCTAAGCTTCCATCCGAAGCTTCTTCTTCAATGAACTACACATATCTGTTGATTATAACTTTCTTGGTGGATGGATTATAGAGTTTATATGCCTTGGATTCATCACTGTATCCAACAAAGATACACTTCTCCCCCTTGCTGTCCAATTTCTTCCTTAGTTGATTCGGGACATGTGCATATGCCACACATCCAAATACTGTCATGTGAGTGAAAAATTTCTTTGATCCACTCCATGCTTCTTTCGGAACTCTATTCATAATGGATTTGGTTGGGCATCTATTCAAAATATACACTGCATAATTGACAGCTTCAACCCAATACTCATTTGGCAAATGCTTTTCCTTCAACATACTTCTGACCATGTCCATGATGATCCTATTATTCCTTTCCGCAACACCATTTTGTTGTGGTCTGTACCTTGTGGTAAACTGCTTGTGTATGCCATTCTCCCTACAGAAACATAGGAAATATTTGGAGATATATTCTCCACCTATGTCAATTCTCAACACTTTGATGTACTGCCCACTCTGCTTCTCAACAAGAGCTTTGTAGTGACAGAAATGTTCAAACACTTCACTTTTCTATTTTATAAAATAGACCCATGTCTTCCTTGTGTAGTCATCTATGAATGTCAAAACATAATGGCTGCCAGCTAAAGATGGTGTTTGCATTGGTCCACATAAATCTGAGTGGACAATATCTAAGGGTGTTTTTTCCCTTATACTCTTCCCTGCCAGGAATGCTTCTCTGTGTTGTTTTCCCAAGATGCATCCTTCACATAGGCTGTCCGATTTTCTATGAGTGGTAATCCCTTTACCATGCCTTTTCTATGCAAGAGGTTCAAACCTCCAAAATTGAGATGTCCAAATATCAAATGCCATAACCAGTTTTCATCTTTCACTTTTTCTTGAAAGACCTCTTGTGTGATTGCTGCTACCACACCTCCTTCCTTCAAGTTTGTTCTGAGCTTGAGAGGAAACATTCCATTCTTTGTCATGTGCACTTTTTCAATGACCCTTTTACTTGGAGGTATGTCCATGATAGTACACACATCATTCTTAAAAAACACATTGTATCCCTTGTTCACGAGCTGTCCAATCCTTAGAATATTACATTTCAGGCTAGGTACATAATATACATCTGGCACAAATTTATTTTCTCCCTTCCTTGTCAATATTGACACTATTCCTTTTCCCATGGCAGAGACTTTGCTATCAGTCCCTGTTGTCACTTCAGAATTCACATTCTCATCAATATTGGCAAACATTGCTATGTTTCCAGTCATGTGGTTACTACAACCTGAGTCTAAAAACCATACATCATCTTGTATTTCTTGTGCTACATTACATGTTAGAAGCACATTACTCTGATTCTTATCTTCTTTTGAAAAAATTGCATTTTTCCTATTATTCATGTCATTTTGTTTCTTTCTACATTCATTGGCATAATGTCCATAATTTTTACAATAATGACATTGGACTTGGGATTTGTCATAACTTTGTCCATGTGCTTGACTCTGGCTTGAGCCTTCACTTTGATTTTGATTGCTGCACCTTCCACTTGTGCTTGTAGGGCTGCTTCTTCCACCTCTATATGGGCTTATTCCTCTTCCTCGGTAGTTTGTCTTCCTCGACCTCTACCTCGACCAAAAACATCTGTGTCTTGAAGGCATGCTCCAATGAGGAGTCCACTCTTCTGTTAAGTCTATGTTCATGAGACATTAGGGATGCACAAAGCTCATCCACTGAAAATTGTGAGAGATCCATTGTCTCTTCTATTGCCACTACTATGGCATCATATCTTGAGGGTAGACTTCTCAAGATTTTCTCCACTATTCTTCTTTCCTCAAGTGTCTCTCCATGAGACCTCATCTGGGTAACCAACCTAATCACATGTGTGAATAATGAGTCTATGCTATCAGACTCTTTCATACAAAGGGTTTCAAAGTCTCTCCTCGGCATTTGTAGCTTTGTTGTCTTCACCTTCTCCATGCCTTGATAGACTTTCTTGAGAATATCCCATGGCTCCTTAGACCTTGTTGTTGCTGCAATCATTGGGAATATACTCTCATGCACTGCTTGAAAGAGATAGAAGAGGGATTTGTTTTCCTTCTTCTTGTTATATCTCAACACATCTCTTTCTGTTGCTGTCAAAAAAACCAATGCTGCTGCATTTTCTGGTTCTTGGAAACCTTGTTCCACCAGCTCCCATATATCTTGTGAAGCAAATAGAGCTCTCATTTTAATGGCCCAATAATCATAATTTTTTCCATTAAGCTGTGGTATTTGTGGATTAGTCAAGCTTGTGCTTGTTGCTGCCATTTTTACTATGTAAACAAATTTCTCACGGTGTAAAACTTTTCTTACTACGTGAAAAATTTCTCACTGCTGGAGAATACGTTCCATAAAAAATTTCAGAGCTCCTTTTAACTCTTCAGTAAAAACACTATCTTTTACTGAGATTTTTAAACCTGCTCCGATACCATGTTAGTAATTTTCAAAGACACATGGGAATAATGCTTTTCCCTCAACACATGGAGTTCACACAGAGTTGCCGAAATTACTTTAACCAAGACAACTCATTTACTGAAGTTTACACAGAGTTGCAGAACTCACTTAATCCATACCATACAGTCGCGAAAATCAAATCATATGAATCCTCTTTTCAATGCAGAGTGGCAGAGATTAAAATCGCAACTATGGAGAGGAGCAAATATTCTCAACTAATTTTACTCACGGTGAAATAGAGTAAAACAAAGTGTTGAACTATATCGCAATTAACCAAACTTTATATTAAAACTTCAACACATGAAATACATCAACATATGGAGGCTGTAGCTCCTTTACAAGTAAAGCAAGACTTCTTACTTGGATTTACATTCACCAGGGTTACGGAGTAACACATAGTAAAAAAAAATTTCACGCACCCACCAAAATTCGCTCCATGATTTTTTCCACTTGTCTTTCCAGACTTACATCTGCCACATTACCAAAAACTCTCTATCTTTTTGCTCACTCTCTTACTCACGCTTACCTTACATGTAAAATCTAAACACATATATATCTAAGACATTTAATTCATGACAGACCAAATTTAATACAAACCATGGGCAGACATCATTTACTGGACATTACAGAAATTGCATGAACTAAACATAAATTGTGGATTAAATATTTTCCCATTATCATTTAATAACCATGCATTAACTTATATTTGACTTTGATTTATTTAATCTATTGCGGAATGGGTAATTGTCCCTTGCTCAGAACTTGTCTTTCTCTGCACACTCAATCCGCAACCTGCAAAACATTAACTAAGGTATGGCTGTTGCCAGTTCATTTAGTGTAGTGGTTGAGATTAATTTCCAACACTTCTTGTTGCAATTTTTAGTCTGATGAAGTTCTTCGTAAGAGAATATTGGAAATTGCACATGTCGACTTCACTTAAATGTTTAGGAAGATCACCGTTAGGAAGAGGTTTTATGTTCTTCAGATAATATACCAACAAAATTCCCGCTATAAGGGTAGCTCCAATGCAACATCTTATGGTGGAATGAATAGATTGATATACCAATGTGATTATCGGAAAATCCCGAAGAGAACGTTAAAAAAAATTAATATACCGGATTTTTATTTCTCAACACAAAGAGCGGAAATATATTAATCTAGACAATATAGTCATGGAAATTAAATCATATGAGTCTTCGTTTCAGTAATGAAGATTAAAACATGTTGACTTAAGAAACTATAAAAGAAAATCAAACAAATTTACTCACATAGTTGTTTCCATAAAACTCAAGCATGAAATTTACAGAAACATATAGCTACTAACAATACTTTATATTATGGTTCCAAAACAAAATAAGTAATTCATATGGACGTTGCAACTCCTTCACCAGTAAAACAAGATTTTACATTCACCAGGAATTGCCAAGTACATTCACCAGGAATTGCCAAGTAACCAGACTTCTTAGACATACCTCCACCACAATGCATAATCTAATCTACATACATGTATGCTCAAAACATATATTTCTAACACATTAATTCATGACAAGACAAAATTAATACATAAGATGAGAAAACATCATTTTTTGAACTTTGGGGACAATAAATAATAGTTTAGAGTAAATTTTTTCCATGCATTTCTACCAACCATTCATAAATTTTCCATTTTATTTAATTATATAATCTGTTGTAGAATAGTTAATTCTCCTCATGTTTATAAATTCATTTAACCCATGTTTTGCAAATTCAATCTGCAACCTCCAAAACATTTACTTTTCATTTAATCCATGTCTTTGCCTGCAAACTCAATCCCCAACCTCCAAAACATTTACTTGAGGTATGGTTCTTGTGAGGTCATTTAAGGCTGTGGTTTTCCAACTAGCGAAAACCAATTCATCTCCAACCTCCAAAACATTTACTTGAGGTATGGTTGTTTTGAGTCCATTTAACGCGGTGGTTTTCCAACTAACAGAAACCAATTCATGGTAGCCATATAGATATGGTTGTTATCAATCCATTTAATGCAATGGTTGAGATTAATTTTCCAACTAACTAAAACCAATTCATCTTAGCCATATTGCCAAGAAACAAAAGAGAAGAAATAATAAAATTACATATTATTTTAATGACTTTGTTTCGAGGACTATAACAGTAAGGATTCATATTCTGACAAATAAGATTGTTGTGAGTTCAGAAGGTACAATTATTTATATTAATTTTTAAATTTTGAAATTTCAAAATGAGGGGAATGAGATATTGTGTTACCTAAGTAATCAATATTTGTGGAGCTATAGTTCCATTAATGAAATAGGTATTTTATGTTATTCATTAAATTTGTACTTAGTTAAATCTAATGACTCACATATACTCCCTAATGTGTTGCCTAATGTGTTAATGTAGTTAATGAAACTATAGCTCCACAAATATTGATAGAAATCTAGTTGTTCCAAGTGGTTTTGGCGAAAATTTACTCCGGGGTATTTTTTAGTACGGGTTCCATCCTTGAAATAGCAAAGGAATGGAGTGAAAGAAACAGAGCACATCCTGTGCTCTCTGATACCATAAGAAAGTCACAAAGTACATAACGGAGAAACAATAATCATAGACTTAAAAACACAGAGAACACAGCTCACACCAAAAACCATATATTAATTTATATAAGCATGAAAAAACAAAGTATCAACTACAACTGCATACAACACTCACTGGAATACCTTGCAGCTATTCTTGCGTTACAACCATAATAATGCATTTATCCTATGCCTCATCTAAATTTATACACAAAATAAGTCAGTTAATTGTCCTTTCAATTAGAAAGGGTTATGGCAGTGATGGTGAGTGGTGAGGCACTCTGTCAATGAGTTCGTGAATTGACAAGCATAATTAATTTCAACACTCCCCCTTAATTATGACTGACAACTTAACCATGACTTAGCATAACTTAAGCATGCCTGATGGTCTAAGTCTCAGCTAGGCGTATAATGACTGAAAAAACTTTGACATCAACTGTTGGGATGGATTTATTTTTTCGATTCTTCCATATCCTGTATCCTCTGAACTACTTCATCTTCGCCTTTTTGTTGTAGGTTCCAAATTTCAGTTTCTTTATTTGATGTTGCACCTCTTCCATCGCGATATCTCTGTTTATCATAAAAACATCAAAAATCATTTCAGGATGTTCATGGATGTCATCTAATTCTTCAAAAAATTTCTTGTATGTGGACTGCTGCCACATCTCATCTTCTATAGTTTATTCTTCATCATTAATATTATGATTATCAAGTTGCTGCAACAAAATTTCATAATAAATTTTTATCTCTTCAGGACTCCAATACATGAAAATTTCATTGACATTTTCATTTTCAACATCATCCATGTTGTCGTCGACATTCATTGTTGCATATTCTATACAAACTTCATCAACACATGGTGTTTCAAGCCGAGCTTCAAGGAAATTTATTCTTCTTCATATTTTGTTGCTTCTTCTTGGTTTCTTCTAACATCTCCACATACAAAATCAATATTAATTTTATATGAAGAAAATTTTTCATAACCATATTGGTTATGTTCATTCTGCTCTGGAACAAGAGATTTCTTCTCTTGCGCTTCCTTCTTTGACTCTGTCGATGCCTCATAATCGTGATTCTCTACCTCTGCTTTTGCAAACTGGTTTCCTTCCACTTGGTTTCCAGGCACAAGTGGGTTTCTGTCGCTGAATAAAAATGTATCAATAAGATGTTTTTGTTGCACCATCTTCAACCACTCATCACTAGTGCATTCTTCTTCATCAAATTTAACATCAATAATTTCAATTTTTGGATCTATTGAATCAATTTATTCACCACTTGCAACATTATTTATGCCAAAATCAACTCCTGTTGGTAACACACCATCAATATTGTGATCCATTTTCAAGTGAGATTCATCGAAATCTTCCTCTTTCTGTAGATTTTCTACTGTATATCCATCTTCAATTTCATTTTCAAACACTTCTTCAACAGGTTGTACGAGGCTACCATCTTCGACTTGATTGCTCCCCCTTGCACCAAATTTTTGATTCCAGGATCTTCCATGCTTCCTTGGAAGTTGTAGCTTTTGTTGCCTTGCACAAAAACATCTCATCCAATCCTTGTTTGATAAAATCAAATGCCAAAGCATTGCATACTTCATCATCTGGGTTATTACAGTGATACTCAATTAAACCTTTAGCTCGAAGAAATGTTGTAACTGATAAACCAAAGATAAAAAAAATTTACCAGTAAACATAGGTGGCTGTAGCAAATCAAGGATACACGATTCTCACTCGATCTCTTCTCCGTCATCTGCTAAACTTCTTAGTTCCTTGGCTCCAACCTGAATCACAACGATCTTTTCCATTTCTTTTCAATTCATTTTCTTAATCAACTTTAGTCGCATTGGCGACCCATGACTACAGTCTTTCCTCTATCTTATAGATGAGGCATGAAGCTATCTTTTCTATCGCCCCCAAAAAAAAATGTGATTTTCATTATGCACCGTCGTAAGGCACAAGCTTCACCCAACACATTGTCATGCTTGAAAAAAATACAAAATGTGCTACAAACTTTTGCAAAAAAAAATATTATTTTTAATATGCACCCCTGTAAGGCACAATTTTCACCAGATACATTGTCATGCTTGAAAAAAATACAAAATCTGCTACAAAATTTTGCAAAACCCTAAACTCTTTTGCAAATAAAACTTGTTTTTTAATAAACCCTCTTTAGATCCGCTAATTAAAAAAACACTTCTATTTATATAGACTTTATATAACCCTTTTTAACCAAATGACACACGTACTTCAAAGAATATCCTCATCACACCATCAACATATAAAGAACTTGTCCTCATGACTTTAAAAATATATCTTTCAACTTATATCAAAATATACTTTTTGGAATGAACTTTGAATAATTACCTTGGAACCAATGTTGACTTAAAAAAAACTTTGCCAATATATTTTTTTAAAACTTTCTCCATGTCTTCATTTAATTTCACTTTGTTCTAACCTTGCTGTCTAGGCTCACGACAGTTTAAAAAAAAATTGGTTGTAGATACTGCGACTCCTTCCTCTGACCAAACATCAACAGGCTTATCACTCCGCTTCAAACAAATTGCACTCAACACATAACTTCACCACTGCCGCTCAAGTCCTAGGTTTCCAACGCTCCCCAATTTTGTGGAAACAACGTAGGGAGTTGAGTATGACTCAACAACTATTTCACCCAATACTAGAACTAGAATATTTTCTTCAATAGTCGTGCAAGTGGAGTTATTAGCCTTCGAGTTCTCTACTACGACTAAGTAGGGGCTACTCTCTCAGCTTATCGCGGTGGTATACGATGGAAAATAGCCTTCAGTGAGTGGAGTCTCTTCTCCAACAAACAATGGAAACAAGTAAATAACTTCACCTCACTGGCTCTAATACCAGATGAAAGAAACAGAGCACAGCCTGTGCTCTCTTATACCATAAGAAAGTCACAAAGTACATAACGGAGAAACAATAATCACAAACCTAAAAACGCAGAGAACATAGCTCACAAAAACCCAAATATTAATTTATATAAGCATGAAAAAAAAAGTAGCAGCTACAACTGCATACAACATTCACTAGAATACCTTGCATCGATTGCTATGTTACAACCGTGATCATGCATTTCTCCTATGCCTCATCTCAATTTATATGCAAAATAAGTCGGTTAATTGTCCTTTCAATTAGAAAAGGTTATGGCCCTTCGAAATTCAACAAGAGTGGGGATGGCGCCTCTTCGAGTATGAGCAAGTCATGACGGTGATGATGAGCGGTGAAGCAGTCTGTTAGTGAGTTGGTGAATTGACAGACGTAATTAATTTCAGCATAGAGAAGTCGCAGTTGAAACCGAAGTGTTGTAACCGCATATTCCAATATTTTCTTGACATGACATACAACTTTCATCTTTGGGCACTGATGCTGCTTGTATTGCTGCCCCATAAATGGGTACTTGTGCCATAGAACACCCCGAAGTCGAATTCTCCTTCTCGAACGAGTAAATGACGGCAAGCTTTATTTCCCAAGCTATCCAACAATCCTCAACATATATTGCCCACCATAAAATTAAAGCAAGTAAAATTAAAGCAAGTACACCATCCAACCGTGAGAGTATATGCCAAGGCATTTTTATTGTTGGATAGCGTTGGAAATAAGACTTGCCGTAAATGACACTTGCATTACATTTGGGAAGATGTAATGTTGGAAATATTGTCATTGATGGCAAAGGCAGCAGCACTCAGGCAAAAGAGGCACAACGAAAGCAATAGAGGCAGCAAGAAGACAGTCAAAATGTAACAGTCATAGAAGCACAATGAGACAGAGGCAGAGTGACAGAAGCAGAGACAGAGGGAGAGAGCAGCTACAAAATTCTGGGAATCGCACACTCTAGCGAGCATTATACATATAATATAACACGAATCTTATTCCGGGAATCGCAAACTCCAACCGGGCGTTACACATATAATACAGAACCATATTCCGGGAATCGCACTCTCCAACCAGCGGAGCACATATAATATATAAACCATATTCCGGGAATCGCTTAACCCTTTGGCAAAGTATACATATATGTCCGTTATAATATGGAGCACACAAAACGAAGTTTTAGATGGTGGGACCTCTCCCCAATCGCAATCAGATATCGCAAGGGCAGCGGAACATCGCAACAGAAAGTTGCGATTGCGATCGAAGGCCAGACCCGATCGAGTTATATGCCACAGTTTATGAGCTAATCGCATCCGAGTTCCCAATCGCAATCAGAACTTTCCGATTGATCGCAAGTATTTTGTTATATGCTCCGATCAAAGGCCAGACCCGATCGAGTTATATGCCACAGTTTATGAGCTAATTGCATCCGAGTTCCCAATCGCAATCAGAACTTTCTGATTGATCGCAAGTCTTTTGTAATATGCTCCGATCAAGTGGCGGACTCGATGGCGATTATACGACGGAATTAATTGGTTCAATCGCAATCAGAACTCTCCGATTGATCGCACGACTTTGTAATATGTTGCGATTGAAGTGGGGGACCCGATCCTGTTATATGCGGGAGTTAATTTGTGCAAATCGCATCCGTGTTCTGATCGCAATCGGAACTTTTCTATAATGCGTCCCGATTGCATGTGTTCAAAGTTCGGACTCGATTGCGATATGAGCCATGTTTTATGTGGTCATCACGTCTGTTTGATCAATCGCAATCGCAAGTTTTCGTTTGACACCACCGATCCGCCGACGGAGATGTGGGGCCCGACCCTTTCATGTATTAGTGGTTGTGATTCGACTTATTGGATTGTAATATAAGACCAAAGGCTTAAGGTGGAGGGCGATTGCTTATATATAAAAGGATTTTTGTTCGATATATAAAACACGGTTGCAGTTGTATTAAAATATGTCACATGGGCTGTGAACCCACGGGCCTCGACCTAATGGGAGGGCGATTATAAATATACAATGACTGTGATATATGTCCGTTCCGTTTGCGGAATGTTCCACATCAACAAGACACTTGTTGCAAGTCAGCAGTCACGCATTTTTCTAAGAGGCACTGATATAAAAGCACTGTTACACGTATGCAGCAAATACACTACAGCAGAGGACAGAAAAGCATACAGAGCAGAAAAGAGTCAAAACACAGTCACAGAAAAGACAAATGCGCAGCAAACCAAGAGACAAAATAAGTGAGTTGGAATTCACATTGTAATTCGAATGTAAATGTTTTAATTGTTTTTATTGTTTGTGATGCATTGGCAAGTCTCCGAGAGAAAACAAACTCCCACTGTAATGTTAAAATTGACACCTACAGTTATAATTTCTGAGTAAGCCAATAAAAGGAGTGAGAAGGCAGAAGGCAAAGAGACATGACTTTCCATTTCGAATTCCAAGCAGAATACAAACAGTCATGTGAGGAAATCTATAAATAATATCATCTTGATATGCAGAGAGGTTTTTTTTTTTGGAGCAAGGGAGAGAGCATATATAGAGAGAATGCAGAATATAGAAGGCAGAGAAGATTAAGAGAAGCTACAGAACAGAGCTGATATCTGAGGAAAATCAGCAAACATTCAGTTTGATAAATTGAGGAAGTTGGAGCTTCCCTATCAAGTTGCAGCTTGATAGTCGTCAGTTGTAGCTGACTGAGGTTGGAGCCTCCCGTAGGTTGGTGCCTGCAGAAAACTGAAGGGATTTGGTGCTTCCTTGCAAGTTGTAGCTTGCAGAATTGAGGTAGGAGCCTCCTGTAGGTTGGTGCCTGCAGAAAAACAGTGGTGAGAGGGAGTTGGAGCTTGTCTTTGCATCACAACAATAATAAGATGTGGTTTTCTCCCTTTATGGGTTTCCACTTATATCTGGTGTCTCTGTGCATGATATTTATGTATTGATCTGATATGTATTATTTGCTTAATACTTGCTGCTCTCATATTAAGTCTACTACTCTATTAAACTAATACTTTCTGATTACATTCTAAAATTACTCTCACATCAAATAGAGTTTGAAATGAAGGTGTAAATAAGTTTAATGAAAAGTTTAAAAGATCAGGAATGTATTAAACTGATTCACCCCCCCCCCCTCTCTCATTTTAATTAGAGATTCAACAATTGGTATCAGAGCAAGTTCCTTTGTACAAGTCTAACAACTGAAAGGAGATCCTAGGTTCCCAAGATGGCTAGTAAAGAAGGATGCTCAACCAATAAAGCCCATTTCTTCACTGGTGAAAATTATGCTTTCTGGAAAATCAGAATGAAGACATACATAATGTCTCTAGGAATAGAAGTCTGGGCTGCTGTGGAATTAGGATATGCCCCGAAGGCAACTGACTCAGAAAAGGACGCAAAACAAGACTTTGTAGCTAATGCAAAAGCCATGAATGCCATCCTGAATGGATTATGTGAAGCAGAGTTTATTAAAGTAATGCACAAAGACACTTCCAAGAAAATATGGGATACTCTTGAAGACATACATGAGGGAGACCAGAAAGTAAAAACTGCTAAACTTCAAATATATAGAGCCCAGTTTGAAAACTTAAAAATGAATGATGATGAAGATGTTGGCAGCTTCTTCTTAAAAGTTGCAGAAATTGTTAACAATATGAAAGCTCTTGGAGAAACCATACTAGAAAGTATAGTTGTGCAAAAGATTCTAAGATCACTCCCATCCAGATTTAATCCCAAGGTATCTGCAATAGAAGAGACAGCGGATTGGGAGACTCTGACCATGAACCGGATACTTGGAAATCTAACAGACGATGAAATGAGGCTCCCACAGAAGAAGCCAAGTACAAGGGAAGCAGCATTCAAAACAGAAAAGAAGAAATAAGAAAAGGAAGAAATATGCTCTTGCTCTGATGAAGAAGAGGCTAAATTTGTCAAGAAATTGGATAGAGGCTCAGGTAGATACAAAGGTAAACTTCCCTTCAAATGCTTTAACTGTGGAAGAGTTGGACATTATGCTGCTAAATGTCCTCACAAGAAAGTAAGAAATCAAGCTCAAGAATTAGAGAAAGACACATCAAATTTCTGGCAGAAAGGAAAGAAATTCAACAGAAAATCCTTCTATGCTCAGCAAGACAGCAGTGCATCTGAAGACTCAGATGAACCCTCAAGTGAAGAAGGAACCTCAGAATTTTTATTGATGGCCATAGAATATCTTGAGGGACTCCTACTAGAAGATGAAGAAGAAGAAGGGGAAGTAGACCTTGAGGGGGAGCTAAGAAGTGCTCTGGAGGAGATTGACAGACTCAAACTAAAATGCAGAAAACAAAAAGAGATTCTCCTAAAATGTGTGAAAGAAGAACAAAATTCAAAAGTCCTCATGCAGCTGAAGGTAAAGCTTGAAGAAGCCAAGAAGATAGAAGATATGTTACTTCAGCAAATCAAAGATAAATCTCGAGAACAAGAGAAGTTGGAAGAAGAAATTCTGTGTCTGAGAAAGAAATTAGAAAATGCTCAACAGAAAGTTTCTATATACCCTTCTCAAACAAAAAGCTCTATTAAGTTGAATGAAATTTTGGTTGCTCAAAGATCCCCTATGATAAAGACTGGAATAGGCTACGAAGGAGAATCAAGTAAAGGAAAAGAAAAGGTTGACAGAGAGATTATTTTTGTAAAAGCAAAGAAGGATGAGGAAGTAGCTCAAATAATTCCTACAAAAGAAGAAATCTGCAATAAGAGAGACAGAGAGCAGAAGAAACCTCTAGTAACAAAGAATATAATGAATACTAAGACGGCAGAAAAAGAATCATATGCCCCTAAGTATATCAAATTTGGAAGTCATCAGAGGAAATTCTTCCCTCCTATGAAGAATGCCACCTGCTATGTCTGCCACAAGCCAGGACACATTGCCGCATATTGTTATGCAAGGAAGAGTAATTCAGACCTGCAAAAGATGCAAACAGTGAAGAGGCTATCTTAAACAAACAAATGGAGAAAACAATATTACATCAGGTATGCAAATAATTTCTATGGTTATTGTTTTTATTGTAAGGAATTTGGCCATAAAATTATTTAATGTAGAAAGTATGGACAAAGACTGATGTTCAATACCTCAAGGAGGTTTATGAGTCAAAGCAATTTTGTTCATGCTCACAATTCTGCAAAAGCCATAGTCAAATGTTGTATATGCAATCAAATTGGGCATATATCTTCCAAGTGTTCTCTAAAGGGATATAATTCATCACCTCACAAAAGATACCAAACAAAAGGGGGCCTCCAGTGGATAAAGAAGGTGAATAAATGTGACCTGGCTCTAACTGCTCAAGATTCGAAAAGCCAGTGGTACTTGGACAGTGGCTGCTCCAAACACATGACTGGAGACAGAAGCAAGTTTATAACTCTTGATGAAAAGAAATCTGGCAATGTTATTTTTGGTAATGATAAATCAGGAAAGATCAAGGGAAAAGGCTCAGTCAGCATAGACAATGGCAGAGGAAAATCCCAAGAGGTACTATTTGTGGATGGAATGAAAGAAAATTTGCTGAGTGTCAGTCAGATGTGTGACAAAGGCTGTGAAGTTCTTTTTAGAGCACAAGATTGTGTAGTCAGGTCAAGCAGAACAACAAAAACTCTGCTCAAAGGTGTTCGAACAGAGAACAATGTATACATAGTGAAAGAGGAAGATGAAGCCTGCCATCTTAGAAAACTTGAGGAGTCATGGTTGTGGCATAGGAGATTGGGACATCTCAGATTTGACCATATCATCAAATTGAGCAAGAAGAAAGCTGTCAAATACATGCCAGAAATAAAAAGGCCTTCAAGTACTATATGAAAATCTTGTCAATTGGGGAAACAGACTCGCACATCCTTTAAATCTAAAGAGGAGTTTTCAACAAGAAGACCACTCCAGCTTGTGCACATGGACCTGTGTGGACCTGCTAGAACTAGAACACCAAGTGGAGAATCCTATTTCATGCTGATAATAGATGACTTCTCTAGAATGACATGGGTTGCCTTTCTCAAAAATAAATCAGAAGCATTGGAAAAATTTAAGATATTCAGAGCATTAGCAGAAAATCAAACTGGATGCAAGCTGAAATGTATCGGATCAGACAGAGGAGGAGAATTCACAGATTATGACTTTGCAGACCTATGTAATGAACATGGAATAAAGCAACAATTTACTATTGCAGGGACACCTCAGCAGAATGGAGTAGCAGAGAAACAAAACAGGTCTGTACAACAAATAGCCAGAGCTATGATGCAAGAGAATAAGATTGCTCAAACCTTCTGGGCAGAAGCAATACACACAACAGTACATATCCTTAATAAAGCTCACTTAAGGCCAAGCAGTGACAAGACTCCATATGAACTATGGCATGGAAAGCCAGCTTCAATAAAACATTTCAGAGTCTTTGGTAGCAAGTGTTACATAAAGAATAATAATGAAAACCTTGGGAAATTTGATGCAAGAGCAGATGAAGGGATTTTTCTAGGATATGCTTCCAAAAGCAAAGGGTACAGGTGCTACAACAAGATCCTTCGGAAGATAGTTGAAAGTATTGACGTGAGATTTGATGAAGAACTTCCAAACAATACAAGAAATACATACTGCTGCAGTCCATCAGACAACCATGAAGACGAAGACAAGGATGATGATGAAACAAGCAAGACAATAGATGATGCAGAGCTGAGCTCGAAAACCCCCTCAAGATACACTCAGAAGAATCATCCTGAAGACCAGATCATAGGAGACAAGAAAGCAGGAGTCCAGACAAGAAGGCAGATAACAGAACAAACAGAAGAAGTATACATAGCCATGTTATCACAAATAGAGCCAAAGAAATTTGAAGAAGCCAGCAGGGACAAGTATTGGGTAAAATCAATGAATGAAGAATTGGACCAAATTGAGAAGAACAATATCTGGGAACTAGTTCCTAGACCTATTGAGAAAAATATCATTGGTTCAAAATGGGTATTCAAAAACAAAATGAATGAGCAAGGACAAGTAATCAGGAATAAAGCCAGGCTGGTCTGCAAAGGATACTCACAAATTGAAGGACTTGACTATGATGAAACATTTGCACCTGTACCTAGAATGGAGGCTATCAGAATGTTCCTAGCATTTGCATGCTACCAAGACTTCAAGGTATATCAAATGGATGTAAAGTCTGCTTTTCTTAATGGAGATCTAGAAGAAGAAGTGTATATGGAACAACCAGAAGGCTTCTCATTGACAGAAAAAGAAGACTATGTGTGCAGATTGAAGAAGGCCCTATATGGATTGAAACAGGCTCCTCGTGCTTGGTACTCAAGACTGGACAAATATTTCCAAAAACATGCTTTTAAGAGAGGTGGAGTAGACAGCAATCTATACATAAAAGCGCATGAAAATGAACTCCTAATTGTTGTTGTATATGTTGATGACATTATGTTTGGAAGCAACAAAGATGAACTAGAAAAAGGGTTTGCTGATGAGATGAAAACAGAGTTTGAAATGTCTATGATTGGAGAACTCAGTTTCTACTTGGGACTGGAAATTCAGCAAAAGAACACAGGCACATTCATTTCTCAAGAAAAATAATTAAAAGAAATGCTGAAAAATTTCAAAATGGAGGACTGCAAACCAATGAAAACCCCCATGATCACGGGATGCAAGTTGTGTGCTGATGATAGGTCTGCAGATGTAGATCAAAAACTCTACAGATCCATGATAGGAAGCCTGCTGTACTTGATAGCTTCAAGACCATACATCATGCTAGCAGTAGGACTAGTGGCAAGATATCAAGCAGCACCTAAACAAAACCATCTTCTGGCAGTAAAAAGAATACTCAGATATCTACAAGGAACAGCACAATATGGGCTTTGGTATCCTAAAGGCAAGAGCTTCACCTTAACAGCGTACACAGATGCAGATTGGGCCAGCTGTGTGGATGACATGAAGAGTACAAGTGGAGGTGCATTCTATCTAGGAGAAAGTCTGGTGGCATGGCTAAGCAAGAAACAAACATCCATATCTCTGTCTACAGCTGAAGCAGAATATATAGCAGCAGCAGCATGTTGTACACAAGTCATGTGGATGAATCAAACTCTTCAAGACATGAAGGTAAGCATTAATGAACCTATCTCAATCAAATGTGATAATACAAGTGCTATAAGTATATCTAAAAATCATGTGCTTCATTCAAAAACTAAACATATACCAATCAAGTATCATTTTCTCCGAGAACAAGTGGCTCAGAAGATAGTTAAACTGGACTATGTATCAACGAAAGAATAGATAGCAGATATATTTTCCAAACCACTTGCCAGAGAACCATTCGAATACTTGAGAGACAAACTAGGGGTAGTATCTGTAGATACTATTCTCTAATATGAAGAGAAAGTACAGTCTCAGGGGGAGAACAAAACGAAGATATCATTCCAGGGGGAGAACAGCCAGCAAGATAAGCATAAAAAAAGTCCATAGGATCAGCATTATCAATATTATCAGCATTCAGAAGCAACAAGAACCTTTCAATCGTAAAATGCATCATCTCTATATGCAATCTAGCACATATTACAGGCACTACAAATGAAACACAGCATAGTCCAATTTTAGCAAAAGAGGACCTAAACGTAACTCAGAGAAAGGAAATACAACGACAGAACCCATACAGAGGGATGAGGAGTCATCCTTTGCCATTGATGTCAAAGGGGGAGGAAGAAAAAATAGCAGGAGGAAGAGAAAGCAACAAGAGAAAGAGAAAGCAAACAGAGAAAGTGGATTGCCATCAATGCCAAAGGGGGAGACTGTTGGAAATATTGTCATTGATGGCAAAGGCGGCAGCACTCAGGCAAAAGAGGCAGCGCTGAAGCAAAGGAATACAAAAGAGGCACAGCGAAAGCAATAGAGGCAGCAAGAAGACAGTCAAAATGTAACAGTCATAGAAGCCCAGTGAGACAGAGGCAGAGTGACAGAAGAAGAGACAGAGGCAGAGAGCAGTTACAAAATTCCGGGAATCGTACACTCCAACGAGCATTATACATATAATATAACACGAATCTTATTCCAGGAATCGTAGACTCCAGCCGGGCGTTACACATATAATACAGAACCATATTCCGGGAATCGCACTCTCCAACCGGCGGAGCACATATAATATATAAACCATATTCCGGGAATCGCTTAACCCTTTGGCAAAGTATACATATATGTCCGTTATATTATGGAGTGCACAAAACGAAGTTTTATATGGTGGGACCTCTTCCCAATAGCAATCGGAACTTTCCGATTGATCGCAAGTCTTTTGTTATATGCTCCGATCGAAGGCCGGACCCGATCGAGTTATATGCCACAGTTTATGAGCCAATCGCATCCGAGTTCCCAATCGCAATCGAAACTTTCCGATTGATCGCAAGTCTTTTGTTATATGCTCCGATCAAAGGCCGGACCCGATCGAGTTATATGCCACAGTTTATGAGCTAATCGCATCCGAGTTCCCAATCACAATCGGAACTTTCCGATTGATCGCAAGTTTTTTGTAATATGCTCCGATCAAGTGGCGGACCCGATGGCGATTATACGATGGAATTAATTGGTTCAATCGCGTCCGGAATCTCAATCGCAATCGGAACTCTCCGATTGATCGCACGACTTTGTAATATGTTGCGATTGAAGTGGTGGACCCGATCCTGTTATATGCGGGAGTTAATTTGTGCAAATCGCATCCATGTTCTGATCGCAATCGGAACTTGTCTATAATGCGTCCCGATTGCATGTGTTCAAAGTTTGGACCCGATTGCGATATGAGCCATGTTTTATGTGGTCATCGCGTCCGTTTGATCAATCGCAATCGCAAGTTTTCGTTTGACACCACCGATCCGCCGACGGAGATGTGGGGCCCGACCCTTTCATGTATTAGTGGTTGTGATTCGACTTATTGGATTGTAATATAAGACCAAAGGCTTAAGGTGGAGGGCGATTGCTTATATATAAAAGGATTGTTGTTAGATATATAAAACACGATTGCAGTTGTATTAAAATATGTCACATGGGCTGTGAACCCACGGGCCTCGGCCTAATGGGAGGGCGATTATAAATATACAATGACTGTGATATATGTCCGTTCCGTTTGCGGAATGTTCCACATCAACAAGACACTTGCTGCAAGTCAGCAGTCACGCATTTTTCTAAGAGGCACTGATATAAAAGCACTGTTACACGTATGTAGCAAATACACTACAGCAGAGGACAGAAAAGCATACAGAGCAGAAAAGAGTCAAAACACAGTCACAGAAAAGACATATGCGCAGCAAACCAAGAGACAAAATAAGTGAGCTGGAATTCATATTGTAATTCGAATGTAAATGTTTTAATTGTTTTAATTGTTTGTGATGCACTGGCAAGTCTCCGAGAGAAAACAAACTCCCACTGTAATGTTAAAATTGACACGTACAGTTATAATTTCTGAGTAAGCTGATAAAAGGAGTGAGAAGGTAGAAGGCAAAGAGACATGACTTTCCATTTCGAATTCCAAGCAGAATACAAACAGTCAAGTGAGGAAATCTATAAATAATATCATCTTGATATGCAGAGAGAGGGCTTTTTTTTAGAGCAAGGGAGAGAGAATATATAGAGAGAATGCAGAATATAGAAGGCAGAGAAGATTAAGAGAAGCTACAGAACAGAGCTGATATCAGAGGTAAATCAGCAAACTTTCAGTTTTAGAAAATGAGGAAGTTGGAGCTTCCCTATCAAGTTGCAGCCTGATAGCTGTCAGTTGTAGCTGACTGAGGTTGGAGCCTCCTGTAGGTTGGTGCCTGCAGAAAACTGAAGGGAGTTGGTGCTTCCTTGCAAGTTGTAGCTTGCAAAATTGAGGTAGGAGCCTCCCGTAGGTTGGTGCCTGCAGAAAACAGTGGTGAGAGGGAGTTGGAGCTTGCCTTTGCATCACAACAATAATAAGATGTGGTTTTCTCCCTTTATGGGTTTCCACTTATATCTAGTGTCTCTGTGCATGATATTTATGTATTGATCTGATATGTATTATTTGCTTAATACCTGCTGCTCTCGTATTAAGTCTACTACTCTATTAAACTAATACTTTCTTATTACATTCTAAAATTACTCTCACATCAAATAGAGTTTGAAATGAAGGTGTAAATAAGTTTAATGAAAAGTTTAAAAGATCAGGAATGTATTAAACTGATTCACCCCCCCCCTCTCAGTTTAATTAGAGATTCAACATGTAACTGATCATGTACCTTACATATGTA
Organism: Pinus albicaulis; assembly: GCA_034641835.2. Taxonomy (NCBI): domain Eukaryota; kingdom Viridiplantae; phylum Streptophyta; class Pinopsida; order Pinales; family Pinaceae; genus Pinus; species Pinus albicaulis. The sequence continues at coordinate 196,026,486 of CM076579.1, forward strand.
CACGTACGAAGTCAGGTTCTCTAAAGCCTTAAATGTGAAGACCGTGTCTGTAACTTCTGAAAGGTCTATCGGATTGTTAATGCTATGACTCAAAAATTGACAATTTTTACTTCTGGTAATAATTAATGCAGGAAGATGAAGAAGCGTGGTTAGTATTGTGCAATGCCGGCCACGAATTGAGATAACAGAAGTTGACTTCTACATTCAGTGGATTAGGAAGCTAGGGTGGCAGCATCCCCGATTTCCAACACTGAAAGGACACTGTATGGGCGATGTCCCACATTTATATTATTTATGCAATACTGATATTGTGCATCAAACTTAAGGAGCAGGGGAACAGAGAGGCGCAGCTGAATGTAACGATAAGGAAGAAGGCGTTGCGATGAACAGATAATTCCATGAGGAGAAAGGCGTCATCGAATAAGCGTGGCAAAGACAAAAATGATCCCCAAACTGCAACAGAATGAGCTACATGGAAGCGTAGGTATTGCCGAATGTCTATTAAATTGAACGAATCAAGTTAATACTTTAAAATAATATTTTTAGCATAAACTTCTAATAATTTAATTTAGTTCCATGCTTCCCCTTTCCCGATCTAGTATATGTATTTGGCGGGCTTGTGAATGCCCCATAAATGAAATGCATGATGCCGTAAACGAGGGGTAAGTGATGCACGAAGACAATTGTTATTGACAATACTTGTGGAAATTTAACATCACGGCGACCATGAATATGACAAGTTACAACTTCGTGATCATGGAGTCACGAGTGAACCCAATCCACGATACCCAATACCTAATGAAAGAATGGTATTTTGGTCGTTCTAACTTCTCATCCACACAAATGTGGATAACACTGCTCGAAGTATAAATTTCGGTAGAACTTGCTAAAACGATGTATATGAGTATTGGGAACGTAGAAATACGCAAAATATGAAAATTCCAAGTCAAGACGCAAGAACAACGTTTCTTCAAGCGAATTTCAAAATTTTGAAAAGTAGCTGCACAGCATAGCGATGTCCACATTATTTGCTATCTGCTGTTTGTAATGAAAAAACAGCATAGCATAGATTCATTTTAGTTAGAAATTTAAGTTGGAATTGATTTTTGTTGAAAGCATAATTGTTTTTTTAAATGTAAAATACCACGTGTTATTATTTATTGTTATATTATATTTTTGAATGTTAAACAAAATATATATAAGATCAAATAAATATTTTAATATTAAAAACATATTTTTTTCATAATATATATAATGATATTACTTTTTTATTTTTATTAGAAAAAAGAAAGAAGTTTTTTGGTAAAACATGACAAAAGACTTCCTTATTCAAATCTATAGATGAAACCTTTTTTTAAAAATGAGATGGTGGATTAGTTATATAAATTAAACAACCGATAAACTTAGATGGTATTAATTATTTTATGATATAGTTTATATTTTTTTTTAATATTAGGTAAAAATAACAGAGTTATAACTTTATTTTAAATTAGTATTATTAATTATGTGGATATGCATTTGTCTTTCAAAATTTTAATTTAATTATTAATAAATTGGTAAATATTGAACTTCTATGGAATATGTCTAAATATTTATATCTCGTTATTCACAATCAAAGGTTAAGATTTATCTCTAAGTTTGTTATGCCCTTTTAATTAATTTATCTCAAATTAATTAATTAAAGAAAATCTCATATCAACACATGTCATATTGGATATCTGGTATTGATAAGCCGTAGTATTGTAACAAAAATTATTTACATATTAATAAATTCCATGGTAAAGTGGGAGTGAATATCCATAGTTAAGAATTTTGTTTAACTCGTATTAATTTTTTTTATTATTAATAATAATATTTTAAAATAAAGTTATATTTAGTTATTTTTTTATATTTTTTTAATAATGTGGGCAAGGTGAGATTTACGGGTCTAGTGGTCTTTTTAATAATGTTAACATGTGATTTACGGGTTTAGTGGTGACATGGCATTGTGAGATTCATTCTTATTATATCATGAAATTTTTTAACATGTTAATAGGCTTTGCTACAATACTATGGGTCAATACTATGGTTTATCAATATCACATACTGGAAAAAAACTATAATTCTTTTAAGTTTAAAATTTTCCTGATAATACTAAAATATTGTGGTGAGATGACATTGTTTATGAGTTAAAGTGGTGTACTAGAAAGGTGGGGTGGTCTATAATCAATTCTCAAGTGGTGGGTTTCTTGATCTCAAATTTCGACTTACGTAAGACGTTGTTCGGTTAACCTTAAGTTATCACCTTAAATCCTAGCTTGATCACATTAAAGAAATAAAGTAGATGACAATGGTTTTATTTTTTATTATCCATCCTTTAATGCACTTGTGTGGAATATTCTTGCCAACTATTGTTAATTTCGAGGTGTGATATGATTTCACTAATTTTATGGTTACATTGTATTTTTATTATTATTTTTTCTCTTTAGGTTTAGGCTTGATGATTTCTTGATAATGTAATATTTGTTAATATTTGAAAGATTGATGAGGTGTCACAAGTACTTGCAAGTATTTTACAAATCATTCTAATTTCTTTTGAAATAATATTTTTGGTCATCTTCTTACTAGAGAAAATCTATTTTTCTCTCTTCCCACATCTAAATCATCCTTCTAAACACACCTAAATCATCCTTCTAAACACATTTTGTTTAAGATTGGAGAGGTGGTTCACATGCCTAGTTTTGAGGTCCATAAGAAATTTCTATCTCTAATTGAGGTAAATAATCCTACTATTTTGACTTTGTAATAATATTCAATCATTATTCAACTTATGTTCATTACCTTTCTATGATTGTTCTTTTCGACTAGTGTTTGGGATTAGTGATTCTATAGTGGTGTAGAGGTTTTAAGAGTTTCAAACATTAGCATGGATGTGGTTCACATTTTGGTTATACTATATCCCTAATAGGGATTGTGGTAGTGTTAGGTCTTTCTCAATTCCTTAATATCATGAGCGTTGTGTTGGTGTTTTGTTTTTGAATCTTATTATAGGTTAATTATGAATGAATTATAATGGTTGACTATTATTGATTGTACATTGACTTTGGTTAAATATGGTTAATTATGATTAACTGTAATATGTATTTGAAATTGATTTGTGATAGTTAATAATTTTTTACTATAGTATGTGGTTAAGATTGGCTTCATTTAGGGGTACTAACATATATTAAGATCCCAATAAGCATTCATCATTATTGTATTTGTTACCGTAGTAGGTTATTTAGAACCTTTCATTGTACCATTTCATTATAACTATACCCATTGTCTCCTATATATATACCATTATACCAAGGACACTTAGTCTCAAGGGATAATACCTTGTTTTTCATATTGAATTGTTTGCCAAAAAGGATTTCCCCTCACATTTCATTACATTCATTAACTTCTTATCATTTTTAAGGTGTACGATTCATAACATTTGGTATAAGAGCTATGGTCCTAGAGTAGGGTTTTGCTACTTCAATTGAGTCATCCTGAAATTTTCACTATAACTTTGTTTTGATGGTCTTAAGTCTATTAATTTTGAGAAGTTTGAGAATCTATGTACAAGTGGTAAAAATTTCACATTATATGTTACAATATACTTTCAAAGATATACCCCATGGAAGTTAGGATTTGTGTCTTGTTCTCAAATTAGTTTAAAACAAGCCATATAGGAATTTTTGCTATAATATTTTTTGGGGAAATTTTAGATAGATAAAGTTTTGAGAAAAATTAGTCTAAATATCTATGTACACATGGTCAAAATTTCAAGTTTATTTTCACTATAAATTAGGTGATGTGTCTTATCAAAGTTAGAGATACTGAATAATCCTGAAATTAGTGTCAAATGACTCATCCTTTTATTTTCACAACAATTTCCTTTATAGGTAGTTTCAAATAGTGAAATTTTGTGGAGAATAAAGAGAAATATCATAATAATATGGTCAAAATTTTATATTTTGATCCATTATACTTTCATAGATATATTGTATGAAATATAGGCTTTGTGACTAATTAGTTCTAAATGACTCACATCTTGGAGTTTTCACTAACATGTTTTTCCAATGAGGTTTCAAACTCTAAAATTTTTAGAATTCTAAGGAGACATACTGAATGACATGCATATTTTTGTTTTACATTTTAAATCCCTACAAATTATGAGGTATATCTTGTGAAAAATAGTTTCCTTTGGGCTTAGCAAGTTTATTTGTTTGTAGTAATATATTTTTTCATCTTTAAATAAAAGATATTTTTTTTCTTAGCACGTAAAAATATGATTAGGGAACAATACAAAGAAACTACACGTTGTTTCACCCTATTGGAAACCTTTTTTAGTACCCATTCATCTTGTACTACATCAATTAACACTTGTACATGGAGTTTCACTTTCAAATTCCTTTTGTTATATAAGAAATACCCTAGTTATACCTAAAACCAACTTTAGATAAGTTACTTAGATGTATTTCTTCTATAGTACATTGGGAACAACACTCAAGGATACCACTGTCTAGGACCTAGGGAGTTGGGTGTTATGGCTAAGCAAATGGTTGAGAATTCTTAGTTAGTTTCCTAAGATATTAGACTAAGTACCATTGTTGGATCCTACACATATGCCAAAGATCTATAGCTCACTTATAACTCCCTTGAGCATAGGAACATATAGTTTTTTTTCCATGGCTCTAAAGGAAGATCCAAAATTGAATTCATTAACTAAACCTCTAGAAAAGCTCCTCCATGACTCATGAAGAAATAGAAGACATGTAGTATCAAAAACCTAAGTTGGAGAATTATGTCAAGCAAATAAGTGATATTATGAAGCTTTAATTGTCATAGATGGAAGAATAAGTTGAAATGGGTATGGAACAAAACATGGATGAAAATAACTAAGAAATTGATAAGAATATGAAATAGTTGGAACATAAGATTATAGAAGTCCTAGATGAGAGGCTTCCTAAAATTGATAATCTGAAGGAAGAGGCTCATGAAAATAAAGGTAGTAACAATGTTGAACAACTTCCAATTATAAGAATATTTCAGAGGAATTTAACTCCAATATCAGTTCTTATGGATGGTTTCCAAATAGAGTGAACACTCCTAATGTTGAATTAAAGAAGTTTGACGGAACAAAGATATTTAACCAAGTGAACCAAATAGAGAAATGTTTTGAATTGAATAATATTATGGATGATAAGAAAAGGATTCACATAGAAACTTCTAACCTTTAGATAAAAACCTGTCAAAAGTAAAGCTAACCCGATTCTTAAAATTTCCTTTGATTTTATTTAAAGGAGAGTTAGAAGCACAATATGGAAAAAATTGGGAGCAAAACTATTCTATCCAATTGAAAATAATAAATCAATTCATTGATATCGAGGATTATAATTCAGGACTTTAGATATTGGCCACATGCATAAATAAATTAAGTGATGGACATTTATTAGAACCTTACATGGGTGGATTAAAACAATATATTAAACATAATATTTTCATGAAATATCGTAAAATAGTAAGAAAGGTATGCAATTTTCTCATCATATTGAAGCCAAGAACATGGATACAAACAAGTATTCCATTAGAGAATACACATAAAATAGAGATAATGCAGGGTTCATAAGGCAACCTTTCCTCTTTTGAATGTTTTTTTGTAAAAAGGGGGAAAGAATTATTTTCATTAGAAAAGTGCAAAATAATATTTTATTGGAGAATGATGGAAAAATATTATTTTATTGGTAAAGGGTGACAAATTATTAATTTATTAAAATGGTGACAAAATACACTAAGTGGAAAGTGGCTCCCACCAATAAAATAATATTAAATAAGGAGTCTAGAGGCATGGGTAGAAAATATAAAAGGAGGATGGACTCATTTGTTGATCATCTTTTGTCTATCTATCTTCAGAACTTGAACTCTCTTGGATTTGTTGAGCATAAGAAGAGAAGTGTTGCTTAGCACAGGAATTCCAAGTGAAAAATCCACCCTCATTTCGGAGAACTTCGAGTGTCTCCCTGATGAGGAATTTGAGAGTCCAATTAAGGGCTTCCCTTGAGTTGAATTGTAGAAGTTGCAGTCAATTTTATGTGTTCTTTTAGGCGCAAAATGTAGTATGTATAAGCTAATTAGAGAAACTTCCTTTGACCGAATATTATGGGCATTTGGAGGCGTATTTCCCTTGGTTGAAGGTGAATACTAGCACCATTTTGTAGGGCTAAAGTGGAGGGTATTTGATAGGATGATTTTTTCTATTTTCTGGCTAATTCACGATATTTGGGACTTTCTAGGGAAGCTTGAATTAGACCAATATTGTTGTGGTTTTTGTGGGTTTGGTGTGAGAAGCGTTGGGTTAATTTTGTAGAATTTTCTGAGTAGTTTTGAGGGCACAAATTCCAGTTCTTCTACAGTAGCAACAATAATATTTTTTTGGGCAATTCACACTTTTTAGGGCTTTCCGAGTCAATTGGAATTAGCCCAAGATTTTTTTGGGTTTTTTTGGGTTTAGTTTCAGGAGCTACAAATTAATTTTGTAGAATTTTCTAAGCAAATTCCATGGAAAAAATTCTATTTCTTCTTTGAAAATAATAACAACAATATTTTCTAGGTAATTCACACTTTTTGGGTCATTTGGAATTAGCTAAAGATTTTCTGGATTTTGCGTTATTTTGAGAAGAGGATGTGGTTAAAGTTCCGTAATTTTCTTTGAAGCATACACAATAAAACACAAGTACGGTGTATAGCGAGTTAGATATTCATTTGCACCATTTGGAGGGATTTCTCATCATTTAGATTCAACACAAATAATTTATGGGTTTTTCTAGGTTTTGGGATAGGAGTTCAAAGATGAAATTTTGAGGCATTCAAAATATTATTTTGAGCAAAACGTCCAGTTCCATTTGGAATCCTATCATATATTCTCTAGGTAGTGTGCATTATTAATTTGGAGTCATTTCAGCAGCGACGTTAATGAGATTTCACCTAGGGTTTACCTAACTTGCATAACAAGCCCATGGTGCTCTTTTATTACTCATTATGTACTCAAATTTCCATTGTTGAGTAAAATGGCACAATTATTCTGCTCATTTTCTCTAGTGTTCTGATTTGGTTGCTTGCTCTTTAATTTTAAGTATTATTCCTAGTTCAAGTTTTTGGCATTTACTGTTATTTTCCATTACAAATATTACAAACTCATATAAAGGAATATTAGCTTTTATTTTCTAAGGTCATCTATTAGATCATATTCCATATTTGAAACAATAAATTTATGACTTCTATGTGTTTTTTTATTTACATTTGTATCCGGTGTCGATGGTGTTTTCAGCTAAAGTCTTACTTCGGGTAAAAACAGGGAAAATATCTTCTTTAAATAAATTCATCGAAAAATTAGGAGGCTAAGTTTCATGTATATTTTCATAATCAAGTTCAACTTCCTTTTCTTCACTATTTTCTAAGGTTAAATCAATGTTTGTTTTCAAATCCAGCAGAATAATTTCCAATTCTTCAATATTCAAACTTTCATTAAGGGGAGGAGATGAGGAGTTGGTCCACTAAATGATTTCTTAAAATTTCCCCTTCAGGTGGTCATTCATATTTTATCTTCTTAAGTTCAATTATTTCATTAGATAATTTATTTATAACCTTTTGAAAGCTCTATAGATCTAAACCTCATTGCGCTTATTTACTATAGGTTGTTTTGATGTTTCTTGTTTCTTGCTAGAAGAAGAAGTCGAGCGAGTTTGTTTGTCGGCATTAGGTTTGAGATTCATAATGTCATTTTCAACTAAGAAGGCTTCCTCAAAGGATGTTTGTAAAGTAGGTTTCTGGGCCCTTTTTACCCACATGGTTATTTCATGAGGAAAAACTTTCACGTAATAAGTGACAATAAAATTTTGAGCCAAAAACGATTCAACAAGGATCTTGTTTTTCAAGGAAATAAATCTAATTTTAATGTTTTTAACCTTCTCTTTATTCTACATTTTCATGTTGGACAAGTTTTCAACTAGAGCCTCTGGTGACTTGTCATCTTCGAACTTTTCAAGAAACGTGGACTCAAAATGTGCCCAAGAAGCGATGCCCTAGGGAGGCCGAGTGAAATACCATGTGGTGGCCTTTATCTCAATTGTATAAGGGGAAATTCTACACACTATATCCTCATTTCATACACAATTTTTCTTGATATATAGCATAAATGCTTTGAAGTGATCCTCAACAGGTTGCTTTGAATTAGGGTCAAACTTTGGAAGGAACTTCTGAGGGTTCCTTAGGAGAGGATGTTGTGTGCTAGGAATGGAAACAACATCTTGATCAAGCTGAGGGGTTGCAAGATCATTTTGTGGGTTGCCTTGATTGTTTCCTAGATTACCTTGGTTGTTTTACATCCTAGGGGATGCTTCAAATTCTAATGGCTCAGAAGAGACCTCATTACTAGAGGAGTGGCCCAAGGAGGAGTGTGAAGTAGGTGTGGAAGGAGGAGAATCAAAACCTCCAAGAAATGTTGGTAAGTTGTATGGACCAATAGGTGGTTCAGATGTAGACTAGTTGAGATCAATGATTTTACTAGTAAGGATAGCGTGCAACCTTTGTTTACTATGGCAGTAGTCTAGGGAATGCCTTCATGCGAATCTAGTACCACGGGTTCTTGTAAGGTAAGGTCAAGAGGAGTGAGTACATCTCAAATATTTCTAGAGGTGTTGTGTATGGGGAGCATGTTTCCCTTCCATGCTGGCCTTCCAAATCACCTCCATAGTTTTAATTCCACCACCAAAATTGTTATATTATCAAATCTACCACAATAAATAGTAATATTGTAGAGACGATTAACAGTTGTATGTGCTACAACATTCAATTGATTGTTCCATTGATTTTAAATATGAAACTATATTCTTATTATGTCAATGAGCAATGGACCTTCGAGCTATATCGAGAGCGTCCACATTTGATATGGTGCACCATAATCCATCACTCGCTAGTATCAAACGTTCATATTCTTTTACTCATTCAATGAATGTAATATCAAGGTCAAGAATAATTGATGTCTTCAAATAGTGATCACCAATGGCCCTCGACATTGTAAGCACTCCAAAAATGTGAAATCCATTCTAACAAAATATCTTGCCCCCTATTCCCTAAATCAATTTCATACATCCACTCTTTGAGGTTTTTGATCATCTGAAAATGGAATGGCCTTCCTTCCATAAAACAACTCTCGAATTTTGCAGAGCAACTAATTTCTCCTTTATCAAAGGATAGACCATGTCATTACATTTGAGACTCTAACTTATAATACAAGGTCACATAAATGGAGCTCCATAGGTCCTCCTCCTTGGATGATTATGGATTTGGAACAAAAATTATGACTAAATATCGCATGCACAACTTCTTAACAATCCAAATTATTATTTGCACAGCTTCAACCCTAATCCTCATTTGTTTCCTCAACATACAATTGTTACATCAACCTTAAAAAACGGATGGAAAAACAATATATTCCTAGGTCACTACATACATGATGTTACAATCATCACCACACACCATCTACTCTCTCTATGTTCCTAAACCCTCCTCCCCAAAGTGAGGTTGACTCATAAACTTGCTCTCATAAGCGAAGAGGATTCTTGGAAAACCGATCAGTACATTAAATCACACTCATGTATGTGGTAGATGGATTTATTTTTATATGGACATCAATAATCAATATTCTTCAAGTACAAGAGGGATAAGAAGAATGCCCATTGTGAAGAAATCCCAAGTTAAGCAAATGATTGTAGCAAAAACAATGCTTTTGAAGGCACTATTGCAATTAAGGATATTGGATGAAATAGCAGCAGAAATTGGATGGTGGAAAATTTGATGTTAAAAATTGTGAGTGTTGTGGCATATAATTAACTATTGTGTTGTAATGTGAGTCACATGTGTTTGTAAGCAAGTCTACTTGTCCTTGAAAAATATTCACCTAGTATCTCCATGGATGGTACCCGAGTTAGTTGTGATGTAAACCCGATAAGGCATGCATACCCATGTGAAGTTCATGCTAATCTTAAAACCATTTTGTAAATAGAGGTTTGTGGTAAGTTGAAAGCACTTGGTGTGATGGTTGAGGGTTAGCCAAGAAAATCTAAAACATGGTTGATATTCAACCGAAAAAACCCAAATCATGGTTACGAGTAAGCTAAGAAAACCTATGATGATGATAATAATGATGGTGGAAGGGAAATTAAGAGTACATGTATAGTTACATGTACACATATATGATAGTTGAATGAACTATGTACATGAAGGACATCCTAGTAAACTTGCACTTGCAACGGTTAGGTACCGATGCATTTCGTTGGATGGTCGCTCTTTTATATGGATGTCAACATAATATAAGTATGATGAAAATGTCAGGTTGAACCAAGCATAGACATTGTTGATAACGAAGATCATGCACTACAAAGGGACACAATTTATGTGGTAAAGAATCCATTTCTCCATTAAAAAGAGTGTTAGAGATATAGAGAAATGATGATTCTAAACTGTTAGAGTTTCCAGTCATGCTCTAAAATTTATTATTTTCCAATATAGAAATAAGTTAGAGTTAAGAGTAATACTCTAAAATTTATTATTTTTCAATATAAAAGTAAGTTGGAGCTTTTAAAAAAAAAAAAAAAAAAGTCCTCCTTTCATTGTAATCTCATAGGATTCTTGTATGTCTCCAATACAATGTGATTTAATAAAGTGTTATTGTCTTTGTTTTCTTATTTATTGCATAATCAAACTTTATAATTTCTGATCCACGCGCAAACCAAATGAAAACCACAAGCTATGTGTTTTGACAAATATGAAGTACATCATCACTTTTCAAAACAAGTTAGATATTTTTTTATTTTAAAAGGAATTTTGATTTTTCCAGCGTTGTCTATAATTTATTTAATCTCAATATATTATATCTAAGTTTTTAATTAATTTAAATATTTTATATTTTAACTATAAGTTAAATGTTCAAATATTTTGGTGAATTTTTTAAAATTAAATTGAAAATTTGAATTATAAGATTTGGCTCTAACCATTTAAATTTAAGTGTTTTTTCGTTTTCACAATTGTTGAATCGACTCATATTTCTGGGCTTGGGACGTATTGGCTGCGTAAATTGCTTCCTCCGGAGTGTCATCAGAGTCCTATGGAATGTGTCATACGTTTCATATATTGAACATAACTTTGTCGAGTTTGACAAATAATGGTACTTTCAAATTATCGATTATTATTTTTTTCTTTCGGTTTTCTTCAATTTTATTATTTTATTTAAAATTTTAATTTATAAAAATAAATATTTTATAATTAAAAAAAAAACAATTTTAAAAATTTAAAATTATATTTAAAAATCTCGATATAAATTAAACCAATAATTAAAACAAAATTCACATAAATGGTCCGTTACAATATAACCTGTTTATCGGGAAGCAATGCTAAAAGCTATAAAATATGACAACTTTTTAAAGATAACGGAGGAATTTGTTTTTTGTTTGAAAAAGTTGCATTATTTCATTTTTCACTGTTTTAATTGGAATATTTCAAAGTTTAACTTAAAAAGTCTAAATATGAAAATGTTGATATAAGAAAAAGTTTAGATATTAAAGTCGATAAAACATTATGAAATACAGAACCAATCATAGTCTGTTTTGGTGAGCCTTATTTCAGCTGCCATAGGCCCATTAATGCGCCCAGGCAGGAAATGTCCGCCGCATGATGATCTACAGCTTTAATCCGACGGCGAGCATTTCCTACCTGGGCGCATTAATGGGCTTATGGCAGCTGAAATAAGGCTCGCGGTCTGTTTTGCAGGCTGAGGTTGAATGATTTGTAATGTGTTAATTCTGGAACGGTGGTGAATGCAAATCTCAGTAAGAATTTTTGTTTTAGTGGTGAAGGAGCCATCCATATGTGAATATATTTCATGTTTTGAAGTTATAATATAAAGTTTGGTTAGTGGCAATATGGTTATGGATAATTTCACATATTGTTCTTACCTCAACCACTTTATTTTACTCTGTTTTACCATGAGTAAAATTATTTGATTTTATTTGCTCCAGTACTACTATGATTTGATTTATGCAACTGTGTTGCCTTGTTTAAAGACATTTGAGCAACTCTGTGTGAACTTTGTGTGTTAAGGAAGCATCCTCCTGTGTGTTTAAATTTTTAACATGGTATCAAAGAGTGTTTAAACCTTCATTAAGGCAAGTGTTTTTACTAAGGAGTTAAAAGTTGTTCTGAAATTTTTGTTATCAAGAGTATTCACGAGAAGGGAGAAAATTTTTACACAGTAAGAAAGTTTTTTTTACACAGTGAAAATGGAAGCAACAAGCACAAGCTTGACTAATCCACAAATACCTAAATTTAATGACAAAAATTATGAATATTGGGCTATAACAATGAAGACTTTGTTTTCTTCACAAGACATTTTGGAATTGGTGGAGAATTGTTTCCAAGAACCAGAGGCAGTAGCATACGATGCATTGGCAGAAGCATAAAATGATGTGTTGAGAGATAACAGGAAGGACTCCAAAGCCCTCTTCTATATTTTTCAGGCAGTGCATGAAATTACTTTCCCAAGGGTTGTAGCAACAACGAAGTCCAAGAAAGCATGGGATACCCTCCAGAAATCCTACCAAAGCATGACAAAGGTGAAGACAACAAAACTACAAACGCCGAGAAGAGATTTTGAGACAATTTGTATGAAAGATTTTGAGAATGTAGAATCATTTTTTACACATGTAATTGGGTTGGTTACTCAAATCAGGTCTCATGGTGAGACACTTGAGGAAAGGAGAATAGTTGAGAAAGTTTTGAGAAGCCTACCAGCAAGGTTTGATGCCATAGTTGTGGTCATAGAAGAGACACAATATCTCTCACAGTTTTTAGTGGATGAGTTTCATACATCACTGATATCTCATGAGCACAGGTTGAACAGAGCAACAAACTCATCATTGGAGCATGCCTTCAAGACATATGTTTTATTTCGTCAAGATAAAGGTCGAGGAAGAAAAAATTATAGAGGAAGAGGCAAAAGCCCAAACAGAGGTGGAAGAAGCAGCCCTTCAAGTTCAAGTGGAAGGGGCAGCCATCAAAATCCAAGTCAAGGCCTAAGCCAAAATTAAGCACAAGGTCAGAGGTATGATAAATCCCAAGTTTAGTGTCATTATTGTAAGAATTATGGTCATTATGCAAATGAATGTAGAATGAAGCAATATGACATAAGTAGCAAACCATGTGCAAATTTCACAAAGGAAAATCAGAACCATGATAACATGTTTTTAACTTGTAATCCAACAGAAGAAAAACAAGGAGATGTATGGTTTCTAGATTTAGGGTGTAGCAACCACATGACAGGGAACATAGAAATTTTTTCCAATTTAGTTGAGAGTGTAAAAGATGAAGTGCCATTAGGGACTGATAGCAAAGTCTTTGTAATGGGAAAAGGAAGATTTGACATTCTTACCAAGAAGGGAGAGAAGAAATACATTTCAGATGTTTACTTTGTTCCTGGTTTGAAACATAACCTCATAAGCATTGGACAACTCGTGAAAAAGGGCTACAATGTATTTTAAAAAAATGATTTGTGCACAATTTTGGATAAGCCTCCAAGTAACAAATGATTGCAAAAGTTCATATGACAAACAATAGAATTTTTCCTCTCGAGCTAAGATCATATTTGAAGGAAGAAGGTGCTCAAGCACAACTATCAATGAATTCATAGAAGGATGAAAGAAATGTAGCACCTATCACACAAGAAAATTTTAAAGCATAATTGAAAGATGAAAATTGTTTATGGCATTTGAGATTTGGCCATCTCAAATTTGTAGGTTTGAATTTATTGCATAGGAAAGGCATGGTAAAGGGATTCCCACTCATAGAAAAACCAGATAGCCTATGTGAAGGATGCATCTTGGGAAAACAACATACAGAATCATTTCCAGTAGGAAAGTCAATAAGGGAAAATACACCTTTGGAGATTGTCCACTCATATTTATGTGGACCAATGAAAACACCATCAATTGGTGGCAGTTATTATATTTTTACCTTCATAGATTACTACACAAGGAAGACGTGGGTCTCCCTCATAAAACAAAGAATAAGTGTTTGAGCACTTCCACCAATACAAAGCTCTTGTTGAGAAGAAAAGTGGACAGTACATCAAAGTCTTGAGGACTGACAGAGGTGGCGAATACATCACAAATGACTTCCTACGTTTTTACAAGGAGCATGGAATTCAGAATAAATGTACAATAAGGTATACACATTAACAAAATGGTGTCGCAAAAAGGAAGAATCAGACCATTATGGAAATGACAAGGAGTTCGTTAAAGGAAAAGCATTTTCCAAATGGTTATTTGGCTGAAGTTGTTGCTTGTGCAGCATATATTATTAATAGGTGTGCAACCAAAAGTGTTATTCATATAATTCCTGAAGAGGCATGGAGTGGAAGAAAACATAGTGTCAATCACATTAGAGTTATTGGGTGTGTGGCATATACACATGCCTCGGATGAGTTGAGGAAGAAGTTCGACAACTATGGGGAGAAATGTATATTTTTTGGATAAAGTGATGAATCAAAGGCATACAAACTCTACAGTCTATCGACCAAGAATATCATAATCAGCAGAGATGTTCAGTTCATATAATAGGATGCATGAGATGGAAGTTTAGAGAATACAATCAATGTGAAGACATGTATACCACCTGAAGACAAAGAGGAATTGACCGCAGAAAGTAATTCCCCAAGGGTGACTCCTCCTCCACCTACACAAGATCAACAGAGAAGTGAACATGTAACATCACAAACAAATACTAGGACAACATTTCAAAACCAAACAAGTGCTTCTCGAAGCACACCATAAATATCCGCAACTCCATCTACTTTAGGTTCAACACCAAGTGACATATCAAGCCCATCTTCCGCAAGCATAAGAAGAAAAAAATTCAGAAATTTAAATGAAATTAATGAGAAAGATGAAATTGATAGTAACATTGGTCTGAATTCTTTATTTTCATTATTTTTTCATGTATATGACCCAATACACTTTGAAGATGCAGTCAAAGAAGAGAAATGGGTTGCGACAATGGATGAAGAAATCAGAGCAATAGAAAAGAATGATACATGGGAGTTAGTGGACCTTCCACAAGGTAAAGAAGTCATTAGAGTGAAGTGGGTCTATAATACCAAGATAAACATTGAATGTAAGATTGAAAGGCATAAAGAAAGCTAGTTGTCAAAGAATACAGGCAACAACATGGAAGATACTATGCGGAAACATTTGCGCCAGTAACGAGGATGGAGATAGTGTGTACAGTGTTGTCGATTTCCGCACAACATAAATCGAAAGTCTATCAAATGGACATAAAATCAATGTTATTAAATGGAGTCTTGAAAGAGGAGGTATATGTTGCGCAACCTCCTACTTATGAGTTAGAAGGCCAAGAAGACAAGGTGTGTAGGTTGAAGAAATCTCTTTATGGGCTGAAGCAAGCACCGCGTGCATGGTATAGCGGGATAGATGCTTACTTAATGGACAATGGGTCTAACAAATGTGATGGTGAACCTACTCCCTACATCAAAAAAAGTGACGGTAATCTTCTTATTGTTGTTTTGTATGTAGATTATTTACAGGGAGTGATGATTTCCTCATCATTGATTTCAAAAAAGTCATGAAAAGTGAGTTTGAAATGACTGACTTGGGGTTTCTAAGATATTTTTTGGGCATAGAAGTGAAGCAAACATAAAATTTATTTTTTATCTCTAAAGAAAAGTATGTTGCAAACATTTTAGAGAGGTTTAAAATGTAGAACATCAAGCCAGCGCCAACTCCAACTGTCATGGGGTTGAAGTTGAGCAAGGAAGACTGCAGCAACAATGTCAATCCGACATTATATAAAAACATGGTGGGTAGCCTAATGTATTTGACTGCAACTAGGCCTAATATAATGTATGCAATGAGTTTGGTGTTGAGGTTCATGAAGACACCCAAAGAGACACATTGGCAAGCATCGAAAATAATTTTAAAGTTTGTCAATAGGACAAAGGAGTATGCCGTTTTTTACTCCACAACATATTATTTTAGGTTGATTGGTTACACTGACAGTGACTGGGTAGGAAGTGTTGATGATAGAAAGAGCACATAAGGATATGTTTTTCATTTGGGTTCGGGAGCCATTTCATGGGCTTCCAAGAAGAAACCGATAATATCATTGTCAACAACAGAAGCTGAGTATGTTGCTGCAACAACAGCAATGTTTCATGCATTTTGGATGAGAGGGATGTTGTGGGATTTATGTAATGAACAAGATGGAATGACCACTATTTTCTGTGACAACAGTTCAACAATTTCACTGTCAAATAATTTGTCTTCCATAAGAGGACAAAGCACATTGATGCTAAATATCATATCATAAGAGAATCAGTTAACAATAATGAGATTGTGTTGCATCGCTACAAGTCATAAGCACAATTTGTAGAGATATTTACAAAGCCATTGGCACATGGAAATTTTTTTCATCTCAAATATTATTTGGGAATGGTCAATGGCGATAGTTGCGATTAAGGGGGAGTGTTGGAAAATTAATCTCAACCAACATGTTTAATTTTCTGACAACAACCATACCTCAGTAAATGTTTTGCAGGTTGTGGATTTATTTTGCATGGAAGGACATCGCATAAATGAAATTTTGAACAAGAGTACATAACCCATTCCACAACAAATTAAACTATTAAAATTGAATAGAAATTTAATGCTTGGTTATTAAAAGCGTACGAGAAAACATTTATTGCGCAAGTGTTATTTACTTTAGGAAACCTGTGTAAAGTTCAAAAAGTCATATTCACCCATCTTGTGTATTAAATTTTGTCTGTCATGTATTAATGCCTTAGATATTTATTTTTTGAATTAACAAGCAAGAATAGGTTGAATGATTTGTAGCGAATGTAAGTCTGGAAGGACAAGAAGGAGAAAATCATGGAGGAAATTTTGGTGGGCGCCTGAAAAAAATAGTTATAGTAAGAATTGGGTGAATGTAAATCTCAGTAAGAATTCTTGTCTTATTGGTGAAGGAGCCAACAACACCCATATGTGAATGTATTTCATTTTTTTAAGTTATAATATAAAGTTTGGTTAATCGCGATCACTATGAGTAAAATTGTTTGATTTTATTTGCTGCTCTGCCACTCTGTATTAGAAGGAAGACTACTATGATTTGATTTCTGCAATTTTTTTGTCTTGTTTAAAGATATTTCAACAGTTCTGTGTGAACTTTGTGTGTTGAGGAAGCATCCTCGTGTATGTTTAAATTTTTTACAATATCTGAATGCCTGAATTTTAAGCAAAGAAGAAATTTGCAGAATAAAAATATACTAGGGAATTTATGAGCTAATGTTGTTACTGGAACTTATCCTCGATCACTTTTCTTGCACATATATGTGAAGCAATGGTCGTGTTCAGCTCTTTTAGATTAAAACAGGATTCCAATTAATGTTGTGGACATGTACCGCAAGAATGCTTTATTTCCTCAAGATGAAATCATGACACTCTTATAATAATCAACACACTATCTACTCTTTCTATGTTCCTGGGCCCTCAACCCCAATGGGAGTTTGGCTTACAGACTTGCTCTGATAAGTGAATGAGTTTCTTTATGGCACCCTTTTTTGTGGTAGATGGATTTCTTTTTATATGGAAATCAATAATCATTATTATGTAAGTACAAGAGGGGATGTAACAACACTTTTATCCAGATGATCGTAGTAAAAATAAAACTTTTGGAGGTACTATAGCAACAGAGGGTATTGTATGGAGTAGCACTTGAAATTGGATGGTGGAAAACTTGATGTAAAAAGTTTGTGAGTGTTGTGGCATAGACTCATCTATTATATCGTAATGTCAGTTACATGTGCTTGTAAGCAAGTCTTATAGTCCTTGAAAAATATTCACCTAATATCTTCATGGATGGAATGTGTATGTACTTGAGTGAATCGTGATGTAAACCTGATAAGGCATGTGTACCCATGTGAATTTGGTAGTAAACTTAAAACCACTTTGTAAGTGAAGGTTTGTGGTAAGTCGAAACCACTAGGTGGGATGGTTGAGGGCTAGTGATCCAGGTGGATCACCCGCCTATTCCATTTGGGGCTCCACCATTGTCTCTTTTTTCTCACGTTTTCTCCGCCTTTCGGCACAAGCGATTATTTTTAGCAAGCTCGGGTCCTAAAACTTCCGTGAGCCGTTTTCGAGGCCCTAAACGACGTTTTTTGGGAAAACTGGAGAGCAACGATGGTCCATGGACCGACATGTTTCTCATCTCCAAATTTGTAGTCCCTGACAGATATTTCTCAACGAGGTATGGTACGCGTCAAACCCGAGAGATCGCATGCCAAAGTTACGCCCCGGGAAGTTGAAACACCACTACCCAAACGGGGCCCACAGTTTTCGGCGCTTCATCTCCTAGGGTTAGGTTTTGGTCAAGTAGGATTTCATTGTTTCTGGGCCGAATAAATAAAGTCTCGAGCGTCGAGACTCGCCCGTAGGTACCGTAGCCGCCGCATCTCTTTTCTCAAAGATAGCTACCAACACCCCAGCTAGTTTTATTTCCATTCCGTCCTGTAAGCAAATTTCGCTCTGATATTAAATGAAAATGAAGTATTATTTCCACCGCACTGCCGTATTTCAGCTGCACATGTTTATTCTCGCTGCGCTCCCGCATATCCCATCGCGGGTACCGTAGAGGCTCGCTTTTCTCAACTCCCTCGTATGTCCCCAACAAGGTTTCGGGCATAAGGAGCTAGGGCTCGACTCCGGTGGAACCTCTGCAAGACCGGCCCTCGCAAACCTCGACGCGACGCCCATGGGGGACGAAAAGAAAAGATGAGGGGAGTTGCCAGGAGATCCCATCAAAATATCGCTCGAGGAGGCCCTCGAGAAACAAAAAGGAACGCGATGACGGATAACTCTTTGCTCGCATCCTTCAATCGGCCACCCACCGGCAACAGCATTTGCATCCGCACGCCCACTTCCGGAGGCGCGGACTCCTCTAAAGTACAAGTACAATTTTTGACATTCCCATACTTTGAGGGTCAAACAGACGCAGATGCCGTAGGAGATGTATGGTTGAATCCGTTAGAAGGATATTTCTCGCTCATGACTTTTCGCACCAGAGAAGATTATTTTCGCACTCCTCAAAGCTACATGCCAAGGACCTGTGGGAAACTTACTCGGTGAGAACAAGGACCAGACAGAACCCTCTCTCGTCTCTACGTCGTACCAACTTGGAATTCTTTCCGAGACGCCATCAAGGAACAAGTACTATCCTCGTGGGGAGCTATGAGGACAAGTACATACAATGGACCACGCTAACGACAACAAAGGGGACTCGAGATGTGCGACGAGCCGACGAATCTATTCCATGCCACTCCTCGCGCGACAAATTTGGGTATCAAAGATTCAGTAGAAACATCTTCGTGCTAAAGTATCGCAAGTTCGTCCGTACGTATACATTCAGGAGGAAATGGAGTTCCTCGACATCTCCTCGCTTCGGCACTCGCATACCGTAGGCCGCCAAGATTGAGCAAAAATTCAAGCAAAGTATAGCGAGACTTTGGATCTCGCGAACCGAAAGCTAAGGGAAAGGTGCTTCCAAACCGCAGCACAAAGGACAGAAAGCCAAGGCATGGCGGGCTAAAGAAAACTCCATCGAAGCCACAAGAAAAGAACAGCACCGCAAAGCCAAAGAAGGACACGGGAAAGTGGTGGGAGTTCCATAAGAGCTCCACTCACAACACAAGTGGAGTGCTTCGCCGGGCAAAGTGGCCGCTAGTGGTTGAGATGAGGGCTTTTTGAGTCGCATGCGCGTCTCCGACTCCGGAATCAGAACTCCGAAAAGGGAATGAAAAAGGGAAAACAGTACTGCTGGAGGCAAGAGCCCAATGCCACTATTGCCACTACAAAGATCCAGAAGGAGGAACTGGAAGATCCGTGAGGAGGAGGAACGTCTCTTCCACTCCCGGATGCGGGTAAAGGGCTCCCGAGACGAGCCTCTAACTTGGTCGACAATGGGAGCCAAAAAGAACCTCATTTCGGCAGTATGCCGTGAAGCGGTTGGGCTTGCCGACCACAACTCACCCACATCCATACACCACCTGGGATGGCTTCACCAAGGACGAGATCTCCGCGTCACGCCGGCGTTGTCTCCTTCCCTATAGCATCAAGCCCTTCGCCTGATGAGGTATTATGTGACGTTGCTCCTATTGATGTTTCGATGTATTATTAGGACAACCATACTTGTGGAAGCGTCATGTTGTGTATGAGTCTCGACCTCGTGCTCGTTATTGTTACTTTGGGAAATAAGTCGTACAGATACCGCAGGTACCACCTCCTCGCCGCTATCTCTTTGGTTACCGCAAAACAACGCGCAAGCTCATTTCCCAAACCAGGAAATTCCGTTTTCTCGATGATCCGCCTCGCGCAGGGCAAGGAAGAAGATTGTGGCCACGACTCTCCCGCACGTGCTCCTCTACACAAAAACAATGTATGGATAAGGTTGTGGAGGAGCACGCAGACATATTCACCCTCACCCACAAGTTCCTCTCCGCACCGTCGTGTCAAGCACCCGATCGATCCGACCCTCGAGGTGCGCCGCTACCTACCGGACCGGGCCTATCGGCGCTCTATTCTAGAGAATGATGAAATCAAGAGGCGCATTGAAGAGCTGCTGCAGCAGAAGGTCACGCCGGTACCGAGTTCATCGCTATGGGAGCCCCGATCGTGTTGGTACAAGAAGAAGTGATGGGACGTGGAGACTTCCGTATCGACTATCTACGCGCTCGAACAAGATCACCGTCCGGAATAGGTACCCAATCCCACGCATTGATGACCTTCTCCGAACCAACTCAAAGGTGCAAAATATTCTCCAGCAAGATCGACCTCGAAGTCCTGGGTATCACCAAAGGTACCAATTGAACCCTCCGATGTGTGGAAGATCGCCTTTCAAAGCCAAGGAAGGCCTTTTCGAATGGATGGTCATGCCTTTCGGGTCGTACGAACGCTCCCGCCACCTTCATGAGGATGATGGACGATATCTTGCGGCCATTCACCAATTCATTTGTAGTGGTGTACTTGGATGACATTTTGATCTTCACCGTACTTGGGAAGAGCACCTTTCACCACATCCGACAAGTCCCTCCAGAACACCGCGCAAGCACAAGTCAGTGAAGCCACTTTGGAGAAGTGCACTTTTGGCATGACCCGTGTTCAATATCTCGGGATACATTATCGATGAAAGGGGGGTGCATGTGGATCCGGGCCCAAGATCCAAGTCACTCGGGATTGCCGCCCCAACCACTATACCGCAGCTTCGGCAGCCTTTCCGGGTCTTGCCAATTTCTACCCTGAGGTTCGTGTTGACGATCTCATATCACTCGCCCTCGAGTCAAGTCACCAAGGGAGGAGCGAGAGCAAAATTTTTTTGGTTCCGAACCTCCAATAGAAGGCATTCACACATAATTGAAAAATCGCTTCCGTTCGCCCCGTTGCTCACTTCTACTCGCACTCTGGTAAAAGCCATTTGAGATCGAGACGACATGCCTCGACTCATGCTATCAGCGCTCTCTACTCAACAGGGACACCTCAAAGGGACCGCGCGTGATACATTGTCCCACTACAGCTCGCAAGCATCCAACTTATGACAAAGAAATGTACTCCATTGTGCAAGCTTGTCGACAACGAAAGCATTGCATTTTCGAAGGAAAGAAGCCATCCACACTGCACCACCGGCTGCTACCACACAGACAAGGGAAGGCAGAACAATGATCGCCATCGTGAGTGGTCCACATATCTCACGACAAGCTCATCTGAACATCAAGCACAAGAAGGGTAGCACCAATCATGTTGCAGTAACGCCTAGCCGACCACCGATCGTGGCGCTCACCACCGTGCTCAACTCTTGTGGGCACGAGACCACCGAGTCGCCACTTCTCTATGAGAGTGACCCGCAATTCAGCCACACTTACAAGGCACTTCGTACACAAGTTCCAAAATTTCACCTCCAAGATGCACTTTTATGTCACATGTGGACACCTTTGGGGTTCCTTCGAAGCGAGCGTGCGCAAGATGATAAGGGAAGCACACTATAGTCGAGTCGCCGGGCATTTCGATTTCGAGAAAATAGTAGCAACCCGGCGTGCTATTTCTCACCGCTCGAACCTTCGAAAGGATGTCGAGAAGCACATCAGCATCCTCGCGTGACCGCTGTGCCATCGCCAAACCACATCCATCAAGAAGCAAGGCCCATACTACCTCTACCTCACCCCTAGCTCAGACCATGGGAATCCATCTCCAGCGGTGATTACATGTCGTGCCCGCTTTCTACTGCTGCAGGAAACGACGTTTTCGTGGTCGTCGATAGATTCTCGACGATGGCCATTATGGCGGCATGCAAGAAGAATATCACAATGTTAAGCTCACCGTTAAACTCTTCTTTGAATGAGTGGAAAGGCACTTTTGGGATCCCAAGCGCTCATCATATCAGTACTCCGGGATAGCGAAGTCTTCAAAGACATTTTGGTCCAAATTTCCTCCTGGTCGATGTTGGATACCAAGCTCACCAAGTCCACAAACGCTTTCCATCCCCAAACAGATGGCACGTACGCAGGTCGTCACGTAACGGATTGTACACATTCTCGCGCATGTACAATTCAAAGAATCCACGCACACATGGGACGCAGATCCTCCCCTACGTCCAACATAGTTATAATTTCGAGCTCTCCCACAGCTCTCAATCGGCCATAGCCCTTTCTGTCGGCTTTGCGGATTCCAGCCCACTATGTCCCATCGACGTAGCCATGCCATTTTTCCAGCACTCGTCAGGCCAACGCTGCATCATGTCCAGCTCCGAGCTCGACAATGACAAGTAGCTCCCATCGAGCGCATCTCAACACATCCGCCAACAGTGTTCATGACAGGCTGGCGTAGCCACGCTGCGGCACAAGCAACACCACGATCAACACCGGTGCCGCTGCACAACTTCCAGCGACAAAGCATGGCCGCATTTGCGAAGGAGTGCCTCACCGGGACCCTTTCACCGCAAGCTTCCTCGCCCGCGTCCGACACGGCCGCACACCACCACCAAGGTCGTAGGGAACAATGCCTTCGAGCTCAGTATCTCCGCCCATTCCTCGGGTCCGCACCGCGCCTTTCCACTGTGTGGACTCGCCTTTCAGCCCTACTTCCCCACCTCTAATCGACACGACATTGCGTACCAACTCACACTACACGCAGTTAAATCCGGTAGCAGCATGGAACGAAAGCTACCAAGGCGTATCAGTATCGTTGGGACATGCGTATCAAGCAAACACGTACTGCTCAGAAGATCTCAATTATATCGGAATGCTCGCCAGGCCAACTCCCCCCGCACCAAGGAAAGTGGTTCTCACCAGTGTGACCAAGCTCCACAGTAAATTTCTCCATCTCATGGAACGACGTCCAATGGCTGACCATTGTTTAAGAGAATGATCCAAAGATCACCCGCCTATTCCATTTGGGGCACCACTCGTCTCTCAGCTTTTTCGCTCGGCACAAGCTTTACTATTTTTGTGCAGCTTTTTCTGGTCCTAAACTTCCGTGAGCTCGCTGTGAGGCTAAACGACGTTGGGAACCGGAGAGCAACATTGGGTCCACGACCCAGAGTGTTGCTCTGCTCCAATTTTGTAGTCCCTCACAGATCTCTTCTAACGAGGTATGGCACGCGTCAAATGGAGATCATATGCCGAGTTACGCCCCGTGGAAGTTGAAACGACTCAATTTACCCAAACGGGGCCCATAGTTTTGGCGCTTTCATCTCCTAGGGTTAGGGTTTCTAAGCTATTTAGGATTTCCCATTTTGTTTCTAACAAATAAAGCGCCCTCGAGCCTCATTGTAACTCATCGATGAGGCCCGTAGCCACCAGCATCTCTTTCCCGCAGATAGCTGCAGCCGCCCTCAGCTAGTTTTTATTTCCTATTCTCCGTCCGTAAGTGAAATTTCGACATCTTTTTGATATCAATGAAATGAAGGCATTATTTCCCGCCGCATTGCCGTATTTCTCGTTTATATGTTTATTCTCGTTGCGCTCTCGCATAAATCCGGGATCAGCCAGCCGACAACTAAAGCATGGCTTTCGATGATCAATTCTGAAAAACCCCAAAGCTCCAGAAGAGCAAGCTATGAAAATATATGATGATTGGAATGATGATGGTGCAAGGTAAAATACAGACAGGTGCACAACTATACATACACATATATGGTGCATGAATGAACCATGTATACAAAAGATATCTTATACACATATATGATAGTTGATTAATGAACCATGTATACAAAAGATATCCTAGTAAATTGATAGTTCACTAGTTAGGCATTCTTAAGTGCATTCCTAAAGGATGTCAACATCCTTTTATATGGAAGTCAAGATCACATAAGTATGATGAAAATGACAAGTTTAACCAGAGATAAACATTGTTGAGGGAGAAGAATATGTACTAAATAATTCATTTGTCCATTACAAGTTTCCATTAAGAGAGAGTGTTAAAGATAATAGAGAAGTGAATATTCTGTGATTATTAAAGTTCCAACCATGCTCTAGAATTTATTATTTTCCAATAACTTTACCCTCCAAATTCTTAGTATTGTCTTTTGTTGTAATCCCATTACTCTATATAAAATATGATTTAATAAAACTAAAACAATGTTGTCTTTGTTTTCTTATTTATTGCATATTCAAACTTATAATTTATTATCCATTAACTGAAACAATTGAATAAATATGAGTTAATTTATTTTTCAAAACAAATGTAATTTTAAATTATTTTATTTTTTAAATTATTATTTTAAATATATTTAAGCTAAATATTTTAAATTTAATTTTAAATAATTTAAATATTTTATATTTTTAAATTAATAAATGCTTTATAATTTTATTTATTTTAACATATGTGTGAGATTTTTAAAATTAAATGGAAAATTTAAATTATAAAATTTCGCTGTTAACAATGTAATTTTCATAATTTTGTGTTTTCAAAATTGTTGAATCGAATCATATTTCAAGATGATGACCCAAAGGAAATCAAAATTCTGTTTCCTTTCATAAGATTTCTGGAATGGACTTCTTAGACGTCTTCCATGGTAAATTGCTTCCTCTTATGGTCAGCCTGGTTTCCCCAAATTTGAGAAGTACACCGCCGAATTGTCATCAGAGTCCTATGGAATGTGTCATACATTTTATATATTGAATCTAATTTTGTCGAGTTTGACCAGTACTTATGATGAATATAACTTTGTCAGAGTTTGAACAGTAATGCTAATTTCAAATGGACCTTGACAAGGAAAGATAATTTAGGTAATAATTTAGGCAAATTGACTTTGACAAGGAATGATAATTTCGGTAATAATTTAAGATGGAGGGTGATTTTGTTTGTTTATTTTTTTTTTTAAATTTTAAATTTGAAGTGTTTGAATAATTGTTTTTAATGGTGAAAATAGATTTAATTTTTAAGTATTTAAAATTTTGAAACTTACTATATTTCCAAAATTTTCTACTAAATTTCATTAAAATTATGTGAAAAAACCATTATTTCCGTATGAAAGAAACCATTCTTTTGTAAACAAACTGGCTATCTATTTAAACTATATTATAGAACTGTCTTCAAAATGATTAATTTTTTATTTTGAGTTTTCATAACTTTTATTATTTTATTTAAATTTTTAATTTTATATTTTTTTAATTAAAAAATAAAAATAAAAAATAATATTAAATTTGATTTTTTTAAATAAATTAGAAAGAATTCAATATGACATGTTATGTAATAAAAGCTATACAACATGATAAAATACAAAAGTGGACATACTACACCCAAACCGCTCCTAAAAGGTGGGAAACTAGTTCCAATGGTGCTCTTGGGAGCCTTGGAACCATATGGGAAGGATACATTTACCTTTCAATGAGAGCTTTTGAACTATAAGTGGAAGGATACCTCGACATTTTTCAATGGGAGCTTTGAAGACTTTATTAAAAAATTTAGTTTTCTCAAACTTTCACATGGTGCTATAATAGGACAATTTTCTTGTTTTCTATGGGGTTATCTAAACATGGTTTTTCTCCCACCAAGATTGAATTATTTTTTTTATATGAGTTGAAGATATTTATTCTTCATTTACTTCAAATAGAATGAAAATGATTTCAAATTGCTCTCACAAAAATAGAATTATTCTTCTATATGAGTTGGAGGTATTTAGTCTTTTATTTCAAATAGAATTACAATGATTTGAAATAAAATTGTAAACGAAGATTTGTTTCTCTTACCATAGTTATGTAGCAAGCTATGTAGTGTGTGAAATTGGAGACCTAGGTCCGATATCCATTTCGAGGTTTTGATTGCTACCTTCTTAACTCGTGGAAGAGGCACATATCATGCGGGAATTTATATAAGACTAGTATCCAAATTCACAACCCACTCAATACACTCTCTAAATTCACACACAAAGAGCGATAGATCAATTTTCCGGCCCAAAGACACCTCACCCTTTAGTGCATTTATCATCTAGGTTTGGTGTTTATGATGTCGCTAACATAATCGTTGTACTATTATAAATGATATTATGACATTTTTTATTTTTATATTTTAATTTTTTTTATCATATAATTTTTATTTGAAAAAATTGTATTATTTTGTTTTTTCACATTTTTAAATGGAATATTTGAAAGTTTAATTAAAAAATTTAAACATGATTTTTTTTTTTTTTTTTAATTTGATAAAAAATTTAGATATTAAAATCGTATAAAACATGATACGCACCAATTATAATTTAATTCAGTTTTACATTTTTGTTATGGGTAAGTTGAAAGTACATTTGCAAGATTGTTCTAATACAACTAAAAACCACTCTTAAACAAATAATACCTCTTTACACTATCTTCTTTGTCTTCTATTCAAGAAAATAAAAATAAATGTGAACAAATTCAAAAAATAAACCATTTCGATCCCAATAAACCGAAGCAATGATAACCCCAGGATATGCCAAGATCTCAACAAATCACTCATTGCCAAGATATTGGAATTTTAATCGAACTTCGAGCCGCACCGCATCCCTCGCACAATTTGTCACCTCACTATTTTGTTCACGAAAATATGAGAGATTGAAATTTTCTTGAAAGCCAATATCAACGCTCGGGATACCGTGTTGCCAATTGTAGAGAACTCGGCATTTCTAATTTGAATCCATCATTCGCCCATTTAACGCACGTACTTTGAGCCACCAAAAGCTACTATCTCCTCCCGACCAAGTCAATTGTAGAACAAAAGGATGCCTAATTATACATCCGGACATAACTTCCCGATTAACCGTAAAGTTATATCCCAGATGCTTGAATTTTAAGCAAAGAAGAAAGCGCAACAAACTATACCGGAAAATTTATGCGCCGATGTTTGGCATCGGAGTTTATCCTCGAGCACTCGTTCGCACGTTAAGCTGGGAAGCAGAAGCTTGCGCCGTGTTTGGCTCTTTGACGTTCGAAAGGATTCCAAATCGATCTTCAGGACCTCGGGACTGCATGAACGCCCTCGATTTTCCAGCGTCGAGCAACAACTTCATCCATATCCCACGGCCATCCTCTCGACGCCACGCATCCGCGGCCACTCTCCGCAACCGCGCTTACCATCATTCTCGCCTTCGATTTACTTCTTACCCCTAACCGTGGATCGACAAGTTCATCCAAAGTCTTCTTCCCGAATCTTCGTTATCGCCAAGTTAGCAAGGTTGATTTCCTCTTCCGATTTATGTCCATCGTTAGTTTGCGCAGAAAACCTCCAAAGCAAAAAAACAACCCCGAAGCCGTAGACACGCATTTCTCTCACATACCGACATGATTGGAGTAGTACTGGGTCAAACATACCTCGGTGTGCCTGGCTTGCGATCGTGCTGGACATGTGACCCATCTAGAGGCAACAACCCCCGGAAAGCCCAAAATCGCACAATTTTATATCCCACCTCGCTCTCAGAGAATATTTGAGGTTTTTATATCTCCGTGTAATATGTGCGATCAAGGTGGTGAAGGAAAGCCAAGGTCTCGCCGTTTGAACAGCAATCTTCAAACGATATTCCATTGCAATCCCTTGGGATTTTGCGCTCGCTATGAAGATGACCTTCCGGTTGGGTGCCATTTGAGAGAAATTCTCGTATACAAGGAAGTACTTCCGGACTCGTTCAGTAGGAGTGCGTGCCCATAAAGACCAACGACATGTGGATGGTTCAACGTCGAAAATATCTTCACCCTTCGAATGAACTCGCTCCAGCTTCCTAGAGTTGTCCCGATAAAGTCTCTTTACGGCCACAAGTCTTCCACCCCAAAGTTTACCTGCATAAACCGACCCGAACCCTCCAACGCCAAGTTCGTTCTCCCTTGTGGAAGCAATTTGTACTCCGACGAAGTTCTTCTACAAGAGAATATTGGTAAATTTCCCATTTCGAGCTCACTCAAATGTCTAAAGAACGGCGTCAGGAGGAGCTTTTTTGTTCTTCAAATAATACGCCAACAACAACTGCCGTAAGCGGCAGCTTCCTCCAATGAAACAACTCGTGGTGGAATGGAGCGATCGATATATGAATGTGATTTTCGCAAATCGCCAAGAGCCGAACAACGTAAACCAATTCACTAGAAAGGACAGTGTTTTAAAAACAGAAGAAGAAGAAATAATAGATTTACCTATTGTTATAAATTCGCTTTGTTTTATGACCGTAACGCAACCCTAACGTGTATCATGAATAAAGAGAAGCAATCATATCTACATCTAACAAACCCATTTCTTTTTGGGTTCCAAATATTAAATTCGTTGTTAGTCGAAGAACCCCATCTCTTTGGTTCCAAATATTAAATTCATAATGTATTAACTAAACTATGCTGCCTCCTAGTGGTTTTGCTGAAATTTAAGATAAACAATACCATGGTCAGCTTTTGTCACTACGGTCTATCGTTGAAACAGCAAACGAACGAGGAGGCGCACTTGAACTAAGTGTCAGAACCGCATATTCCTTCACTGCTTCGCATGACGTACACTTTTCATCTTCGAGAGCCGGAACTCGGTTGTATTAATGCGCATAAACTCGGAACTTGTTCCATAGAACACCCCCGAAGTCGAATTCTCTCGCATTCGTGTACAAAGAGTAATAAAAAATGTGAGCACTACATTTCGGGAGATGTGCTATTTAAGTGATCTGTTCTCATGCTTGCACACGATACAGTCGTGTTCTCTCGTAGCCTTTAATGTGAAATTGGTGCCCGCCACCCCGTCGACGCTATCGGATTATTAATGCTATGATTCAAAATTTGACAAGCTTTGACCTCTCGGTAATAACTAATGTACCAGGAGGGACAAACATTATGCATTGTGGTAATTCCTATTGGGTTTAATTGGGATAACAAACTTGAGTTCGCATACGCTGATCCGCAGTTAGGAGGCCGCATCCACGATTTCCTACACCGTAAGGATACCGTATCTCCATAGTTCCACATTTAGTGTTATTTTGACAATACCGATATTGCGCGTCAAACTCGAAGGAGTGTGGAATAGGGGAGAGGTGAGCGAGAGTAACGATAAGGAAGAAGAAGAAGAGGCAGAAGGAAGAAGTCTTCCAAATGAACAGATAATCTCCATGAGGAGAAAACGAGATGACAGGGCATCGAATAAGCGTTGGGAAGACCCAAAAAGAAACAAAAATCCTTGAACCGGCAATTGCACGAGGCACATTGAAGCGTTGGTAGTGTTAAATAGTTCAAGGTCTCCTAAATCAAACGTACTCAAGTCAATACTTTAATTTAGTGCTATACACATAACCAAGAATGGTGCCGTAAAAGAGGGGCAAGAGATGGCTACAATTGACTTGTGGAAAATTAAAAGTCGAAGCTTTCGAGTTTTTGACAACTTCGTGATCATCGAAAGAATATGGCCCGTAAAATGGCCGGGCAATGTCGACCACACAAATGTGGATAACACTATTTGAAGTATAAATATCGGTAGAGCTCGCCAATACGATGTATATGACTACTGGTAGCGTAGAAATAATCAGAATATGTAAAGTCTAAGTCAACACGTAAGAAGTGTTGGAATTTTCAGAATTCCAAAACAATAAGACTCATTTTCCTTCAACACAAGAGAATAATTAAAAATTCACCGATGTACAGTAGTTTAACTCGTGAAAATTTCTATTTCAATATATAAAAAAAAACCCATTGCGACAGCCTCAAAAAAGGATTTACAATTGTGACTACTGACACAGTTGCACAAATTAAAAACTCGTTTCACTAAAAACATTCACCGCCGGAATACTCGTTTTTAAAACAAACATACACTGGGCCGTGTATTTTTAAAAATTTCCGTTTCTGCCTTCTTACAAATGCACTCACGTGCATAAAACTCATTTCGTTTTAAAATACGCCGCTCGTAATAAAACATTACATAAAATATGGCTCATTTCTGATATATTACAAAATGTAAATATCTTTATAAAAATATCTCACCGTTTAATGCCATTCATTGACATTCAACAACTAAATTCACCGCTAGAAATCTTTATGGCTTTATTAAATTTCGCTTTCGGACCGCTTTTGGAACCGTATCGTATCACAAACCGACTTTCGGCATTGTTGTTCTTCTTATCTTCCCGCACGTCGTGCACCACCGTGTAATAAAAATTACATTCCCCGTTTTTTTATTCGCACCGCCGTGCCTTTTATAAAAAAAACATTACCGTGTATTACAAATAATACACGCCCATATATCTTTCTCGGGCTTTCTACATTTCATATATTACATCACGTCTTTTTAATATATATTCACATATATTAAAAATAAAAACATACAATGTTAAAACATGTTAAAACCAACTATTAAAAAAAATGCCGTGACTAACATTTAAACTCGCGATCATTATATATCATATACCATATAATATATGGTAGTATAAATATATGTGGCCCCGTCGTAGTGATGTCGCATTCCGGGGGTAAGAACCTTCGGCCACAATTCTTTCACGACCCCCGCGGGACATATTACAGCCGTAAGATGTGGGCCGGTCCGATGGGGTATGTTCACGGCCGTGCCTTATCAACCCCGCCGGAACTACCTCGCCGCCTTACATTTGCCGGCTTCGGCGTGAGAAATTATATTCCAACACTCCCCACTTAACCGCCGGGGTTTTCCCCGCATACCCATGCATCTTTCCGAAATGTTCAAAGCTTTTCTCGCTCGTAGTGGCTTTGTGAGGATATCCGCAAATTGATCCTCCGTTCTCGCAATGTTGCCAGAACAATTTCGCCATTTGGCGAACCAATTCTCGTATGAAATGAAACTTGGTGTCAATGTGCTTTGTTCTTTTATGAAAACAGAATTTTCTAATAATGCAATAGCCGAGCTATTGTCACAAAATATCACCGTCCCTTTTACCTGCTTCGACATAAGCTTCTCAACATTTTTCTCATCCAAACTCGCTTGACACGTCGCCGTAGTCGCCACATATTCACCCTCTCGTAGACAATGCTACAATCTGTCGTTTCTTAGAAGCCCATGAAATGGTGCTCCTAACCCATGTGAAAAACATAACCTATGTTTCTTTCCATCATCTACACTTCCGCAAATTCTTCAATCACCCACCGTGTATCCAACTAAATCTGAATTTTCTCAAGTAGTATAAAAAATACCAAATTTTCGTACCTTTAACATACCTCAAAATTCTTTTCACCGCTTGCCAATGTGCATCTTTTGCCTTTTCCATGAACTCCGGAACAACCACAAAGATGCACAGTGTCCCACGAAAGGCAAACAACACATAAGGTCGCCAACTATGCTCTTGTACAAACTAGGATCAAAATCCTTATCGTTGTCCTCTCTCGCTCGAGCTTTAATCCCATCACCGTGGGAGTGATCGTCGCTTTGCTTTCCGCATGTTAAATCTTCAAGAACTTCATTAACATACTTATTCGTGAGATGAAAATCCCACTTTCATCTTGCCTCTACTTTCATTCCCAAGAAGTATCTCAAATATAAACCCATGTCACCATTTCAAATTCTTTCTTCATGACCGATTTAAATGTTCAATAAGGCAATCATCATTACCTCGTAAAAATAATATCATCAACACACAAGACTACAATCAAGATTTCCACTGCCTCGTTTCGATGTAGAGGGTGGCTCCTCTCACACTTTCAAACCATTTTCCAAAGAGATATGAATCTATCCCACCGTACCACGCTCTGGCGCTTGCTCAAACTTACAAAGAGCTTTCTTCAACTTGCACACTTTGTGCTCTCGCCTTCTTCTCAGCGAGAGTGTTGTTCAACAAACCTCTTCCATTAACACTCCATTTAGAACGTCGTACTTCACGTCCATTTGGTAAACTTTCCATCCGTTTTGTGTCACATGATTGACTGGCTCACTCGCTTTCCATTCGGCAACCGGTGCGAAAGTTTCCTCATAATCAATGCCATGCTTCCGCTTATGCCTTTGACAACAAGCCTTGCTCGTGTCTCTCTATCTTGCCTTCAGCATTACTCTTGGTCTTGTAGACCCATTTAACACCCAGACATCTTTACCTTTTGGGAGTTCAACCAAATCCCAAGTTTTGTTCTCTATGGCATTTATTTCCTCATCCATAGCTTCTATCCATTTCCTATCATTGATAGCTTCTTCGAAATGAACAAAGATCATCAACATGACAATATAAAGCAAACAAAGAATTGATACCTTCATTGTACTATATCTGCTTCCATAAATTTCTTTCAAACTTCCGAATTTCTTACCTCTTTCGTAGGTGTACAAGTACTTGAAGAAGCACTTGACTTTCCTCTCGTGGTGTGCTCGTGGAGAAGCACCCTCATTTCTCCTCAAGGGTGTACTTTGCGTGTTGATGTCAGCCGTTTGGGGGATGTATTTCAGCCACCTCATCATCATTGTCATCATGAGATAAACAGTGTTTTAGATTCACTGTTTTCTCTATGCTTCCATCCCAAGCTTCCTCTTCAATGAACTGAACATCTCTGCTCACAAGAAACTTCTTGGTGGATGGGTTATATAACCTGTAAGCCTTGGATTCCTCACTGTATCCAATGAAAATACATTTCTCCCCCTTGCTGTCCAACTTCTTCCTTAGCTGATCCGGAATGTGTGCATAAGCCACACATCCAAAAACCTTCATATGTGTGACACTTTGCTTTGCGCCACTCCATGCCTCTTCTGGCACTTTGTTCATAACTGCTTTTGTAGGACACCTGTTCAAGATGTACGCTGCACAATGTACAGCTTCAACCCAATAATCATTAGGCAAATGCTTTGCCTTCAACATACTCCTTGCCATGTCCATTATGGTTCGGTTCTTCCTTTCGGCCACTCCATTTTGTTGCGGTGTATATCTAGTTGTAAATTGTTTATGAATACCATTTTCTCTACAAAAACGTAGAAAATCTTTAGATATATACTCACCTCCTCTATTAGTCCTTAAGACCTTGATATGCAGCCCACTCTGATTCTCAACAAGTGCTTTGAAATTGCGGAATTTTTCAAACACTTCACTTTTCTTTTTCAAAAAGTAAACCCAAGTTTTTCTTGTAAAATCATCTATGAATGTTAAGATATAGTGGCTGTTCGCAAGTGATGGAGTTTGCATCGGTCCACACACATCCGAGTGGACAATCTCTAAGGGTGCTTTCGCCCTTATGCTTTTCCCGGAAGGAAAACTTTCTCTGTGTTGTTTCCCAAGAATACAACCTTCACAAAGGCTGTCCGGTTTCTCTATCAATGGTAAACCACTTACCATTCCTTTTCTGTTCAACAAATTTAGACCTCCAAAGTTGAGATGTCCAAATCTCAAGTGCCATAACCAATTATCGTCCTTTGGTTCGCTTTGGAAAGTTTCTTGTGCAACTGCTGCTTTCTCTTCACCATTCTTCAAGTCTGCTCTCATTCTGAGAGGGAACATCCTGTTCCTTGTCATCTTCACTTCAGCAATACACTGTTTGCTGGGTGGTTTATCCATGATGGTACAAACATCATTATCAAAGAAAACATTATACCCCTTATGGACAAGCTGTCCAACACTTAAGAGGTTACACTTCATTCCTGGAACATAATAAACATCTGCTATGGTTTTCTTTGCACCTAATCTTGTTAGAACATTTACATCTCCTTTTCCCATAACAGAAACTTTGCTATCAGTTCCTAGTGTGACTTGTGATTGCACACTTTCATCTAACATAGAAAACATTGCTAAGTTTCTTGTCATATGGTTACTACAACCGGAGTCTAGAAACCATACATCCTCATTCTTTTCTTCAGCCATGTTACAAACTAAAAACAAATTACTTTGGCTGCTATTTTCTTTTGTGAAATTTGCATTAGTTCCACTTCTCATATCTTGTTTCTTCTTTCTACATTCATTAGCATAATGACCATATTTCTTACAATTGTAACATTGAACATTGGATTTATCATACCTTTGTCCTTGATCATTCTGCTGGCTGCTGCCTTGGCCTTGATGCTGATTGCTGCCCCTTCCTTGAGCATTTGCTGGACTGTTCCTTCCACCTCTGTTTTGGCTTCTGCCTCTTCC
Source organism: Pinus albicaulis (assembly GCA_034641835.2). Taxonomy (NCBI): domain Eukaryota; kingdom Viridiplantae; phylum Streptophyta; class Pinopsida; order Pinales; family Pinaceae; genus Pinus; species Pinus albicaulis. The sequence goes on from CM076579.1 coordinate 196,061,148, forward strand.
TCTTCCTTTGCCTTGCCCTCTTCCTCTTCCGAAAGACATCTGGGACTTAAAAGCATGTTCAAGAGATGAGTTTTCACTCCTACCTAATCTCTGTTCATGAGTAATCAGTGATGCATGTAATTCATCCACTGAAAACTTTGTGAGATCCCTTGTCTCTTCTATGGTGGTGACAATCACATCGAATCTTGAGGGTAAACTTCTCAAGAGTTTTTCCACAATCCTCTTGTCCTCAAGAGTCTCTCCATGAGATCTAATTTGTGTAACCATTCCAATCACATGAGTGAAGAATGAGTCAATAGTGTCTGACTCTTTCATACAGAGAGTCTCAAAGTCTCTCCTCAGCAACTGAAGTTTTGTTGTCTTCACTTTCTCCATGCCCTGGTAAGCTGTCTTGAGAGTTTCCCATGCTTCACTGGATTTCTTGGCTGCTGCTATCCTTGGAAACACACTCTCATGCACTGCTTGATACAAGAAGAAAAGAGCCTTGGCATCTCTCTTCTTATTGTTCTTCAGTTGTTCTCTCCCTGCTTGATTTAACATAAAAAACTCTGCATCATCTTTTGGCTCTTCAAAGCCATCCTCAATTAATTCCCATAACTCTTGGGAGACAAATAAAGCCCTCATAGTTATTGACCAGTAGTCATAATTCTTCCCATTAAATTGTGGGAGATGGACACTTCCCAAACTCATACCAGTGCTGGCTGCTCCAGCCATTCTGCACTCTTAACTATGATGTAAAAACACTTGACTGTGTGTTTTAATTACTAACTGTTCTGCAACAATTACACAAAGACTGTATAGAGTAATACCTTCGAATTCTTTTTGACTGAACCTTCACTCTGCTGGAGAGGCTGCTGCAAAAACGGGCTCTGGATTTTCGGGCGTATTTGACCTTGAGTGCTTTGGATTGCTCAGATACCATGTTGGAATTTTGAAATTCCAAAATAATAAAAACTGCCTCTTCTAACACGGAGAAATATTTAAAATGAGAATACACGATGTGAATTTCCATATAAAAAAATTATATTCGGAAAAAAAAATTTGTTATAAATCTTCCTCAACACGGAGGAATTACAAAGCATTATTGGAGACTGCTTCTAAGCACGGTTCCAAAACAACTTCTCTGTCTCACACGGAAAATTTGTGTGAATTTCAATTCAACTGTCTCTCTCTGTAAAAATAAAACGGCTCTCTGTCTATTTAAAAACTCTTTGTGTTTATAAAATATTACCAACTATTTGTGTAAAATTTTAATTCACTCTCTGTTGTCATTTACCGTACCTTTGCTTTAGCCTTACAAATAAAAAATAGAACGTCTGTTCTATATCACAAAACTAAAAAAATTACAATTCTGTTCTATATATTTATAGACAAAATATCTAAATTCAATTAATGTAATTTGTTGACTTTGCAACCATAAAATCACCGCTTAGAAAAATATTTATGGTGCCATAAATTCTGGCTTCACCGCTTCAAAATTGAATTGATGACAATTTTGAACGTGGCAGAAATTTATGATTTTCCCGCGGCGGTGGTGCTTTGGTGGCGGACTGGTGGCGCGCTGAACGCATGTGGCGGAGCCACCTCAAGGCTGGTGGTTGCGGGGGGTATGGTTTTGGCCGTACCCATCAAATGGGTGACCCCCCGCACTAAATCTCAGTCGCACATCTCTGGTCAACGGCCCCACGGCTAGTCAACTGCGGGGGGTGGCAATTTGTTAACGGTCGAGCAGGTCGACCCCCCGCACTCCGTCGATTGCCGCCCATCAGCTCGCGGTTTAACTCCACGCCATCAACCTGTTTGCCGAGCTGATCGTCCATGCTGCCGCCTGCAGCTTCATCTGCGCCCATGGAAATTACATTCCAACATTATTTTATCATACCAAACTGATTTGAAAGCTTTAAGTTTTAACATTAGAATATAAAATTAATAATCTTACTGATATTATAAAATTATTTTTTAAGTGAAAATATTGAAATTACTATTTTCATATGGTTTCGGTATTTTTGCGAGATTAAAAGTTAATATAAAAAGGCTATGTGGTCTCTTATTGCTATTAATCTTCATTAAACTTACTGGAATTCGACGAGAGTCACTGCAAAACGGTGTCTCCCACATCACAGCCTGCGTCCACCTCCAAGCCGTGAGGTCTCATGGCATTTTCGTAGTATTAGGAGCCATGAAAACAACATGCCACCCACACTATAAAAATTTATTTGTTTTTAATTTTTGGACGATAAAGTATTTAATTTTTTTTTAATTAAATTTTAAAGTGGCAAAAAGTTTCTAGTGTAAGGTTCTTTCTCACTAAACATAAAAGATCTCACTCTCTCTATTTTAATTATTAAAATAAATTATAACTCTAAAATTAAACTCTTTCTAATTTATTTTTAAAATTATGTTGTTAAATAGATTCTAATAATTATATACTTCAAATCTCACAAATGAAAGTTTTTTAAGTTTGGATAAAGTTATACATTATTTATTTTGTTTGAGATTAAAGTAATATAATCACAACACTGGAATGTCTACATATAATGTAAATTATGTTTCTATTATTATCAATATCAAAAAATTTGATTTACATTAAAGAATTATCATATAAAATTATATAAATAATTCTATATAAATATCCTTGTAATAGAGGACAATTATCTTAGTCCAATGAAATGAAGAAATTAACTAACAATTATGGTTATATGATAGCATTATCATAGTTGAATATCACTACTACATGTGGGGCATTTTAAGACATTTTTTTAAGACAAAAGAAATCTTTTGTCTTAAAAAGTTACTTTTAATTTTAGTTATTTTATGTTAAAATTTAATATCAATTGAATTGTCTTAAAGATAAAATTTAAGACAAAAATAGTGTAAGACAAAAATAGTTTGCGACAAAACTTTATATTTAAGACAAAAATATTTTAGACAAAAACAATTCAAGACAAAAAAAATTAAGACAAAAGTATTTTAAGACAAAAGACAAAAGCAATTTGAGACAAAAATATTTAAGACAAAATTTTTTATTTAAGACAAAAGCACTTTGATACAAAAATATTTAAGACAAAACTTATATTTAAGACAATGGCAACTTAAGACAATGACAATTAAGCCGAAACCCATTTAGGATAGTTAGCATTTAAGACAAAATCATTAGCATTCGGAAGTTTGCATTGAAATATCCATGAATGGATATATATATATATATATATTCAAACCACATGAAATTTGATCATGTCATGATATTTATTTATTTTATATTATATTTTTCTTTTTTCATTAAACCACATTCTAAAAAAAAAGATTAAAAAAAATATTATTTTTTGGTTGGCCACTCAAGGGGATTTGAACTTTGAATCTCATGTTTTAACATAATATAACTTCATAACAAAGTGATTTTCAATTGAGTTACATTAATCCATGAACTAAAATTGTTTATTTTTTTAAATATGTGCAAAAATTTAAACTAGCAATTGCACCATATGTTGCAACAACTGTAAGGCATGAAATAAAGAAGAATCTTAACATATAAGAAATCATTGAATGATAAAAATTAGTAAACAAAATAGCATTCAAAAAAATATTCAATGAAGAAGGCTCATTAGGTACAAGGGATGAAAATTTGGTTTTCAAATAGTAAATTGGCATTTGACATTCACCTATGAAACATCAGATTATTCGAAAAATGTTATGGGCACAATAACATAAATATATTGTTGGGGGTATAGAAATGATGCATTTGAGTGAGTTGTTGAGGAAGTATTTCCTGATGAAGGAGAATGCAATGGTCCGAGAGACCAACTGCATAAAAGATCCAGTGGTCCAAGTTTCTACTGTAAGGTTCTTTCTCACTGAACATAAAAGATCCCACTCCCTATATTTTAATTATTAAAATAAATTATAACTCTAAAATTAAACTCATTCTAATTTATTTTAAAAAACTATGTTGTTGAATAGATTCTAATAATTATATACTTCAAACTTCACAAATTAAAGTTTTTTAAGTTTGGATAAAGTTATACATTATTTATCTTGTTTGAGATTAAGATAATATAATCACAATATTGGAATGTCTACATATAATGTAAATTATGTTTCTATTATTATCAATATCAAAACATTTAATTTACATTAAATAATTATTATATAAAATTATATAGATAAATAGCTTTGTAATATAAGACAATTATCTTAGTTCAATGAAAAGAAGAAATTAACTAACAATTATGGTTATATGATAGCATTATCATAGTTGAATAGACATTTGGAAAACATTCAAATGAGGTTTAACAGCATCATTATAACAACTCAATTCATAAACAATTGTTGCTCTTAAAATTTTATATTCCAGTTAAATCCGAAGAAATTTCTCTTCGTATGCAAACTGAAAACTTCTACAAAATTTAACATTTTTCTCAAAGCCTATACAAACAGTGATAGCACATTGAGTGCATCGTGTGTGGGGCAAGATCGAAACAGAGATTATGATGCAAAACTGGGATATTGCTCTTGAAGAGCTTAATTTGTTGAAAGAAACTATTGATTCTAACATTTTCTTTAATTCCACTCTGTATTCTTGCTTTTTATAGTGCCTTTATGGATAACAAAGATTTGCATCACCCCTTTTCAATTAAAAAATTGGACATTGTAGATGCATTCGTGTCTCCTTATATTCTCCAATCATGAGAATTACAAGAATGGTAGTGTAGATCTCTTTTTCCAATTAAGGTTAGCCATGCCTTAATTCTTTGATTATTTCCTATTTGTCCATTTCTCAGTACTTATATTAGAAGTCTCATAGTAGACATTTCATTGTTGTTTAAATGTATGTCAAATGTTCAAATTTTATACTTACATACTTATTAGCCACAAATTATTGTTGAGATAAAAATTATGTACTTATTTTATATGAAAGATAAAACGAATACATTTAGATAGCGGAAGACTGATCAACTGAAAACTGGTGAGCTGAAGTGCTTGAAAACATGAGAGATGGCAATTTCAAAGCATGAGAGTTAAAATAATTAGTGCTTGAACAACATGAAAAATAAAAAAATCCTAGTTAATAGGGTTCAAAACCATACCATAGTTGTTGTTATAAACAACATTCATTGCATGCATTATGATGTAATGAATCCTAAAAGGATGCATGTATTTTTAAGAGATATTATAACTGAAAGGATCTATCTCATTGCAGATACCTAGAGATATGATTAGCCTTGGATATATGTATCCATAGGTGTTGGAGTGGAGTGATTTTTTCCATTGTTGATGTCAATTATTAGCTGGCATGTTTCCATTTCGACCAAGTGCCCTACCTGGGCAGTTAGCTTCAATATTGTTCTCCCTGTAAATGTGGGAGGATCATATATGTTCAAATCTGGATTATTTCAAAAAATATAAAATATCAACTCAGAAAAAAAAAAAAAAACTTTGAAAAAAAAATCAAGAAAGCCAAATATCTGAACATGAAGACTGAAATTTAAGTGTGGATAGTGGATAATTATATTGAAATATCATTAGGAAATATCCATTAGTGGATAACTGAGAATTTGCGTTGAAATATCCATGAGTGGATAGTGGATATATATATATATATATATATATATATATATATATATATATATATATATATATATATATATATATTAAATAGATATTCAAACCACATGAAATTTGATCATGTCATGATATTTATTTATTTTATATCATATTTTTCTTTTTTCATTAAACCACATTCTAAAAATATAATAAAAAAATAGATAAAAAAAAATTATTTTTTGGTTGGCCACTCAAGGGGATTTGAACTTTGAATCTCATGTTTTAACATAATATAACTTCATAAAAAAGTGATTGTCAATTGAGTTACATTAATCCATGAACTAAAATTGTTTATTTTTTTAAATATGTGCAAAAATTTAAACTAGCAATTGCACCAGATGTTGCAACAACTGTAAGGCATGAAATAGAGAAGAATCTTAACATATAAGAAATCATTGAATGATAAAAATTAGTAAACAAAATAGCATTCAAAAAAATATTCAATGAAGAAGGCTCATTAGGTACAAGGGATGAAAATTTGGTTTTCAAATAGTAAATTGGCATTTGACATTCACCTATGAAACATTAGATTATTCAAAAAATGTTATGGGCACAATAACATAAATAGATTGTTGGGGGTATAGAAATGATGCAGTTGAGTGAGTTGTTGAGGAAGTATTGCCTGATGAAGGAGAATGCAGTGGTCCTTGAGGGAGACAAGTTGTCAGCTTCATGAGTAGGGGTTGTTGTTAGCTCACAACAAGAAAAGCTCTCTTTTAGCACCATAAGTTAGCACTACTTACGTTATGTGGTGTTAATGTGGTGTAAATGTTTATGTATCATATTAAAAATGGAGTATATCACCATAAGTTAGCACCACTTAAGTTATGTGGTGTTAATGTGGTGTAAATGTTTATGTATTATATTAAAAATGAAGTATATCACCATAAGTTAGCACCACTTAAGTTATGTGGTGTAAATGTTTATGTATTATATTAAAAATGAATTATATCACCATAAGTTAGCACCACTTATGTTATGTGGTGTTAATGTGGTGTAAATGTTTATGTATCATATTAAAAATGAAGTATATAATCACCATATTTGATGGACAAGTTAGCACCATTCTTACTATGTGGTGTTAAAGTGAAATAATTTTTTATTGATCTTATTGGAAGTGGAGTATATCACCATATATTTAAAGAAGTGGTGTATGCTATATTGTCAAGTTCTATAAAGTAGGGTAGTTAACTTTGTGTATGCCATGTTGGCATGTACAAGTGGATTTATTAATGTGAATTGCCACCATAACTATTAAAAAAAAAAAAATTACAAATATTTATATTATGAATATATAAATTAGAACTAAACTCACAAATATTTATTTTATAATATTTATTTGTTTGTCATGTTTACATGTAAAACTAAAATTCAAAGTAATTGTTTTCTAAATATTATATTTCAATTATTTACTTTTTATATTATTCTCATTTTGCACCATAAATACAACAAATTCAAAGTAATTGTTTTCTAAATATTTTATTTCAATTATTTACTTTTTATATTATTCTCATTTTGCACCATAAATACAACAAATTCAAAGTAATTGTTTTCTAAATATTTTATTTCAATTATTTACTTTTTATATTATTCTCGTGAGAAAATAAATACACAAAACCATAATACATAATTATTTATTTTATGAAGAGGCCTCCCCCACTGATCCTTAGGGTTTCCGCAACCCTGTAACGGAGTCGCTAGAGCTCCTCTCTGCTCTCCCGGTGGCCTTGATCTAACTCAGCTGCGCCCCTTCAAAGTCTGACTCTGACTTCTTCACATGGCAACTCCTTTGGGGGGGGGGGCGGGATCCTCCCCCCCTCCTAAAATCCCCCTTCTGACTCGACTAATCTGACCACTTCTGTTCAAATACCAACCCTTGACACAGCAGGAGTGTAGGTAAACTCCAATAATGTGCAAAACTACATGAAGGACTCACAAACTACATCAAATGCGCAACTAGAAGTCTCCTCTGCTACATGCATTCCGTTAGCAACATACCGCATCAAAATAGATCTTCCAAGACATCGAATCAATGGCCATATCCAGTACATGAAAGATCACGCCCTCATCGGCAAGTTTATAGGCCTCTGGCCGACCGAAAAAGGCTTCAGGGATGGATCGCTTCAAAATGGAAGCCCAAAGGACATGTTTTCCTGCAGTTGGGTCCAAAAGGATTCTTCACAGCCATCTTCAACTGTCTGGAGGACAAAAACTGTATTTTTGATGGAGACCCGTATTTTTTCAATTCAGCAAGCCTATATCTCAGAGAGTGGATTGAAAGATTTAACCCGAACAAGGAAGACTTTAACTGGGCACCAGTCTGGATCCGCATGTATTCTTTACCCTTGGAATACTAGGATGAGGAAACCCTAAAAGATATTGGAAATGGATTAGGGGAGTTTATCAAGATCGCGAAAGAAACCAAGCTCAAATGATATACCTCATATGCGAGGATATGTGTCTACATGCATCTCGCCAGAGCCCTCACTGACTTGGTAAGCCTCTTCCATGACGACTTTGAATGGATTCAAACTATAGATTATGAACATGTTCCCTTTCGATGCAGAAAGTGCCATGAACATGGCCTTCTTTTCAGAGATTTCCCTTTGAATACCCCTCCCAAAACCACCCCTACTTCGAAAAGCACGGATGCAAAAGGCTTCACCAAAGTCCCCAGCTAGAAAAAGCACACCAAAAATTCTTCTGCAACTCCCCAAGCACCTAACATTCCTTCCACCAGCAACAACTTTGAAATCCTAGCCACCCATCCAACCTCGGAAGACGACCCCTCGCAACCTTCTTCAGATAGCCCCATCTCTGATATTCTTGACCCCAAAGTCAAGCCTCAAAAGACGCCCATGTCTCTCTCTCCTTCTATACCCCACGCATCCACCCTTGACTAACAAGGACAAAGCTATCGTTATCAGAAGTTCTCAGATGGATATAGACGACAATCTCCCCTCAGCGTCTCAGACAGATGAAACCAAAGAAGACAAGAACACGCCTACTCATATGGAAGAGGAACCAGAGAGAATTGATCTGGTTGATGTGGACATCCTAGCCCTGGAGCTTGCTTGCATCAAAAGGCTTACGACAAGATTCCCCTCAGGCAAATCGACAGCCTTGAAGTCACACTATTATGTGCATAACAAAGCAACTCATTAGGCATTCAAGCGGGCAACCACTGGGATGGAAAAAGGATAATCAAAGATTCAAAGAAGAGAGGGCGCAAGTCAGATTTGCAAAGAACAGTAATAGTAGGAGAAATGCTTGTTGAATCTGGGAGGTATCCCAAGTTGACTAAGTTCTATCAGTAGATCTCCCATAGTTCCCAATGAAGCTAATCTCTTGGAATTTAAGAGGGCTAAACAACCCCTCCAAACACTAAATGATTAAAAATATGATTCAACAATACAAGCCAACAATAGTCTTCCTTCAGGAGACCAAATGTAACAACAATGCTCTGGATTCCATACTCACCAAGTCATGGTTGGGTTTTAGATCAGTGGTTGTTGACGCCTCTGGAGCCTTAGGAGGGTTAGCCATAATTTGGAACCCCCAAATTATTTCTCTGTCTGACTTTCATGCTTCCCACAATTTCATCTAAGCCACCTTCCATTTGGTTGGCTCCAATTCTCATGGGCACCTCACTAATCTCTACTTCCCCCAAGACCCTCAACAAAAAATTGCCTTACTTTCCACAATCATCGTCCTCAACTCCTCTAGACGCCATCCTCTCTAGATCTGTGGTGGAGACTTCAATATGATCACCAAATTGGAGGAAAAAGTGGGAGGCAGAATTAGGCTTGAGACAGACAACACTTGCTTCAAAGATTTTATACAAGTCAATTGGCTGATTGATCTTTCCTTCTCCAATGGTATACATAATTGGACCAACAAGAGAGGTGGCTCACACCAAATCACCTCCAGATTGGATCGCTTCCTCATCTCAGACAATGCTATCCACTTGGGGGGGGGACTTTCACTCCTCAATTTTGCCCTTGGCTGGATCTGATCATTGGCCAATCCTCCTGCAATGGTCTCGTCTTGGAATAGCCAACAAAAGACCATTTTGTTTTGAATCCTTCTAGCTTGCCCACCCAGATTTCAAAGAGATGGTAACCATGTGCTGGAATAGCTTCTGCCCTCCTGAGGGATCCAAAATGTTCCAGTTTCAGCAGAAGCTCAAACACCTCAAATTCAAACTCAAAAAATGGAATCAAACTAGCTTTGGGAACATCTTTTCTGTCCTTACAAAACTAGAGGAGCGGCGTCAACAAGAGGAAATCCTTTGGCGTCCAAAGTCTCAGATCTGCTGGCTTAAAGAGGGGGAGAAAAACACGAGATTCGTTCATCGATCCACCATTCAAAGACGCATGCATAATAACATCACTTTCCTCAACAACAGTCAGGGGGAACGACTTGAGGAACATGAAGACATAGAAAGGGAACTCCCCAACTATTACCAACACATTCTTCAAGAGCCAGCTGGGAATCAGAGGCAAGCCATAAACAGGATAACTTAGCACATCCCAAGGCTAATCACCAAGGAACACAACTCTATGTTACTTAAACCTGTTTCTCTTCAGGAAGTTGAGCAGGCAATGGCTCAACTCAAACACGGAAAAGCCCCAGGTCCCGATGGATTCACAGCGAACTTTTTTCACTTCTTCTGGGAGAAGATCAAATTGGAAGTTTGGGATTTAGTTGAAGAATCAATGACTCTGCACTGAATTCTTCCGTCTCTTAATACAACCTTCCTTGCCCCTCATTCCCAAGGGGGAGAATTCAAGTACTCCGGACAAGTATAGGCCCATTTCATTATGCAACATCATATACAAACTTATCTCCAAAGTCATCGTCAACAGAATCAAACCTCTGCTCCCACTGCTCATCTCTCCATAACCGACTGGCTATGTTGAAGGCTGTCAAAATCAAACTCAAAAATGGAATCAAACTATTTCTTTTGGGAAATGACTTTTCTCATCTAAGGAACTTGAACAAAGAAATGTGAGTTACAAGTAATGCATCATCAGCAAGGTGTAATGCATGCCTGTCATGAACTTCTCGGGAAAGGAGTCTCCTCACAAACTCGGAGGAGCAAAGATCAACAAGAGGAAACTTTGGCGTCAAAAGTCTTGATCAATCGGCTTAAAGAGGGGGGAGAAACACCAGATTTTTTTCATCGATCCACCATTCAAAAACGATACAAATAACACGCTTACTCAACAACAAATGGGGGAACCTGAATGACTTGAGGAACATGAGGACATAGAAAGGGAACTCCCCAACTATTACCAACACATTATTCAGGAGCCAGCTGGGAATTGGAGGCAAGCCATAAACAGTGTAACTCAACACATCCCAAGGCTAATCATCGAGGAACACAACTCTATGTTACTTAAACATGTTTCTCTTCAGGAAGTTGAGTAGGAAACGACTCAACTCAAACACGGAAAATCCCCAGGTCCCGATGGATTCACAGCGAACTTTTTTCACTTCTTCTGGGAGAAGATCAAAATGGAAGTTTGGGATTTAGTTGAAGAATCAAGGACTCTGCACTGGATTCTTCCATCTCTTAATACAACCTCCTTGCCCTCATTCCCAAGGAGGAGAATTCAAGTACTCCGGACAATTATAGTCCCATTGTATTATGCAATGTCATATACAAACTTATCTCCAAAGGCATCGCCAACAGACTCAAACCTCTGCTCCCACTGCTCACCTCTCTGGAACAGACTGGCTATGTTGAAGGTCACCAAATTCTGGATGGTATCATTCTCACTCATGAAGTCATCCATTCGTTGAAGCACCTCAAGAAGGCAGGTATGCTTTTAAAACTGGATCTTTCTAAAGCATTTGATAAATTAAGCTGGGAATACAGCAATCAAATGCTTCTTGCTTTTGGATTCTGTCCTACTTGGACCAGATGGATCATGCATCTCATCACCACCCCTAGGTTCTCCATCCTGCTCAATGGTAACCCCTCCACTCCCTTCTCTTCCACTCAAGGCATTCATCAAGGGGATCCCCTCTCCCCTTTCATCTTTGTACTCATGGCAGAAGGGCTTGGTCGTCTCATTCATCATGCCACCTCCATCAACACTCTCAGGGGTCTCTCCCTTCATGATAATCATACCATAACTCATGAAAAATTTGTTGTTGACAACATGCTTTTTGGTCATCCCTCAGTTCAAGAAGAAATCTCACTCAAATCTTTGTTGGACACCTTCTTTGAAGCCTCTGGCACTACCATTAATGTTGGAAAATCCCAAATATTCTTCTTCAACATGCCTGCCCTCACTCAACACAACATAGCCTGAATCCTAGGGTTCTCCATAGCTGCTCTCCCTTCCAAATACCTCGGAGCTCCGCTCATTGAATCTGCAATCAAACACTCCTCCTGGAAAAATCTCCTTGATAAACTTGAGGCCCGCCTCTCCTCTTGGACTTATAGATTGCTCAACATTGCTAGTAGACTAGTTCTAATCAAAGGTGTCCTCCAATCCATCCCTTTGTATCTATTTTTTGTTCTTACCGCCCCCAAATGGGTTCTAAAGAAGATCAGAAATCTTCAGCGCAATTTCCTTTGGGGTTCTACAGGGCTTAACAGAAAATGGGCTCTTGTGAAATGGACAGATGTCTATGTATCAAAATCTAAAGGTGGATTAGGAATAAGATATCCCCGGCACAACAACGCCACGATGGGAGCACGAATATGGTGGTAGTGCCTCTCCAAAACTCATACCCCTTGGGATCGACTTTGGGTTGCCAAATATGCCAATGACATACCACCATCAGATCTCACCAGACTCTCCTCAAATGTCTCTAGCTCCCTCATTTGGAATTCTACCAAACAACATAGTTCCTTTATTCAAGCCCATAGCTTCTAGGAGATCAACTTTGGAAAATTTGCCCGACTTCGGGAAGATTCTTGGCAGCAACTGCCAAAGTTGGCAAATCTCTTCCAAAAATTGAATTGACAAGTTGTACTTCAATGAACAGAGAACAATCAAGTCAACTGCTTCTGGCAACATCACCCTAGTCTAGGCTATCGTCAATGGATTCAGGCAGCACAATGGCAAATGAATTGGCAGGATGAAACTTATGCATAAATTGACCAAGAACTCAACCACAGGAAAATTCGATTTACAACCCAATAAGATAGGTTATGGTGGGGTTACACTCCTCGAGGATCCTTCACCACCAAAGAGGCCTATCAGCTGCTCTTTCCTTCTGCACATGCACACAAGGACAATATATGGACTCAAATATGGCAGCCAGGTATCTGGCCCAAAATTTCTACCTTCCTCTGGCTCCTAAGCAAGAAGTGGATTCTCACCTGGGACAATCTCCTAAAAAGGGGATTCATTAAGCCCTCAAGATGTCCCAATCATTCCAAGAATGCAAAAGACATTCCACATCTCTTGGACACCTGCATCATAGCTAACTTCTTGTGGGAAAAAATAGACATCTAATGTAGAAGTACCAGACGGATCAAGGGAGATGTCATTAATACCATACGAAATTGGCCCATTGAACCTTTCAATATTAACCTGATAAACACTCTTTGGTCTCTCCTCCCTGGCTTTATTCTCTGGACTGTTTGGAAAGAAAGGAATAAATGAATCTTAAAAGATGAAATTAATCCCCCTAACATCCTTTGGACTAGCCTCTGTAGCAACCTTCAGGAAACTATTTCTCTCCAGCCTTGGCAAGAATCTAACATTCCCACTACTCCTCCCGAAAGCATCATATGGGAAAACTAGCATCTTACCATTCCCATTCTCCCCCTCCACTCCCCTGCCCCTTCCACCCATCTTGACTCTCCCTATTCTTGGATCCCTCCTATCAACAACATTATGAAGATGAAATTTGATGGAGCCTCCAAAGGCAACCCGGGTGCCGCAGGTTTTGGAGGTATATTTTTCAACGCAGTAAGTAATTCACTCAAAATATACTATGGCTCGATTGGACGAGACTCCAACAATTCAGCTAAATTAGAAGGTTTATGGCAGGGTTTCCTTATTTCAGAGGAAAATAATTTGTTCCCCCTGGAAATAGAAGGAGACTCAAAGATTCTCATCGATGCCACCACTCGTCTCCACCTGGGCACCCTTGCTTCCAAAGTGTCCACAAGCTAGCATCTCCTAACAATATTAGAACAAATTGAGCAATGGCTCAAATCTTTTCATGCCATTTCCTTCAAGAATATTTTCCGCACTGCGAATAAGGTAGCGGAACGCTTAGAAAACAAGGGAGTTGAGCAAAATCTCATCCTCTTCAAGGGCTCTCTAACTAGTACTAATGATGCCACTCTCATTCTGATTGCACTCATCCGGTGCATAAGGATATCACAATATTAGATGCGGGTGAGCAATAAGAATAATACGGTGGTTGGCCCAAGGCGAGACACCTGGCCAGGCCACTTGCCCACCTCAGAGGACTATACCAAGGAATTAAAGCCCTTAGTGAACCGCGTTTCACATTCAAATCTCCCTCTCTCTTCCTTAACTCTACAACTTTCTCGGCGCACACATCAATGGAGACGTGTCCCATCTCCATCACTTCTACTTATGCCCATCATTATCTAGCTTTGTCTTTCACCACAACTCGACTCTTGAGCTCCATCTCTCCACTCCATCTCTATCTTCGACTCACCAAATAATCGACTAGAGCTATTAGCCCTCCATCTACTCAGTGTGCTGCTCATCCCTTGCCTCTCCACTGTAATCACCCCCCCTCTGAGGCAGACCTCACTCCGTGCTCACCTCACGCCTCCCCTCTGCACTCTCCTTCCTTCAAGTTTGGCCGTTGTGAGAATTTGTAGTGCTTGCCTTCTTGTCTCCCACATTCGCCCTACGGTTCACCCTCTTCATCTCCTTATTAGGCCTCCATCACCAGCATGCCGTGAAGGCACCGCATGAGGTGTAGGCATGGAAGTGGCAGAGGTGTTGGCTCTCGCTCACCCCTTTCCATCCACGAAGCTACAAACAGTTACAGTTACTTGGTATAATATACCCTTTGTCTAATAATTTCTGTAATTGAAGTTTCAACTCTAGTAGTTCATGAATACTCATTCTATATGGTGCCCTAGACACTCGGGTAGTTCTTGGTACTAGTTCCATGGAAAAATCAATGTCTCTTTTAGGGGGTAGATGAGGGATTTTCTGAGTTCAGTTTCTTTTCTCTTTATTTCTTGGTCTTCACTTTGATGACTAGACGTGGAGGTTAATTCCCTTATAAACATCTCTTGCTCATTACTGGCCTGCAGCAACTGTTCATTGCTAGTCCTTAGCTGAACCATTTTGTTCTTCATATTCCTTATCATTTCCAGCATTTGAGAATTTGTATCTGGTGGGTCTCCTCCACCCCCCAGTTATACATATAACTCTTCTTCATTATTCATGACAAAAATTGTAACTTTTTCTGCCATCAAATGGAAGTAATGCATTCTAGCCATCAATGGAAGTAGAAAGGGATGTTGATCAAGCTTGATATGGAAAATGTCTTTGATAGGGCTAACCTCTCGTTTCTCTATAAATTCCTTCTTACCTTTGGGTTCTCCTTTGATTTTTTCAACCTGATCAAGTATCATGGTCACTCCAATGGGTGTTTGGTTGCGTGTGTGCAACCCAATAATCCTACCACTGATAGTCAACTTCCCTTTCACCTAGAACTCAACTAGGTCTCTTCTAGATCTGACATGCATGCAACTAATAATAGTAAATCCTCAGTTGCATGTGAGATCACTGATTGTGAATTAATTAATATTTAATTCACTTGATCTCTCACTAGTATGTCTTTAGTTACAACTAGCATAACTGAGTTTAACTCACTTAACTGAGTTAAACTATTTACAACTGGCATTAACTAATGCACCTTTTCACTTAGAGCTTTGTTACAACTAGAATTACTCTACATGCCTCACCAACTACCTCTAAATAGAAATCCACTAGCTAACTGAATTTATCACTTTCAGTTAACTGATACAAGTCCACATTGAGAATTTATCCTGAAAAAGAGCCTTCAAAGGTTGAAGTACATACTGTTAGACTTCTCCTCATACTAATTTTTTCACATACTCAGAGGTTCAAACAAGGAAGTGGAAAACAACGCAAATAAAGGTTTCCTCCTCCCACAAGGAGCCTTAAAACAAAATGATGAATTCCCTTCTCAAATCCTAATTTTTTGAATTTGTAATGAAGACCTGCATGTCATGGAAGTTGGCTTGAAGCTATGTATTGATGGTTGTTTCAGCCCTGACCCAACCTTTAGCTAGACATGACAAAAAAGCATAATGTTGTCAATAGATTGTTGGTGGGTAAGAGGGAGTTCATTTCCCTAGAGCCTAAGACCACGAATCTTGATATTATGAGCTTCCTTCTTTAGGAGTCTTCCAAGGCCTTCATCAGCCAAAATAAATAAGAAGGGACAGGGGATCTCCTTGTCTTAGCCCCCAGGTATGGTTAAAATATTTTGTGGGGGAACCATTTAGGAGAATGGAATAGATAGGAGAGGAAACCATAGCCTGGATCCATTATATCCATCTCTGATCAAACTGAATAGGCTTGAAGGACTTTGGTGAGGAAGGTCTAGCTTATGTGGTCATAGGCTTTAGATAAATCTAGTTTGATCATCATCCCCGAGATTTTCATATGCTTCAAGGAGTGAATTTCTTCCTCGGAGGTAATAAAACTATCTATGATTTGATGGCCCTATACAAAACCAGTTTGTTCAAATGATATGAGGGAAGGCAGCAAAGGTTTAAGGCGCTTAATCATAATAGTTACAATGATTTCATATATGACATTACATAAATAAATTGGGAAGAATCCTTGGGGATCCTCCGATTTAGCAGATTTAGTAATCGAGATTATAAAAGTAGCATTGAGACTCGGACATGCCTTTGTTGTCATCTTGAATCCTCCACTACTTCTAGAACGTCTTGTCATATGAATTTCCATGAAGCTTGGAAGAATTCCAGGGTGAAACCATCCGAGCTTGGGGCTTTGTTTTTTTCCATACCTTTTACCACTTCCTCCAGTGTGACCACCCAGATAAGGCCGACGTTCTAATCTCTGGTAATGAGGAACATAATTTTTTGGGTGATTCTATGGATTTCCTGAGAGCGATCCTACTCTGGTTCAGAGAGTAAGGTATGAAAGTGATGTACAACCAGTTGTTCCATGTCCTCATGAAATACTATTATGTCTTCGACCTCATTTTTTAGTGAGAAGATCCTGTTATGTTGTCCATGTTGGACCATTTCTTTATGGAAGAAGCGTGTGTTCTTCTCTCCTTCCCTCAACTAGTTGACTCCATATTGCTGCTTCCAGAGTATCCCCTCTTGTTTTCAGCATTCTTCTAGTTGCATTATGAGCCACCCCTCTTATTCTACTATAATTTTTGATCTACCCTCTGTGATAATCTGCAGTTGTATAGTCTATATCTTGTTCTTTAACTCCTCCTCATCTTTTAAGATGTTGCTAAAGTCCTCTTTGTTCCACTTCTTGATCCTTTTCTTGATCTCTTTTAGCTTGAGTTGGAATGTATGCATAAGATTTTTTCCCACCACTTCGTTGTTCTTTCACCATTCTTCGAGTTGCCCTAATAGCTTAGGGTCTCAGAGCCAAAATGATTCAAATCTGAAGGGATTATTTCTTGGTCCCGTTTTGAGGTCGATTTTCAGTCTTACCGGCCAGTGTTCTAAGCCCATTATGGAGAGAATGGAGGTTTCCATGTATATGTCTCTGGAGACGATCTGTTCCGAGACCAAGAACTGATCTAATATGGACGCAATCTGATTTTGACCTCCTCTCTGATTGTTTTAGGTGAAGGTTCCGTTGTTGGTTTGTAGGTCCACCATTTTGAGCTCTGATATTGCATCCCTGAACATATCCATATCTGGGTCCTATCGGCGAATTCCTCCTTTCTTCTCTTCGAGGGATGTTATCATGTTAAAATCCCCTCCTACTATCCATAATTCTTCCTGAAATTCTCTTCTCATACTGGCCAGGTTGTGGAGGAAGGCCTCTTTCTCCCCTGGGGTATGAGGCCCATAAACCCTAGTAAGGAGAACCCAATCACTGGATCCTATGTGTCTAAAGCGCCCTGTAAGCATTCAGGGACTACTTACTCAATCCTCAAAGACGACTTCTGTCGGGTTCCACAAAATGGTTAGTCCTCCCACACTTCCTCTAGAGTCGAGTGCAATCACTTCATATGGTAGCTTGAAACTTCGAACTATCCCTTTGAGCTTGGCTTCATGGATCTTGGTTTCCTAGATGATCATAATGCTAGCCTTGTCTTTCCTCAGTCGCTCCTTCAAATACCATTGTTTGCCTTTACTATTAAGGCCACAAATATTATCCATATCCTTTCCCTCCATATGATTCTTATTGGGCTGACATCACCTTAATGTCATGCCCATCAAAATCATCCATTGGTTTCTATGGTTGGTTTGTAAAACACCTACGATAAAATATTCCTCGAGGGGGATATGACTATATTCACATCCACTTGATTGAATTTTTCAGTTGTATGACATCATGCTGATGTCACTAACTATTGACTCTTTTAATTGACCTTTCCTCCTGGTTGATGTCACCATCTCATCAGGTCCAACTATCAACACTTGTCGATGGAGGGAGGCAAAAGATTCCTCGAAGGGAAGTTTTTATGGAACTTCTTTGATTCCTTTTTATACTTTAAACCCCTAACAAAAACAAATTTTAAATACTACATTGGGTCTAAAATAAAGGCCTCCTAACACTTAAATGAATTTTTTACTCTTCGGAAAACCCCCTTTCCACATGGTCACCATCTTCTTTTCCATATGGCACTACTATGTCATTGCGTGACCCCTCTTTTGGGTCCATGTTTTGTTTTCTACTTCTTCCATGCATCCTTTACGAACATCATCAATTAACATCATCATTCCCATCAATATGGTATCATGCTTATCATCATACCATTTCTGTTGGTGTTTTCCATAGGCTAGGGGTAATGATTCTCTGAATGAACTACTCAATGGGTAAACTCCAAAATTTTGGAGGTAGACTTCCAAAACCTGACTAAAACCCTTTTTCATTCATCATTGGGTTCAAGAACCAAATGTTTTCACACTTGATTGATTTATTTCCCATGTTTTCAATGCAACTCATGTGCAACACGAGTACCCCCTACTCCACCATGTTACATGACATGTCACATCCTAGTACTAACACTAGGGCCACATATAAACCATATGAGAGTAACGTGCCTCTCCATTCCTTGAACTTCCTCAATGCTTTATCTCTAAAACTAATCAATCCCATCAAGAAAACATTAGACCATTTATAACCTTTAATAATATTAAAAAGTCTAACATCTAACTTTTAATAACTTTAACAAAAATTAAAACATTTATTATTAATTAAATAATATTTTTCTTTGCATAATAATTATGATAATCGTAAAAGTTTTGGGATTTTCATTAAATTTCATTTTCCACCTCGTGCATATGGCCAAAGAGGATTGGTGGGAAAAACCAATCAAATGGTAATACTCACAAGAGTTGATTATACATGATTGTTTACATTTTGCCGAATCCAGTCTGTAGGTATGCAATGCTGGTAGAGTTTTTTGAGTTTTATAGGTATGCAATGCTGATAGATTTTTCTGAGTTTTACAGGTATGAAATGCTGGCAGAGTTTTTTGATTTCATGGAAGCTGCCATCAGATTGCTTCATCTCCACAAGACAACTAGTAGCTTCAGTAACATCTGTCCCCAAGTCAAAAAAATGACCCACAAGTATGTCTCGGTTTAACCCATAGAATATTTATTTTTCTCCTCTCGTACCTACAATGCTTATAAATAGAAGACCGTAATAGGTATGGTACTAATCACTGCAGGGTCGATAGGCCAGTAACGATATTTAGGGTTCTTTCTAACTACAAAGACGGATTTCTTTGAATGCGTGCTTCAATTCTATTGTATCATCAACTAATAGTAAACCCTAGACTAATTTGCAGGAGATTTATGTATCATCTAGCACAAATGAAGCACATTTTCCTCGAAGGATTGTTGTTGGAGAATACCATGGCCCCTGACGAGAAGACATTGTGCATGAAGCCAGACTTGAAAATCACTCTCCTACATGATGCAATGCTAAGTGGCAAGGACAAGGCCTCTAAAGGCAACAACACATTGGGTTTTCTAAAAGCATTCCACAGCTGCTTAGTTGCATTTTTCAAGGCTTATCCCAAGGCGAGTTTAATCTTGCTATCTTGTATTATTTTTTCGAGGTTCTATCTTTTTTTGGTAAAACCTTTCAATAGCATGTCTTTAACTTTGTATGTACATTGTATGAATTCATTGCAATAAAAGGAGATGATGTTCTAGAGGCAATCATACAGAGCCATTCAATAGAAAATTTTAGCTAACTTCTGTAGTCTTCTCCCCACTTCCTCCTCTGATATGTAATAGCCTTTCCCCAGCAAGAGGTGCTGCTTCTACTCTTCCTGACAATCATCAAGGAAAATCCCAACCCTCTATGACGTCTTCACTATTACCCAAAATTTTCCAGAGGTGTTTTTCTCAAAAAACCCTCACACTCCAGCCATCTATGGATTGATCATTCCCTGTGCCTAAGCAAGACCCAATTCTGAAGCTTCATTCTGATGTTCCTGAAACAGTGAAAAAAAATGGTGGTGATGACGCTTCGAAGAGGATTTAAACGCTGGTAGGGTTATAAAATACATCTGCTTTACCATCTAACCTAGCCCTTTTTAAGCAATAAAAAAATTTATAGATAGGGAAAAAGTTGAATTTGTTGATTAGCTGATGCAGAATTACACTATTGGGGGCCATTATCCTTATCTTTATCATTTGGGTTCAGGGAATCATCACAACTATTTAGAGTAGAAGCATAGCTTGAGGAAGAAACTGAGGCAAAGGATATGGTTGTCTTTGGAATTTCAGAGGATAGAACCTGATTGCATCATAGTCCATTTGGATGATCTTTGTCAAAAACATGATATGAATTGTCACAACTCTTATTGATTATCCTAATTCTAGATTCCTTCCTGAAAGCCTTCCTTGTCTTTGAATTCCATATCTTTAAGGAAAAATTAGTGGGTGGGTTATATATTTGAATTGTCATCATATCCACTGTGTTACTGGTGTGATAACCAACAGAATAATTAGAGGACATGATCAGTGATTCTCTGGAAAGACTAGCTTCTGCTTCAAATCTTTCATTTTCCCACTATGCTTTGTGCCTCGTCAGAGCCAAGGCATCGTACCCCTGTGGAGCACTGGGACTGACTTCTGATTTAGGTGCATGGGTTGAGGGATTGAGACCCATCTTCAACAAACGATTCTTCAAATGGGTATTCCAAAAATTCTTGATCTCGTTGTCTGTTCTCCTTGGTAATTGTGAGGCTATTGCAGACCATTTGCAAGTACCCCAGACATAAATAAACCAACTCAGTGATATAAATGAAATTTTTTATAAATGCGGATACCTATCAAAATATTTATGTGCCATATATAAAGTACACAATTTGTAAAGCCATGGCAGGAGTGAAGGTTATGAACACAACTTGTAAGGCCATGGCAGGAGTGAAGGTTATGGACAAAAAAAATGGTTTTTCAAAACAACTCTCTTTTATAACATGATCGATATAATATTTATTGGAAAATATTTTCAAATTATTAAATCTATACTATTGAAAAACTATGAGAGTTTGTAATGCCAAACAAAGAGTAAAGGTTATAAACCAAAAATTAATTTGGAAACTCTTAAATCTAAACTATTGAGAAAAACACATTGAGAATTCGTAATGCCAAAAAATGAGTGCAAGTTATACACTATAAAATGGTTTGGAAACACTTGGGACCATGTATACTATATATCACTAAAGAGAATTTGTAATTCCAAAACAAAAGTGAAAGTTATTAAAAAAAATGATTTGAAAACTCTTAAATATAGAGGAAGGAATAAGGATGAGAATTTCTAATGCCAAAACAGGAGTACAGACCAAAATGATTTAGATACTCTTCATTTCATGCTTTGAGATCATGTGAAGCTAGGAATATTTTCAAATTATTATTTGGAAACTCTTAAATCTAGGCTAGTGAAAAACATTGAGAAAGGGATCATGTAGAATTAAGAATGTTTTCAAATTATTATTTGGAAACTCGTAAATCTAAGTGACTGAAAAACATTGAGAATTTGTAGTGCCAAAAAAATAGTGAAAGTTATAAAGCACAAAATGGTTTGGGAACTCTTAATTCTTTGACATATTGTAATGCCAAAACTAGAGTGAAGGTTATAAACTACAAAATTATAAACTAGAAAATATTGATTTTATATCTAGGTATCATGTATACCACTAAAACTCTTGATTTCATATCTAGGGATCATGTATACCACTAAATAATTTGTAATTCCAAAATAGGAGTGAATATTGTAGAATAAAAAATGATTTGAAAACTCTTAAATATAGATGATTGAAAATCTTTGAGAATTTGTAATCCAAAACCTAAGTAAAGGCCAAAATGGTTTGGAAAATCTTTCATGCCTTGAGATGATAAAACATTAATATAGTTTCAAATTATTAAATTTAAACTATATATATTCTAAGAACCCTATTCCTGTACAAGCATTCCTGTGTCAAACTATGCCAGGCCCCGTTAACCCACCAAGTTAACACAGTCCCGATTCTAACTCACCGCTTGCTCAGGACCCGATTGGTGATTAACTTGCGACACATTTGTTTCCAAGCAAGTCCAACTTACAAGTGGATGGAAAAAAATTTTGAGTATAAATGCCTAGAGGAAAACCTCATTTTAAACAATTTCTGGTACTAAGATTTTGTGGCATTCTAGTAAAACTCTTGCACTCTGGCCTTGCCTAGTTTTTCGACATTCCCCAGTCAAACCCTTACACTCCAGCCTTGCAAAAATGCATTACCATTGATTCAAAGTAAAACTCCAGCATGAAAGTCCTCAAGTCTAAAATAAAATATAGATAACATATAGTTAGGAATGGCCTCAAAAATATTGACACTGACCAATCATCGTGAACAACAATATACATTATTACTCTTGTTTCCTTTGAGCAAGATGCTCAGACAACTAAGACAAAGATTGTATATTGCACCTCACGACAGTGTCTGCAAACATGTAGGTATTCTCTTTGGTGTTGCCTTCTGGTACATCCACAACATAGAACTCCAGCACCATGGTCCAACATCTCCCATAGTTGACAACCTCGTTCAATGTAGTGACAGAGCAATATCCTTTACAACACTAATTGTTAAATCGATCAATGTAGCACAAACTTCTTTGGCTTCTTTTATTGATTTAAATTTTGCCTTATCAATGTAGCAAGACAGTTGCCTGATTGTGTTGTCTAGCTCTGTCACAGCTTTTTGTGCTCGCCTAATACTTTTCATTCAAGTAATCATTTTCAGTACCTTCTATTGCTTATTGTCATTGTATAATTATTCAACATATGAATATTCTTGAATTCAGATCGAAGCATGAGAAAACCAAGATCTGGTGGAACACTGATGCAAAAGTTCAGGGATAAGAAATTCATGCAATCTCTACATTTGTCACAAATTTAGTGACAAATATCTGTCGGAAACCTTCATTACAGGTAAATATGAGGGAGTTAGAACTGTAAAAAAGGATATTACCTGCTTGCATCTAGTGTTGTTGTGACTTTATTGTGTCACAAGGCTTAGTCATATATGTGGATATTATTCTTAAAAAAAATTCCTCAACTAGAATTTGTACACGATAAAATTCATAATCTGAGAAATTAAGTCTAGAATAGGTTACTAATAAGGAGCATATGTGAATCCTCCTCTTCGTTGGAAAAAATAACTATTTAAGGCTTTAGTGCATATTCGCATTAGGCTCATCCTATGTAAAACTTCAATACTTAGGAGCCAGATGTCTATAAACTGGATGATGTACAAGTAAATTATTTCAAGCTTGGGATGATCATTTAGTAAATATGCATCTAGTATCTTAATTTGAACTATGCATACAACGTTGTTAACCCCACGTTATGTTTGACCTAAGGTACAAGATTTGTACTCAATTACATCTAAGTTATCTATCACATTGTCCCATTCACATAAAGTGGTAAATGTTGTTCCAGGTATTGCTTTGTTCATTGGTAAATTTTTGGCTTCCAATATGAAAGTGTTGATCCTAAACGTTGTCTTTACTGTTTCATTTTGTTATCTAAAAGGTAATAAGAGAAGCTATCTCTCCACACCTTTGTAAACTCCATCGATGCTAAGCATTCTTTCAATCTTATGTGTCTCTTGCTCGGTGTTGTGAACGTTGTCTCGCTCGTCTCATTCAAAACAAAAACATGGGTAATTCTCTTGTCTTTTCTTGGCTCAGTTTCCTCCTATGCAGTAAGAAGTTGAGGGTATTTCCCCTCCAGGTTGTCAATGGATTTTTGTAAATCTCAAGAAGTGAAGTTGGAATTTTTTCCAGTGGGTGTTGAATTTATCATCTTCGAATTTCAAGCTTCTTCACCACCCTCTGCACATCCTACAACCTTTTCCATGGAAATATGTGTTACTGTGTTGAGGGCACCATCACTGGTGTAGCTTCATGCATCCCAAGTCTTGGACAATTTTCATATGCACAATTTCCCCTGCATACTTACTAACTTCTTTGGTACCCTTAGTTCTATTCTTCTTCTTTTTCTTAGTTGGACAACTCCCTCCCTTTCTTCTAGCTTGTCTCTTTCCATGTTCTGATAAATTTTGGGTCTCCTCCTTGTGTAGGCAGCTCCCCTAGCTCAAACCTCTCCCCCTCTATTTCCAAGCTCTTTTGGCTCCCTATTTGTGGAATCAAATCACACTTTGTATCTAATTTTTTGTTCCAACACTTGATTTCTGTCCCTTATGGCCAGGAACAAAGACTATTATTCTTCTGCCTCAAGTTGCACAAGACAGTACAATTTTATGTCCACATCCCCGTTATTGCCATTTAGACCAATATTAATGCATAACTTTTCCATCATAATCTAACATTAAATTTTGTTATTAATTTTCAAACACTCCTTAAGTACCTCTTGTACTCCACATCAAAATGACATAGGTAAGAAAAAGGTCTAAAATAAATTAGACTCGACATAATAAAAATAATATGCAAAAACTATAGTTATGGCTTACATACCCTTTCCTGGGCCAACATTATATAACTCTACTTCACTAGGATGAACATTAACTAAGGCTTCACATATGCATCCACCAAATCTGCCACATCAATGTAGTCCCTAATACTGCATGTACCTTCAAGAGTATTTTGATCGCACGGGTGCCATGTGCACATTCGTGCGGCCCGTTCATGCAACCACAATGAAAGAGATTACCTCACCATGATCCATCCATCCCTAGTCATTAACTAATTGAAGGAATGGTTGAGGTGCAAGATGTCAGTCCTCTATTTCTCCATTTCTTTTGAGCCTTTTGGCGTAGAATTTAGGAGCAGGCTCCTTATCAAAATCTAAGTTAAACTTGTTGGAGGGACCTATGTAATATTAACCACATTTCCTTCAGGATGACTGAAAATTCTCCCAATTATCCGAGCTGTTTAAATTCAATCAGATAACATCGTTGATTTTCTATGTGGTACTGTGCATCCTAAATTATGGTATCCAGTAGCAAGAATATTTGTGATTAATCAATTACATTTCATAGGGGTATGCTTCTGGGTGAGTTTAAAAAGTATTGAATGCCACCATGTGCTTAATAATGTCAATTAAGACATCCTTATTATGCCTTACCAATGAATAAGGTTGTTATTCTTTATAAATGTTGTGCATTAACTGGATTTGGCTACCATTAGGGGAATTTTGAGGTCTAAAATGGGCCTCCTAAGAAAAATGTACAACACAAATAAACTTTATAACAACCAATAGGATTCAAGATGATGATGTCAACCATGGGGGATGATTTTCCATCTTTTAAATAAAAGGGTAAAAATATTAAAAAATAATAAAGTAATAAAACTACTTTTTCAACTCGTATTTATAACTTATCTCCCACAATTTTTACTCAAATTTCAAGTGGGAGTACTCGTTGGATGAAAAATTTAATTCCTCATCCAAGAAGTACCCATGTTGCATACTTTCAATGAACCCGGCGAAATAAAAAATGGGAAATACATAAAAAAACATGATTCTGATAACATTTAATCCGTTTTCTTGTATTTCTCATGTTTCATGTAGTAGTATTATCAAAGTATGCAACATGGGTACTCCTTGGATGGTAAAATATGAGCACTCCCACGAAATTTGAGAGTAAGGACCAGCAAGGGAAGTTAATGAGTTGAAAAAGTAGTTTTTCATTTTTCCCTCTAAAAAATTGATGATGTCATCAAATCTTATTTGATTTTTTCCACTATTATTTTATAGTGTTCCTTAGGAGGCCCATTTTAGACCTCAAAATTCCCTAATGCTTACACCTTTGAGCTGGGAAAAATGATCCTCACAGATAGGTGACTCATGACCTTGGAACTACTATCAGTGAATCATGATAGCAAGTCATACAGCCTACCATTTAATCCTCAGAGTAAGGAAGCAACTGTGGGCCACGCTCAAGTACCCTTGCATCCAAATTAAAAAGATAAGAGCACCCAACTATAATCGTTGGCAACCAATCAGAGACTTCAGGGTTTTCAAAAAATGAAATACTATAAAAAGTACTACCTTGCCCTGTTTCCTTTCTTAAGGCACATAGTCCTTTTTTATGAATGTGCTGCTGGCTGTCAGTTTCAAGCCTTGAGTAGGTTGAAAGTTGACTTAGGGATAGATGGCTTCTAATATGACAAGATGACCCTAACAACTCCTCTCAATGTTCTACTAGCATATACTAAGACTCTTTATTGTCTTATCCAATCACTATTTAAAATGGATGCCAAAGAGCCTATCTTTTATGGCTCCTCTAGTCTCTCTCAAATTACCAATACCTAAGATTGTCTTGCTTCTGCATACATGTACATCTCTCATTCCCTACCGACAGAATACAAAAAATAAAAATAAAAATTGATAGAGGGTTGTTACATATTTGTTCTTTGTTTTATATTCTTTTGTGTAAGGATCAACTATTGACTTAACATCATGTTGTAATTTACCCAAATATTTCTTGGTAAGAAATACAATACATGGAAGCAACATATGTTGAGAACATTTGATTACAAGTGATTGGTTTCTATTGTCCTAGGTAAACATACTCGACCACAAGTTGTTGGTAGAGATTGGGACAAGTTTGATGAGTGGCCCAGTAGCTTGCAGCTTGATTTTTGGACTCTAAAGGCCATTCAGAGACATATCGTTTATGTGTTATGTTGCTGGTATGTATTGTACTTGATGCCATTTTGACATATTCACCCTGACATGGTATAAAGATGAACAAAATTTGTGGATTTTGTCTCTAGTGGATTGGAATATTAAAAGTATTTTTTTCATTAAAATTTTAATTATTTTATGTGTTTTTTTAAAAGTGGGTCCATTGAGTCTGGTTTGATAGGTGTCCAGTTCAAAGACCAGTTCCAAGTTTTAAAACTATGATTGGGAGTATTGTACCTTGATATATAGTACTGCCTATTGTTGATATCTTCATTAGAAGTCTTGTGTATTGATTAAGATATTGCCAGTATAGCTTTGTCTCATCTTCTATTTTGGCTTTCTTTTCATTGTCTTTAATATAAAAGTTGTCTATTGTTTTCATTTCCTAAGAAACTGATAATACATTTTATTTATTTGGACTGAACAACACTCCAATTGTTGCAAAGTGTGTAGCACTTCTCAAACGATATCTCTTTAGGTGAGTTTATTCTACTAGTGTTTTGTATAGTTCTTGTTCTATAGTAGAGATATGAAATAATTGGTTTCTTTTTCTTTTTAAATTATGGCTCAAGTTTATATGAAAATATTTTATTGCTTCAGGTAGATACCATTAACAGATTTTTTGACTTGTAAAAAAGATGAAATGATAGACAGTTGTATTTATTGTGTTATCAAACACTTCAGTTTTGATGATACATATATTAAATATAGATATTCAAGATGTATATATAGTTTGTTGTCATATGGTTGTCACATGTGAAAATACTGCAGGTATGCTTTGTGTGTGGGTTTGTGTCCATTTTTTAATTTCTTCTGAACATACGTTGCCAAAATAATATAAAATAAATGATCATTATCCTCTGTCATTTTCAATTGGGGATACTGAGCCAAATATATTTGCAAAATTTTCTCTTGCTGTTTCAAAATTTGATTCTTCTGAACATACATTGCCAAAATAGTTATAAAACAAAATATTGTTTTTCTGTGTGTCATTTTCAGTAGTTAATATAGACCCAATTGCATTTGCAAAATATCCTTTGGCTATTTCACACATTTGATTCTTTTCCCCAAATATTTGATGGTTGATGCAGGTATATACCTAGGATAGAGACTCTAGAGCAGTTTGATTTGTTTTGTGTGAATCTAATTGTTGAGTGCAATGTCGTTACCAATAAG
Source organism: Pinus albicaulis (assembly GCA_034641835.2). Lineage (NCBI taxonomy): Eukaryota > Viridiplantae > Streptophyta > Pinopsida > Pinales > Pinaceae > Pinus > Pinus albicaulis. Next base: position 196,089,296 of record CM076579.1, read on the forward strand.
AAGGCTTCTCCATGGGTGCAGTCTAAAAATAGTCAGCATGTAGCATCGACTGCATCTATCAATTCATCTTCTCCAACCTCAACATCTACAGCATTTGCCTTAGGAGATCTTGTTAAGTCATTGAATTATGTTCGTGGTTTGGTTTCAGGACATATTCCAAGACATTCATTTCATCCAGCACTGTTTGCTAGAAATTATCATGTTAAGAGGACAATCACATCCTTGAGAAGCAGATCATTTGTTTCTCCAGTTAGTCCAGGTGGCACTGTAAGCAGAATTTTTCCTTAGAATAAAGAGGCCACAAATTTGGCTATCACGAATATATTAGGTCTGGAAACAATTAATGAGGAGAACAAAAATTATATTGCTCTTGATGTTCTGATATCAAGATGGATTGTGGATAGGCACCAACAAAGTTGGACCCCATCTCCTGTTATGACAGACAGATATTTCTTTCATTTAGATTTTCTTCTCTTTTTTCAGGTCCTACATGAGCAACAAGATGAACATGTAAATGAGCTAGGTGATTTTGTTTCTTCCAAGTTAATTGGGCTAGATGAAATCAATACTTTTGTTGGTTTTTGATAATGAGATTCATCTATGTATTGCCCTTTTATTTTCTTTAAAATTATGTGTCATTGGAGAATGTCAAAGTGTTGTGGCACCCCTATGATGAGGTTTTTGCATCCTATTAGATGATATGTTACACCCATAGTTTTAAAAATCAGAACTGGCCCATCTATCTAACCAGGTTTCGAATTGGATTAAACGAGGCAGATTTGAAATGTAAAATACATGAAATCTTTATTAGATATCATTGAATGGTTTCACATCCATAGAGCTTGATTTTCTTTGATTAAAGGGAATGCTTTTAATAGTTTGATCCAAGATGTTTGTTGTTAAGCTGGGAACAATAAAGAGATTTTAACAGTCCTAATGATGGAGATGATAGCTGTAAACACCCTTGTCTATTGTCCAGTAGTACACACCCATTGATCCTTGAGTGTATTGTATAACATTGATCCACAGTCCTCAATCATGTTTTCTAATGCATTCAGTTTATCTCCAATAATTTCTACTTGAAACACCTTAATGTAGTGAATCAAAAGTAAAATTTCTACACCACATATTAATGTAACATATGAGATTTCTTTCTTTCCCTTGTTTCTTGGTACCAGTTCTATATGTGTGGACATTTCCTGTTGCATGGTTATCTCCATTACAAATACCATTCCCAGTAGACAGTTTCAGATTCCATACTCAGCATATTTGGCACCTCACTTCCTTCGAGTTCAAGTTTACTGAGTGGACAATCTTCAGTTTCTTAAGACATTTCGTTGCATTTCTACTACACTAATGTAGCATTTTTTTTACTGTAAAACTTTATCTTGAACATCCATCATAGGTTTTTCTATTTTTTCTCCATACTGCCTGCTCTATTTCATAACACATTCAATACCTTAATTTGGCTAGGGGATGTCAGTTTTGGAATGTATTATTTCATCCTTTAGTTTTGTGTGTGTATCAAGTTGTTGGTAGAGATTGGGACAAGTTTGATGAGTGAGAGAAAATTAATCACACGTAAATAATGCTAACATTTATTTCATTAAAAATTACAATAAAATCCTTATGAGCATGAAAATAGAGGTACCTTGAAGAAAGTGCATAATAGAGTTTAGGTGCATGGTCCAACCCTCTAAAACTTCACACAAGAGCTACCACAGGTCCGAGAGTAGCCTTCAAGGTGATTGTAATTCAAGATTCTGCATAGTTCAAACTTCAAACTGCTTCACATAATGCTTCCTCTGCGGCTAGAAGAGATTGCCTTATACTAGGCCTCTTGGCCCTTAAACAATCCTCCACAGTTCTGTAATTCCAAGCCACACAAATCTGAAGAGATTACTGTAGGTCAGAGGTCTTTATTACCACATATGGCTACCAAAATAAATTTTTTTCCAATTATGAGAAGGAATAACCCAAAAAAATAACTTGTATGTCCTCCTCGCCTCGTTGTTCCCTGTTTTCCTATGCTTGTCTTAGCCAAGTGCTCACCATGAAACCTATTCAACATGAGATATATCCATTCAGCCCTGCCATAAAGTAGGAGTTCCCTCTGTTGAACCATATACAGATATATGTGAAATACTTCTACTGCAATATTTAATAGTAGTGACTCACTAAGAGTCTTCATAATAAGCCATGTTTCTTAGAGTAACTACCTTCAGGCAATGATCCTTTCATGGTGGATCCCAGAAGGTGCTCTTCGAGTCTTCTGATTGCCAGCTCAGTTAATATTGAATGGTCCATGACAAAACAAATCAGGTCTTAAAGTGTATTTCAACAAGGTTGGGTCAACTCTCTCTTACTTCGATAGATGAGAGGGTCATTATAGCTGCAATTGTATGCCTTGACAGTAGCCCCTATTCGATATATAAAATGATTGACCTTGCCAGAATATAACCAAGGTCATGATCATGCAGCTTCCATGCATCCTTTCAAATAGCAAGGATATATCTGAGCCTTTCTTAATAGATTCATTAGGTCTTCTATTGAGAATTGTGTACCTCCTTTTAATGACATGAGTCACATGATTATCTAGCTTATAGTGAGCAACATACTTCTAGGAAGCTAAATAATCGATGAGGTTCTTATTTAAACTGGTTGGTTGAATATTTTTAGACTTCAGAGGTGAAGTATCATTCGACAAAGATAGAGTGCTATGGAACCTTTGAAAATATCGGATAACCAGATTTTACATCTGTCTTGTTTACATCCTTAATTGTGAACAACACTGTCAATTTACAGAGGTTACAATCATATCACCATAGCCACTGGACTGTTGAGTAGACAACTATACATAAGATGAAATCACACATAGAAAGGGCTGATGACATATATACAGGGATCTATCCTTGACTAATAGGTCCATGATTTCATAATGGTCTATGTTCCATTCCCTCTTGCAATCTGAATAATTATATCAGTCATGCTAAGAGTAGGTAGATCATAGCAAAACCACAGGTAGAACTTACTGGGCCACTTCCTTTATTAAGATGGTCATTGATTCTCTTGACCATAAGACAGTAGACGACATTCACTAGAGAGTTCATTATCCTTTATCAAGTATGAACATAGTCCTGACTTTCAAGAGGAGGTAACCATGGTGCCATTGTCATTTAAAAGGAAAGATACTTCTACACCTCATTAAGATAAAATCTTCAAATTGAGCCACCATCTTTGCTATATATTTTCAATAATAGCCTCCTGGGTCAAATCAACAGTCTGAAAACTTACATTCAACTGGGCTATGATACAGAATTGTTCAACAGTCATTGATGCACCACTATATGCTTGAACTGAAGCTACGAATTTATATTGTATACCATTGTTGACACCTTTGACATGTTTTGATAATTCTGATAGAACAATAGCGATATATATTTATCAGATGTGAAAGTTTCTAATATGTTGGAGGAAGTGTATGAGGGTAGATTAGAACCCACACCAGATTTGTATGGGTACTGTTCTATCAGAATTATCAAAACATGTCAAAGGTGTTAACAACGGTCTAAAATATAAATTCATAGCTTCATATTTACTAGGGATGTCATCCAAGTGTGTAATCAAACCCCTATCCTGGATCCTAGTCATACTAGACACAGGCAGACCCTTTTCACCAGAATTACACCAATCTCTTGGGTAATCAAGAAATTCATTGCATTAGCCATGCTGGCAGGATAGGATGTTTCCTGCCCTAGTACCCAGAAAACTGTCCACCAGAAGGGCACAAAACGATGATAAACCCCACAATTATATGAATTAACTTGTTGCTGTGGACTCCAAATAGGTGATAAATGTGAGCATAGCCAACAAGGAAACTCATGGGAGTCTGGCATGACTCGTTGCACAAGAAATAGAACTCTCCCTGTTGTACGGATAAATCGTTATTGCAGACAAAACCGATCTCCCTAGTACTAAAAGTATCTAGCAAAAAACAGCCAAATAAACTAATATTTCTCTAAGCATATGTGATATATGAAAAGCTCTATATAGGTGTTAAAATACCTACCTTATGTCCAGTGCTTGTTTGGAGTTGTTATTGTCCCTCGCGTGCTTGAAGGAGTTTCGTTTGTAAACCTATAGGCACAAACAAGAAAAGTATTACACAACACCTGTATAGACATTATCATAAACCATGCTTATCATAGTGATTAAGGAATCTATGAAATAAAACATTAACAACAGCTTATTGAGAAAAATGAGTATATTTTTATTAATTTCAAAGAAGGAAAACCTTACAACCTGAGCCTTGATGTTGTACAGGCCTTCCCGGGGTCCGAAGCAGGAGTCTCCTCTACTTTGACAAGCTCTACACTCTTTCAATAAAGACAAATAGAGTTATGTGATCTCTCCTCACAGAAGTCTTGTTTAATTGAGTCTGAATCTCAACAGCACTTATCTTCAAATATTCTAAAGCTCTCTCCCCCTTCAGGCTACCCAATGCCTCTTTTTATAATGGAACAGAGGAGGTTTTTCTGTTCCAAATATGAAGGGATAGAATCCTCCTTCAAAGGGATTAGCTCCTTACATCAAGGGGTTAGCTCCATAAGGTAAGGGATACATGAACCTTATCAAAGCGTATCCATTCCCGAAAATTCCCATCTAGAATCTTCCAGAATTGATCTGAAATAAAATTTTTAACTTTACTTTCTCGCCTTTTTGAATTTTACAGAGGTCCGCACCTATAACACAAAGAACGTGTGGTATGGTTCTGCAGGTGAGCTGAACTTTAGGTGCGGGACCACAGGCAATGAATAGAGAAAGTGCGATACCAAAGTTATGGGGATTTTTAGGAACTTTTCTCTGATTTTCAAAGCTTGACATGAGGAACTGATATGATAGACTTGCAAAAGGAGGAAGTATGAGTAATAATGAGCTCATAATCATAGCAGAATGTCAGGATGACAATTTTTAGTGTAACAGATTGCCCCCTGAAGTGCAAAGTCTAGAATAGATGAAACTGAGGTCTGTCATATATGAAGAGTGTACTACTTTATCATTTCAAGGATCATCCTGTGGACACCCCAGTCGCTACCTGTAAAAAAATTCAATGAAAAATATATATATAATCATATCATCGTAGGCATTCCCATACTTAGATCAAAACTAACTAGAACTAACTTAAATTGTTCTGATACAAGAATGATTTTGAATACATCATAGTACAAATATATGTAGACACAGCATGGACGCAGCCATATGTTTGTAAATAGTCTACTGTATAGATGATAACAAAATTCCTCGCAGCCTGGATGGTGGAAACTAGATCCAGGGTCTTGATTTCCATTTCTTGAACTGGTACGATTATATCCATGTGAATAAATGTGTTGAAGTCGAACATGGTAGAAACCACTTGATTACCAGTCATTGATGTAAACTGTTAACAAGTGTGAGAGTAACCACCAATAATGTCAATGGCTCTCAAAGTACCCAGTAAAATCCATGAAATGTGAATGAATGAGCTGAAGTCTAACATCTCACGGAATCATTCAATCGAAGGTCAATGATGCAACCTATCGTCGAAGGCGAGAAACCTACCATTAAGGCATGCAGATTTCAAAGTACTGATAATTTTTGGATCAACTTCCTAGATAATGTGATGATGTCGATAGAAAGTGATCTGTTGCAGGCAAGCCCACAACACAAAATCATAGATCAAATTTTGAAAATATATTGGCAAGGACTGACTCAGGGATGGTCAAAATGGATGACAAATATTTTGCAGATGAATGGTTTGTTTGAACTGTTCTCTTGAACACGTAACGACACTGCAGATGGCTTGGTGACAATTGACCCAAAGCTAATACCCAGAAACCGGCTGAAGACTTTTAATGTGGTTTTATTAACTGTTAGGCAAAGGATTTCCCAACCCAGGTGAATGAAAGTGTCGTGTCCAAGAGTGGTTGGTTGAATTTTCGAAAATTTTAAAATACAGCAAACACACCCATTTTTCTCTCTTTTCCCCCACCATTTCTGGCAAGTACCTCTTTATTTTTGACAAGCTTGAGGAGGATAACATTTTCTTGCTTATAAGCTCATCCTTCGGATGAGTCCAACTTAGTTTAAAATTCGAACCCTAAGAAGGAGTGGTTCGTTCCTGTTTTTAAAATTGAACAGGGCCTTTACTGTTAAGCTTTAACGAGTCTAGTATAGGAGAAACTCGGTGTTTTTCAATTTTAGGGAGTCAGAAGAAAAAACTTAAGAAAACTCCATGGGTGTACTTTTTCATAAATTTAGTCTCTCAAGCCCGAAAAAGGATAAAATAATGCGGGAGAGAACTCTATTGACCGTAATTAGTCAACATATACCTTTTTTGTAAATAGTCCATTTCATTCCGGAAAGGGGTAAACTTATACTGAAGGGACGATCATTCATTTACTTTAACGACTTTGAATAATCAAGTACTTGGCAATCTTTTCATATTTAGAGAGTCTGAAAAGGGCTTAAAAGAGAACTCGGAGTTTTCACTTTTTCGGTAAGTTTTAATGAGTTCGAAAAAGGGATAAAAATTTACTCTTTGTTAAAAAATGATCAATTCTCCTGAAAAATCCAATTTCTGCACAAAAACTTGAAACATTACACATACCTGTTTAAGATAAGTAAAAATGCTCTCAAAAATACCCCTTTTTTAAAGTGAAAAATAAACAAATTTAAAATTCATCTATTCGAAAAAACTTATAAAAAGGACTTTTTCAATTTCATTTGTACCGTTCAAGTTCAGAGTGAAAAGTAAAAAGCTTTTGGGTAAGAAAGTTCCTGTGAAGATTCTGGAAAATCCGTCTGGTGAAATCGAAAACTGTCAGTCCCAGGTAATCCACGACCTCTTAATCTTGTATTCCATCCGTTTCAAATTCGTTTTTAGGCTTTATATTATTTTTTTAGGGAAAAATATGGTTAAAAAGTTCGCTCGCGGGGGTCCGCAGGTGAGACACACATGACCTGCGGACCCCGAATTTTTTCCATAAGGAAAAAAGTCAAAGGTCTGCACCCAAAACATAGTACACGTGCGTATCTATGCACTGTTTACAAAGCTTAGGTGTGTTACCCGCATGGTTGAATTTAAAACTCTCATTTCTCATTTATTTCCTGAAATTTTTCAAATAAGATTGTTCTAACTTGCCTTTTTATGCATTGTAGGATTAACAAGATGCCAATTTGGAGAGAACGTGAACATGATGATGTGGATGAAGCCGCAATACTCCATTTTCCTACACAGAAAGCATTAAGAGCATGCGGTTTATACAAATTTTTGGCCATCTCAGGCATGAGGGCACAAGTAGAACTCCTGACATGGTTGGTGAATAGATGGAATGTACAGGACAAATGCTTCTTTATTGGCGGCCACCAGCTCGAAATTGAGCTGGAGGATATATATTTTCTGACTGGTTTGTCCAAGAGGGGCGAACAAGTTTCTTTGTTTGGGACTAGGCCAGGTGGCCAGTCTGTCACTAGTCTTCAACTAGAATTCTGCAATAACCAGGCAAACCCTAGGGACAAACGAATTGATATAAAACACATCATTCATCCTGAATTGAAAGTTATTGCTTTTACTGTTACCAAACTGTGTGGGAGTGCTGCTCTGCATGTAGCTACTGGTTCGCAAATGTGTATTGCTGTGGATTGTTTTCGCGGCACCATCTTTAACTGGTGTGAAGCTGTGTTGGCTAATGTAAAAGGCCAACTAACCAGAGTAAAAAATGGAAAATTAAATAACTTTGGATATGGATCCATCATAGTCTCTTTTGCTATAGAGAGGATCCCTATGTTAGCTCCACAGAGTATTGTTGTTGATGCCGGTCGACTTCGAGAACCTAGGATGGTTCGTTGGTCCGCATTGATGGCTCGTCATGCTATCGAGGGTACTGAAATTTTTTGATTTCCTTCTTCATATTTTTCGTTGGCTGGATCGCCAACTTTTTGTGATAGAGGACTTTCCATATGCTGGGATAGATTTCTGCGGTGACCGAGAGATGGCTATCCCGGCAGGGGAACAGTGGGATGACTCAGGTACAATCATTTTTCAACGTTTGCTAAATTCTAATTTTTTTTATTTTTTATCGTCTTTGAAAACTAATAAACAAATTTTTTTTGAATACAGATGTGGGTCCACAGCGACCAGCCCATCTCCAACCTTATGAGAGAATACAACCAGTTGCAGCCGCACCAGCCCCAACAGGCCAATCAGCAGAGATTTTGACTGCTTTAGAGCATCATCTAGAGCATTTGACTCTAGATATTCCAGAGACGAGCATAGATGATATTCCACTCAGGTTGCAGAGATACGTGATTGGTGTTCCAAGACCTTTTAGGAGGTTCCTATGTAGGGTGGCCCGAGCAGTGGTCTCTTATCGTGATCATCATCAGTGATGGGATGATTGTGTTGTAGACTCATATTTTGAATTTTTATGTTATCATTTTACCGATCATAAGGTGTTTTTCAACCTATGATCGAAGACGATGTATATTTTTTGAAAACACTCCTATATTATGATATATCACTATTTACCGACTATCTGTGTGCATGTTATGGATGTTGTTTGATTTCCTGTTTTGATTATTGCAAATGTTGATTTATCATACTAGAAGCAACTGCATCTGCTAATGTATTTAAATGTCTTGGAATATGTTGATATTCGATATAATCAAATTCACGTTCCAAGAGATGAACTCTTAAAAATAACCATAATAACATTGGATTCCTAATGGTATAGACCCTGTTAAGCTGTGATACAACAAGTTCTGAATCCAACCTAACAATCAAACTCCGAATTCCAAATGATATGGATTCAGACAATAACTCAATCACTGCACTATACTCGGCAATGTTATTCGTTGTTTGACCAAGGCTTACCCCATGCATGGATATTAACTCGTCAGCGGGTGAATAAATAACCCAAGCTGCGGAAGAAATGTTCCATGTACTACGACAAGCACCATCAGCAAAACCAATGTAAGTTTGAAGAGCCGTCGACATCTACAATATCAAGAGTAAAACTCAGATAAGCAGGAATAGTGATAAAACACACTTCTAAACTAGGCACACTTTTCTAATCTAAAACACACCAGCAATAAAGAAATCTAATCTAAAAAAAATCTCCACACCACGTTTTAAGCATAATACCGCTTTAGATAAAGCCCATTTCTGGGTTTATCCAAAGGGACACCGTCAAAATCTATTAACTCATAGGCTCCTTTTGCTAACTTTCGTTTAACAATGTAAGGACCATGCCACATAGGCACGAATTTCCCAGCTCCTAGCTTGTCGTTAGCTTGATCATAAAGTAAAACTAGGTCTCCTTCTGAAAAATTTCGAGGGGTCACACTTCTATCATACTGAGCTTTAATCCGTTTAACATGAGCTTCGTTTGCTATTGCAGCATTTCATCGATTCTCATCTAACTGAGCTAAGTACAAGAAACGTTTCTCCTCTTCAGACGTAGCTGGAAGTAATTCTACGGCTAATTTTAGTGACGGTATTTCGCATTCAATCGGCAACACAGCTTCCAAACCGTAAACTAGTTGAAAAGGAGTGAAACCCGTTGATGTTTTGACTGAGGTTCGATATGCCCAAAGTGCTGAAAATAACATGGAATGCCAATTTGTCTTGTGAATACCAATGATTCGTTTAATCATGGTGACTAAAACTTTGTTAATGGCTTCAACCAGACCATTGGCTTGTGGATAATACGGAGTGGAACTATCGTGGCGCAAGCCAAGCTGGTCTGTCAGTTCAGTCATCATGACATTCCAAAAATGACTTCCATGATCCGTAATAATAGCTTGAGGAACACCGAACCTAGAAATTATGTGATTAAATACGAATGTTGCAGCAGTCTTGCCGTCAGCTGAAAATGTAGGCATCGCCTCGGCCCATTTTGTAAAATAATCTACTGCTAAGATAATATACGCATGCCCCCCAGCCGAGTGAGGGTTACATGTAATAAAATCGATACCCCATTTCGCGAAAGGACCAACAACAATTATAGGGTGAAGAGGAGCGGGTGGCGCGCGCATTTTACGATCAAAAAGTTGACAATTGTGGCATTTCCGGACCGCATAAATACAATCTTTGAATAATGATGGCCAGAAATAACCAGCGTGCAATATCTTTTGGGCAGTGGCATACCCAGACATATGACCGCCACATGTTCCAGAATGGCAATCATTTAAAACCTTTTCAGCTTCATCATGAGTAAGACAGCGTCGAAAAATAGAATCCGCTCCACGATGATAAAGTGTATCACCAATAATATTATACTGTTGGGATTGGAAACGTATTTTCCGTAGCTGAGATCGTGAGATTTCGGGCCGAAAAGATTGGGTTTGGAGGTAAACGATGATATCTCCATACCATGGATCAAGAGTACTGATAAGAAACAAATATTCATCCGCAATGGACTCCTCTACCACTGTTTCAATATTAGTAGAGGGGAAATCACACATTAGTTCCGCAAAGACCAAATATTTCTTTGCCTTGGATTTTTCAAATTCCAAGTCAAATTCCTGTAGGATGACTATCCATTTGGAATACTTGCCCCCTAGCAATTGTTTGGTCAAAATGTACATCATAGGGTTACAGTTAGAAATTACTGTGGTTTTGCGTAACAAAATGTAATGTCTAAATCTTTGGACAGCTTGTATAGCTGCCAAGGCCAATTTTTCCACATGTGTGTATTTGATCTCAGTCGGATGCAAATTTCGACTAAGATAGTAAATCTCATGTTCATTGTGAGATTCATCTTCCTGAACTAATACCATCCCAATGGTGGAATGAGAAGCGGCGAGGTACAAAAAGTAATCCTGATTGTAGTTGGGAGGATGCAATAACGGTGCATGGGTCAACGCGTGTTTAAGTGCATCAAAATATCGATCAACGATCTTATCCCAAAAGAATGGAATGTTCTGTTTCAACAATCGGGTAAAACCTTTTGTAAGCTCAGCATAGTTAGGAATGAATCGACGTAAAAAGTTTTCTTTCCCCTGCAAACTTTGGAGTTGGCGTAAAGTCGAAGGAGGAGGAAATTTAACAATAGCTTCGACTTTCGACGGATTGACGTGAATGCCTGCTTTTGAAACAACAAATCCCAGTAAACGACCCGATTCTACATAGAAAACACATTTGTGTGGATTCAACCTAATTCGATAATGCCGACATCTTATAAAGATGGCTCGTAAATGAGTAAGATGGTCGGCCCTATGTAATGAATGAGCAGGTAAATCATCGAGATAAGGCTGCACAATGTGTTTAATGTCATGAAATTCATAATACATATCCCGTTGAAAAGTTGCTCCAACGTTCTTTAATCCAAAAGGTAGTTTGCAATAAGCAAACGTCCCCCATGGACAAATAAAAGTTGTTTTCAGTTGATCAGTAGGGTGTATGTTTATTTGATTGTAGCTTGAAAAGCCATCCATAAAAGAAAACATTTCACTGCCAGCACAATCATCAATTATTTGATCGATATAGGGAGTTGGATAATTGTCCTTGGGACAAGCTCGATTAATATCCCTATAATCGATACATACTCTTATTTTTCCTTGTTTTTTAGTCACAGGAACAATATTTGATACCCAATCCGCTAAGGGGATTGGATATATAAATCCTGCACGAAGTAATTTTTCAACTTCTGCTTTAATAGCAGCAGATTTTCTAGGATGAATTTGACGTAAACGTTGACGAACATGTTTAGCATCCAGGTAAGTCTTAATTTCATGTACAACGATTGACGGATCAATTCCTGGCATTTCTTCATAAGACCAGGCAAACACATCACAGAATTCTTGAAATAGGGCTTTATAAATTTGAATTTCATCTTCCGTACAGCAAGCGCCTATATGAATGTTTTCAATTATTCCTAGTTTTACTGAAATGTCAATGGGAACCAATCGAGATATATTTCCCAAATTTATCTCAGAATCAGGATTTTGCAAAGGATTCTGTGGTTCTTTAACATATTCAGCAGTAAAATTTGAAGCAAAATCATCTTCTAAATGATTTAGCTCAGGTAAAAACGAAGATCGGTGATGTAGATCTTCCCATGGTAAATCGTCAACAGACAAAAACTCACAAATTTGTTCATCAGTATGAACAATTTCAGGAAATGTCGTTGTAACTAAACTAGATATAGAAATTGATTCTTCATGGATCCCATTCATTGGATCAATTTCCGTTGAAGAGGGGTTGGAAAGTGACTGTACAGCCTGATATGCAATTTCAAATGGACTCAAAGGCATCATGCCATCAATTGAATCTAACTCGGACTCGGAAGGTACGATCTAAGGATCATCAAACGTTACAGTGTCCGAATAAATCATGTGAATATTTGCAACAACAGGTGATACGTTAGGAGGAGGAAAGGAAAAAGTTCCTAGTAAACCAGAATCTTTAATCAATCCTACTCCAACATCCTTATAAGGGATAGCCGTTTTACCAACATGCTGGATTGTTTCTGTAGAGGCTGGGTCAGAAGAGAAATAAGTTAACTGATCTATTGTAACGATCTTTCCTTGATATGGAAATTTTATGAGTCGAAAGACCGAAGAAACAAAAGCAGTCATAGCATAAGACCAACTGCGACCCAGGAGAAGGTTGTAATCTAGAGGGGCATCAACCACTTCCACATCTAGATTTACTATTTTACCTTCGACCCCTATGGGTAAATCCTGCAAAATACCAAAAGGTTGAAAACCTCGACCATCAAAAGCCTTTCGAATTGTCAGAAATTGGTTAAGTGTAGGAGAACCAAGTGATTTCCAACACTAAATCGACATAATACACGTTGAAGCTCCCTCATCAATTACAGTCTGAAAAATGGGTCTGCTTTTGACTAACACTGGAATCTGGAAAGCCATTTGATGAGGTAGACGAGGTGTACTATTTTCTAAATCGAAGATTATAAGATTGGAATCCTGAATATCAACAGCTCCTATAGCAGACAAAAGCAATTTACGCTGTGATGGGCATGATTGCAGCACTTCCAAAGCCGACATTGTTGAAGGAGAAACAACTAAGTCTCCAACAATGTTGTAATTCTGAGCAGCTCTCGCATGTGGATTGAAAGCTAATTTATGAAGAACACCTTTAGCAGGCGGTTTGATTATTAAGTCTGGATTTTGTTTCTCGATCTGTAGCGGACTAGAAACAGGAGGAGGTGTAGTTGATGCGTTTTCATTAGAAGATTCTGCTTCTTTAACATCAACATGATTCTTACTACCGTAATCTTGCGATCACGTCGCAATCCTTACATGAGACATCATCATAATAGGTTCTTCAAAAGTAGTCGAGGTAGAACCAACCATCTTACTATCTTGAATTGGAAAAGGATCCTTCAAGACAGCAGGTTGTTGCAATCCTTTAACGAATTTCGTAACTTCGGCTCGATATGGACATTCTTTTGTGAAATGATCTTGTTCACAAATGAAACAAGGATAGCGAGGTTTACGTTTTTCGTCATTGGATTCATCTTTATCAGTTTTCTCTTTCGAATTCTTTTTGTTTTTATTCTTCCCTTTCTTTTTACCACTGGATTTAGATTTGGTCATAGATGTCTCTACGACATGAATATCGGCAGAAACTTCGGGGGAAGATTCTCTTTTCGAGGAATCAAGTAAAGTTATAATAGGAGAAGAATTCTTTGAAGATTTCTTCTTACTTTTAGAATTGACTGTACCAATCATACCGTCAGCGGCATGAGACCCTGAAGGAGCAACAGCTATTTGACCTTGTTTTGGAAGGTCTGGGATTTTTTCATGTAAAGTACCTGACTGCGTATAAACGAGGTCAAGATAATGAGCTTGAGCAATTACTTTCTCTTCAGTAACAACACCAGATTTAGCTACATCTTCAGTAATCTTGGGTAACAATGATTTAACAAACCATTCCGCCAAAATTTGATCCGGAATATAAACTTTCACCAAACGTCTCCTACGTCGCCATTCATGGATATGGTCAGAAATATACGTAGACATGGATTGTTTCAGCGAAGTTAATAATTCCGTGCCATTGTCGTATCTGACTAGCAACTAAAAATGAGTCAGGAAGGCAGTTGCTAACTGACTAAAGTTATGAAACGAGCCTTGTGGTAACTCAATGTACCATTTGGCTGCAAGACCAATAAGAGTTCTTTGGAAAAGACGTAAGCGAATCGAATCATCAATAATTGAATTAGGCGCACACCAGAGGTGATAAGTCATGACGTGATTTGATGGATCCTCTCTTGACTTACCTTCGAATTTTGGTACATCACTGGGCAACTTATGTGGCATTGGCGGCCAATACTGATAATAAAAAATTGGATCATTCGTAAGGCGCATCAAATCAGGTAAGTCTAAAGTTGCTATAAATGGTAATTGACAATTAGGATCATGAAAACCTTGAGTAGTCAAAGCAGTTCCAGGAGGTGGATACCCAGGATAGCTGGGAATCGGATTTTTGTTAGGAATTGTGTAACCTCCCGAAAAACCAGGATTAATCGTACCAAACTGTGGTTGTTGAGGCTGTTGATAAGTATAGCTAGGGTACGATTGATACTGATAGTTTGGACTTTTTATATAAGGACCGAATTGTGGCTGTCCCTGGTATGGTTGATACATGAATTGGGGTTGACTTATGACAACTGTACTTGTACTGGTTTGTCCTATAGGTATCTGAACCTAAGTCTGAACTGAAGGTCCTGACTGAGGTACAGAGACTTGAGGGATTTGGACGGATACAGGGGTAGCCGAACTCAGGGTTACAGATACTCCAGAAATAGGTGTTACAGGTTGGATAGTCGTTGCAGCGGTTGCAACAGTTTGTGGTGGAGTCTGAGGTGAACTAGGCCCGACTTGCTGAACTGAACTAGGTGCAGAAGTTTGAATAGCTGGCTGGATAGGTTGCTGGGTTGGACCAGAAATTAAAGGTTGTCCAGGCTGATAAGGTAACTGCATGTTAGGTTGCATAGCCTATTGATATTGGGATCGATCCCACACCATCATTCCGGGGTATTGTCCCGCAGAAGGTTGAACATAAGGACCATAACCTGGTTGGACGTAGGGTTGATAATTAAGAGGTAAATTTTCGGCTCCTTGAATGGATGGTTGAGCAGAAGGCTGTTGGTAACCTTGAATTGGGTACTAACCTTGAGGTTGATAACCCTGAGGTGCGTACTGAGGCTGGGGTTGATAAGGACCCTGAGGAGCACATTGAGTTTGGGGTTGACCTTGAGGTATGTACTGTCCTAAAGGTTGATACCCTTGAGGTATGTACTGTCCTTGGGGTTGTCCCCCAAAATAATATGATTCCACAGTTTGTTCTGGGAAAAATCTACCTTGAGGTTGTGCCCCGGGTGGTAACTGACTACCTTGAGGTTGCCCCCAGGCGGTAACTGACTACCATGAGGTTGTCCCCCAGGTGGTAACGGATTTCCTTGAGGTTGCCCCCCAGGCGGTAATTGACTGCCTTGTGGTTGAGGATTGGGAACATTACCAGACATCATAAAAATTTTCTCTGCATTCGACGTTTCAATTTTAAGACCATTAAGACCAGATGATAACACGTTTTCAATGGGTCGAGGATTTGCTACCGAGAAAGTACCAGATAGTGCCTGGTATCCCGAAGGAACAGGAGGACCACCGTGTAAAAATGATTCTGGAGTCTGAGAAAACATTGATGACTCTCCGGCCATAATGGATGGCGGATAGTAACCTCTGGGTGTAGGATGAAATGGAACTCGAGGTGGATGAAAAGCAAGACCCAGATTTTCTAAAAAATTTGTTAATGATAGATACCAAGCACTAGTTCGAATAGGTCTATAGAAAATAGATTCACACTCCCTAAGATTTAAATATTGAGGGGAGTCGGGAAGAGATATATCTTCGTCTGGATTAGTAAGTTCTTCAATAGAAATAAGACCAGCTGGAAGATCATCAGTGACGATATTTCTTACCCTAGGTGAACCAAGATCGCTAGAAGTTGGTGAAATAAATCCCAAGGATGTTTCTAAAACAGAAAGTTCAGTTTCAGGTTCAGAGATTTTAGGTTCATCAACTAGTTCACTGGTAGGAGAAACATAACCAGTATCTTCAGAAACTGAAATTGGCTCTTGAATGTACTCTGTTTTAGGTGTTTGATAATCAGGATGAATTACAATAGATGATGCTCCAATTTCTGTTGATCTAATCCTATTGCTGCTATATGGTATCAGAGCACGTAGCCCTTCAAGTTGAATTGGTGAATATTCAGGGGGTTTCCCTTGTAGTCTCCGGGATTGTCTTGGCAAGTCTGCCACGATTAAAAATTAATTAATCACACGCAAACAAAGGAAAAATTTTAATGAAAACACCTAAAGTATCTAAGAAAAAAACAGTTGAATCATACGCTTAAAAAAAATCTAAGAGTTCAAACCACACACAAACAGTAACTTTCCGTACTAAAAACACTAGTTGGTGATGAAATCCAACTTAGTAGAAATTTGATACGAAAAGGGCGGTTGGAACAGTTACCCCGACAACCTGCTTAATGAAACAGACCGGTGCAAGTTTCTTCACTATACCATCTCGAGTGAAGATAACCCTCCGGAGATTCCAAGTGAGTATAGCCGACGTCTGCTCCAGGTACAGTGGGATCTTCCCTCCACCGTTACCTTAGGAAAGAATCCTAAAGATTATAGCCTCTAAGGTTACCAACAGAAACCAATATACCTGGGGGAATAGTCTACGATCCGACACACACGCAAGGGCAGAGTAACAAAGCTCAATCCCCTTGAAGGCTTCTTGAAATAATCCAAGATATGCCAACAAGTGACCCCTGGCTCCTCGAAAATGGTCTATCTGAGGTTTACCGTTGTTAATACGTGTATATCTTCTATCGTTCCCAATGAGGAAGGATTGATTACCCCACTGGTTCAGATATGATCTCGTGCTTAACTCCTTTAGGAGGAGCTTCCCAGAGCATAGATGCAACAATTGGAATTTCTTCCTACCGCAAGATTTTTCTACTTGTTTGTTTTTACTATCTTGGAGAGTTAATTACTTCCTACTCCAAGATACTAGCCTAAGCTATGTTGGTGATAAGAGCCCTAGAAAATAAAAAATTGCTAGATGAATTTTAATTAAGCGTTACTTTTAAGAGTTGTTCCTTAAGTCAATGGGTGCGGAAATGAAACTTTGGTGGTGTGAAGACTCGACTTCCAAAAACACTAAAAATGCACCTAAGAATGATAATCAATTATTTTTCTTTCAATGAACTTCTATCTAAAGAAAGAGTTGGAGAATGTGATTTTTTCAATAAACAATTCTTCCTTTAAACATAAAGAATAATCGAATGAAAATATTTTTGTCTTTTCCAATAAATGATTGAAGCTTACAATGAAATCCATTTTCTTTCAAAACTTGTAGCTACAAAAACAATTTTCGTTCAAAAGAGATCTACAAATTTCTTAAAAAACACTCAAAAGTTCAAAACTAATTTTGAGACTAACTAATTTGCACTCAAAACTACAAAACTAATCTTGAGATCTAAAATTTTTTTAAACAATCTAAATGAATAAAAGCTTTAAGATTTTTTGAAGAATGTTTTACTTAGTTGTTTAGCAAACTAAGGATCTATTCGTCCAGAATAACAAACAGATCAAAAACACTCAATTATGTTTTTTTTTCTTTTAAAAATGAAATTCAAAAACCAATAACAAATTTCTTTTTCAAAAATTTGCAAAGAAACAAGTAGCTTTATTTCTCAATAAAGGATGATTTCACAAGCAGGTCAAATTCAGCAAAAATACAAGAAAACCAATGTAATCTGTGGTATTTCAGAATGTCAAATGCTTCAAATCGCTACAAAGACCAAGTGAAAAACAGTCCAAATTGCAAAATCTTCTAGAAAATCATCAAAATATCAACACTGTTGGAATTCATTCATAGAAAGTTTTTGACAGAAAGAGAAATCAATCTGGGCAGAAATTAAAAATACTAAATTAAAATAAAGATAAACTAAAGAAAAAACCCTAGATTTTTTCTTAAAATTTAAACAGGGTCCACAAGCTTCGATAAGTATTAGGTGCGGTACCGCATTGTTTACTAAAAGAAGATGCGAAACTGCCTGCACTGTCAAAATAAGACAGAGTGCAGTCCCAGAAAAAATTAGAGAAAAACACAAAAGATTGGAAAATTTTCTAAAACAGAGAAAACCTAAACTATCCAGGCAGATGTCTATCAATCAAAAACTAATAAAAATGTTTCCTCGAATCAAAGTAAAAGAGAACCAAAAACACAACAAGTTCATCTCCAGTATGGTCGCCAATTTGTTGTATGGATAAATTGTTATTGCGGACAAAACCAATCTCCCTAGTACTAAAAGTATCTAGCAACAAACAACCAAATAAACTAATATTTCTCTAAGCATATGTGATATATGAAAAGCTCTATATAGGTGTTAAAAGACCTACCTTATGTCCAGTGCTTCTTTGGAGTTGTTATTGTCCCTCGCGCGCTTGAAGGAGTTTCGTTTGTAAACCTGTAGGCACAAACAAGCAAATTATTACACAACACCTGTATAGACATTATCATAAACCATGCTTATCATAGTGATCAAGGAATCTATGAAATAAACCATTAACAACAGCTTATTGAGAAAAATGAGTATATTTGTATTAATTTCAAAGAAGGAAAACCTAGAAAAATGAGTATATTTGTATTAATTTCAAAGAAGGAAAACCTTACAACCTGAGCCTTGATGTTGTACAGGCCTTCCTGGGGTCCGAAGCAGGAGTCTCCTCTACTTTGACAAGCTCTACACTCTTTCAATCAAGACAAATAGAGGTATGTGATCTCTCCTCAGAGAAGTCTTGTTTAACTGAGTCTGAATCTCAACAGTGCTTATCTTCAAATATTCTAAAGCTCTCTCCCCCTTGAGGCTACCCAATACCTCTTTTTATAATGGAATAGAGGAGGTTTTTCTGTTCCAAATACGAAGGAATAGAATCCTCCTTCAAAGGGATTAGCTCCTTACATCAAGGGGTTAGCTCCATAAGGTAAGGGATACATGAACCTTATCAAAGCGTATCCATTCCCGAAAATTCCCATCTAGAATCTTCCAGAATTGATCTGAAATCAAATTTTTAACTTTACTTTCTCACCTTTTTGAATTTTACAGAGGTCCGCACCTATAACACAAAGAACGTGCGGTATGGTTCCGCAGGTGAGCTGAAATTTAGGTGCGGGACCGCAGGCAATGAATAGATAAAGTGCGATACCAAAGTTTAGGGGATTTTTAGGAACTTTTCTCTGATTTTCAGAGCTTGACATGAGGAATTGATATGATAGACTTGCAAAAGGAGGAAGTATGAGTAATAATGAGCTCATACTCATAGCAGAATGTCAGGATGACAATTTTTGGTGTAACACTCCCACAACACCTGCGTTATACACAGGACAATATATGGCCTTGAAAACAAATAGCTTTGACCTCCTGTGAAGAAATATCATGTACAACTAATAAAGATAACTCACGATCCTCTAAGCATACCCAAATCTTTTGAATGCTCAACACTAAAGATTACAACATCTTCTTTTTGTGATAGAGGCCATATCAATTCTTCCAATCTCAATGTAGCATAGGAATAAGAGTCTCACAAACTGATATATTGTACAACAAAGGGAAATTTCAAACTCTGGCTTGAATTAGCTAGGAAAATCCCTAACTTGGCCCTCTCTTGTTGTGTATTCACTCCAGCGTGGTACAAGGAAATTTCAACCTTTTTATATTATGCATACTTCGACCTTGAAACCCCTGCTGGAATACACAATGATTTGGCCCTTTGAGACTTCTCTTGGAACATTAAATAATTCATCCTTGTGTTTTCTACTGAGACAAATAATATGTGGCCCTTCTCTCTGCGTACAAATTTCTCACTTGTTTCTACATAAACTCGTGGAGCCTGATCCAAATTGGAGAAAAACACAGCGTCAATTAGTTTAACAGATTCGACTTCTAATATTCGAGGAGAAATGGATCAGACTTACTATATACTCCTCCCACTAGCTTCAAAATGGTAGATTCGGCCTTCATTAATAGCAACGAGATCATCCTCATAATACTCTTCTATGCAAATCTATATTTGAATTTCAGATACAAACACAATGTAACTAGACTTGTTTCATCAAATCATAGAGTGTATCATCTTCATCCTCTGTACAATTGTTACTACTAGAAAAATATTCAGCAGTGATGTTTAGTGAATTGAGGTGATTCAACGAACTTTCTGAGATTTTTGAATTCAATCATCATTAAATAGGAGATTATTCCTTATTTTTCATTTCGAACATGTTGTTTATCATTGCAATGCCGAAACCAGTGCAACTTAGCACAAATATAAACAACGTTGTATAAGACAATTGATTAACGCTGAGAGCTAAGCAAAATTCCCAATCACATTTCATACAAACCTCAAACAATCTGTCATTCGAAGCTCTTTCATGGGCTTGGCTTCTTCTAGCTCTGAAACCGTGTTTATTTAGTTAACATGTTCTTTTCTTGAGATAGTTACTTCATAAGCCCATAATTAATTACATTAGATCATTAGCCAAACATATTAATCATCACATGACACTAACTGTTGAAAGAACATTGAATGAACGAACATAAGATAAGCCAAGATAAGGGGACACAACGATATGGCACAAGCCAGGGAAAAACCCCAAGAAGGGGAAAACCCTTGATCAATCCATTTTATTATCCAATATCAAGTGTTCAGTAGATAGAGTACATTGATGGGAACAAAATAACTTGTCAATAACAACATTACACCTAAACTGAGTCAATCTTCAGGTTAGGGCACTTGAACATAGCTAATGGATCTGACTTAGGGAAAACCTTTCAACAATGTTCCTCATAGACTTTCTTGTGTTGGCTCTATTAGCAAATCCATAGCCTTATAGCATGGATGATGGCATGCAGCATTAGCCCACTAATGAAACCAACTCTGTATAGCAGATTTGTCTAATAAGTTCCAGTTGTCTAAGAAGTAACTAGTTACCAGAATAGAGGTCTCTAGGCCTGTGGATTTGACTGTAGGGGAGACTCCTTACTGCAATATTCTAGTTGTAAGATAAACCCATCATAAACAAGCCTTAAACACAACATAGATCTGATTATGAACTTGGACCAGAATTCAAGTTACAGTTCCACCCATGCTACCATAGAAGAACCCAAACAATGCTTCCATCCATGCTACCTCAGAAAAACCTGAACCATGCTTCCATCCACGCTGCCTCAGAAGAGCCCATATCATGCTTCCATCCACACTGCACAAAACACAGCGACATTCTTGAAGATCGATGTATAAAATGAGGTGAGGAGAGTTTTGTTGTGGAAAGATTAAAGGCGTTGATCAAGTACAAAGGATTTCAGGTAAAAAGAATTTCAAGACCTCTAGTTTGATGAAAATTCAATATATTTATCCTCTCAAATTATTTGTGAATATTTTGGCAAGTTGCCCAGGAAGAATTAGCATTTAGGGTCCTTTAGTTTGATGCAAATCAAAATCTTTTTCACAAAATTTTATTTTTTTGGCAGGTTGCTCCAACAGAATTAGAGGAATTGCTCCTCTCAAACCCAGAGATTACTGATGCATCTTTTATTTCGTGACTAGAATTTACCACATTTATTGAGCCAAAATTAAATATTTGGGTTCATAGCACAGACCCTGCAAGATTTAGTGCATATCCTATTTTGTTTTCATGCTAGATTTTGCGTACCTTCTAATTAATTTAAGCATGCAATTCTGTGTCTTAGATTTTTTCATACCTTCTAATTAATTTAGGCTTGCATTCTAGGTTTTAGATATCCCAATGAGGAAGCAGGTGAAGTACCAATGTCATTTGTTGTGAGGAAGCCTGGTAGCAATCTGTGCGAGGAGGATGTAAATTTTTTTGTTTCAAAACAAGTAAATGTAACACTTCCTATTTTTTTTTCTAATTGAACATTTATTTTTGGTTTCTTTTCCCTTGATTATTCACTTTGCAGGGAAGCTTTTATGTAAGAAAATTTTATATTGGAATTTGTAAGTATTTTGTAAATTTATGTAAGTATTTTGTAAATTTATGTGAGCGATGAAAGTTTTATATTCAAATTTTTGTGCCAACTAACTAATTCATGTTGAGCCCAATTACAGAGTCCTAGGGTATTTAAAAATAAACCTAAAGCTTTGGTTTATCTTGTTCACTCAGGAGAGAAATTTGTTGTTGTACTTGCGTGCAAGTTCCACCATACAAGAAAATACGTCGAATGGCATTTGTCACTTCAATTCCGAATTAAAGATTCCTAGGGTATTTAAAAATAAACCTAAAGCTTTGGTTTATCTTGTTCACTCAGGAGAGAAATTTGTTGTTGTACTTGAGTGCAGGTTTCACCATACAAGAAAATATGTCGAGTGGCATTTGTCACTTCAATTCCGAAGTCGCCATCTGGAAAAATCTTAAGAAAATATTTGATTTGTCAGGTTTTTCCACCTCCAAATTGCGAGTGGTGACAATGAATATTGTGAATCAATTAGCTGCCATTTTTAGAGTATAAATTTATTTAAAGATCAAAGGATGGATTGATTTGGTTGATGTTGTGCAGTATAATTCTGTAATCCAATGGCCATGCATTTTCAAGCATAGTTGCTATATAAAAAAAACTAGATAATTATCATTTACCGCTGCTTTAAGGATATTTGTGCTTTTTTTCTCTATTATTTTCAAAACAAATAAACATTCCTATTTGCATATGTTTGCATCACATGCATGAAAACTGAAAACACTAGCACACATATTCTTGACTTGCTTTACTAGGGTACGCACCATATATTGGATTTGCATGGAAATTGACAGCATTGACACACAACATTGACAACACATTGAGACACAACATTGACAACAGGATAAAATAACCATAAACAATAGATCCCATAAATTCTATGGAATTGAAACTGAAGATCTTTAAACAGCTATGCAAAAACCTTGGAATTAAGGCAAATTTTTTTCTTTTGTACTAAAAACACTGTTACCGATCAAATAGGTAACCTGACCTCAAAACGGGAACTCTAGCCCAAAAAGACTCAAAAAACATGGAAAAACACCCCAAAAACAAAAAGTGTGTATTCCAGAACGCACTTCGTTTTTTTTTAAGGTCAAATTTCAACATTTTATAAAATTATGGTAAAAACAAAATTGTTTCTTGAAAAAAGGATTGAAAAAACACCCCAAAAACAAAAAGTGTGTATTCCAGAACGCACTTCGTTTTTTTTTAAAGTCAAATTTCAACATTTTATAAAATTATGGTAAAAACAAAATTGTTTCTTGAAAAAAGGATTGAGAAAACACCCTCAAAACAAAACCAGTTGATGCTGGAATAACAAAAAAAAAAATTGTGTCATACTTTTGGCATTTTTAAAAATAGAACATTTTTTAATTTTTAAAATTCAAACATTAAAAAAAACCTAAAATTTAAGGAAAAAAATAAATTTAAAAAATAAAAACA
Organism: Pinus albicaulis; assembly: GCA_034641835.2. NCBI lineage: Eukaryota > Viridiplantae > Streptophyta > Pinopsida > Pinales > Pinaceae > Pinus > Pinus albicaulis. The sequence continues at coordinate 196,112,853 of CM076579.1, forward strand.
TTTAAAAGCTTAAAATTTAAAAATATATGAAGATAAAAATAAAAAATAAAAAATAAAAAATAAATAAATAAATTTAATTCAAACATTAAAAAAAACCTAAAATTTAAGGAAAAAATAAACAAATAAATAAACAAAAAAAATTTAAGATTAAAATTTAAAAAAATATAGAAATTAAAAAATAAAAATAAAAACAAAAAAAAATATTAAATTCAAAAAAAAAAAGCAAGTTAAAAAAAGAAGGAAATTATAAAAAATTAAATATAGAAATTAAATTTAAAAAAGAAAATGCTTATTAAATTTAAAAAAAAAAAAAAATTTAAAACAAAAAATGAAATTTAAGGAAATATATTAAATTTTAATAAATTTAAAAATTTAAAATAAAAATATAAAAGAAAAAAACATTATTTAAATTAAAAAATGAAAAATTAATTAAAAATAAAATACAATGAAAATATTAAATTTAAAACCATATATATTAAAAAAACAAATAAACTATAAAAAATAAATTAAATTTAAATTATAAAAAATAAAATATATATATGAACTTAAATTAAAATAGGTATATATATCAGATTTTATTGAATTTAAAAAAAAAAAAAATCTTAAAATAACAAATTAAATTTAAAAACAAAAATAATAATTTTTTTTTTTAAACTAAAACGGATATTTTTATTGATGGAGAGGAATGGCCAAAGCCAGATCAAACATTACAATTCACTATTTCTATCATTACAATTCTCTGCTTTTGCAAGGACGCCTTACCCATTTAGGGAATAGATGCCATATTCGGTGCCCCTGCATTTATGCTGATCATGCTCTTTTCTAGAGTGCATCCTGTATTTGCCAATTTGTCTGCTTCTGTGTTTAAATCTCTGAGGATGTGGAAGATTTGAGCTGAGGAGAAGTCCTTCAGAAGTCTGTTCACTCTTGTAAGCTATTTGTTTAGCATTGGGTCCTTGAGCCCTTTCTTGTTTATTAAGGATTTTATCAACAGTTCAGAGTCTCCAAATACTAAGATTTCCCTTGAGTTTCCTTTTCTGGCCAGTTGACAAGCTTTTAAAAGACTGAGAACTTCGGCCTGATTATTGGTTTTAAACCCAAGTCCCCAGCTGAAGTCCTCCTTTCTCCCATGCGGGAAGTATATAACCCCACCTGCTCCAGACCTGCCTGGGTTGCCTTTCGAGGCTCCGTCAAAGAAGATAGTGCATTTACCTTGTGATTTCCACCACTTCTGGAAACTATCCAAGGTGTCTCTAATCTGCCATTTTTCCTTATGTTTTGGACGAATGATTGCTGAAGCTCTCGGCATGGGGGAGAAGCCATCCAGCCATGCCCTTTCTTCATTTCAAAGGGAGCTATCATCTTTGACAATGGAATGTCTCAAAGTTTCTAAAAGAAGTTTCTTGGCCTGCTCCGCTACATTAACTGCAGTTGTTTCTTTTTGGTTGAAAACAAAATCATTCCTGGCAAGCCACAGCTTCCAGCAAACATATTTTGGAGCTGCAATCCACACCTTTAGCCAAAGAGATTTTTCAGCGATGTTGAGGGGATATCGAGCTCTCCAAGACGAGAACATGTCAGTGATCGAACAATGAACAGGGGGTCTCACATTCAGACCTGTCAAGAAGCTAGTCCAGGCCTTCTGAGCATACTCACAATCGATGAACATGTGAACTGAGGTTTCCAAGGCATTTTTGCAGAGCACACACCGATGAGCACCTGCTATGTTTCTTCTGCATAGGTTATCTCCAGTCAGGATTTTGTTGTGGAACAAGGTCCAGGAAAAGAAATTTATCTTGGGAATGCTGAAGTTTTCCCAGATCTGATTCCACACTGTTTCCGGGTGCTGAGAGTCCTTTTTGCCTTGCATCTGTAAGTAACCTTGCCTGGCTGTGTATACTCATGTTTTCCCCCATCCCCAAGAGTCTGCCTCGTCCTTATGCACAGGTGTAAAGTCTGTGATTGCATCTGTGAGAGTAGTCAACTGATTTTTTAAATGCGCTGGAATGTTGGGCAATCTCCAACGCTGCCAATTACCTTTGATGTCCCACTCAGCGATATCCTCGACTTTTCGGATGCCTCTTGTACTTAACCAAACTCTTAAATCAACAATTTCATTGATAGCTGAAAGTGGAGGATGCCCCATGATTCGGTCCCTCCACAGCAATATGTTTTTGCCGTTCCCTGGGATTTTATACAGATGGGATCTGAAGAAATCGATCCCTTTACAGCAGAGCCTCCAAGCCTGCGTTCCTCTAGGAGCAAGCGCTGGATTAAAGGAGGAGAACGACTGGTTTTTAAGATACTTAAGTTTTAAGAGCTGGTTGACAGGGTGCGTAGGCTCGGTTAAAAGCTGCCACAGGAGTTTACAGCCCAAGGCTAAATTTGCATGCTGGGGGTCGCGAATTTGGAGTCCGCCTTCAACAAAGGGATGCTTCACTGTTTCCCAATTAATTAGGTGAAATCGATTACTGTTTCCCTTCCCACCATTCCAAAGAAAATTCCGCATAAGGCAGGAGATTTGATCTGTGATTTGCCTTGGAGCCATCAGCAGAGAGGCTTGGAATGTTGGAAGAGCTGATAGCACAGATCGAATTAGAGTAAGCTTGCCGCCTGTGGAAAGCCAAACGCCGCCCCACGCTGCAATCTTTTTTTTGAACTTTGAAATCACCTCCTCCCACAGGTGATTGCGATTGGAACCCATCGTCAAAGGGAGACCTAAGTACTTAATTTTGTCCCACGCAGCATAACCTTTGAACCCCAGAACGCTGGCTATCCTTTCAATAGAATGTTGGTCTATATTCCATCCATAGACAGCACTTTTCCTCTCGCTGATTAACGCTCCTGAGATGCTACAGTACTTTTGGAGAATGATCTTGAAGGCGTTAGCAATTCTCATGGAAGCTCCCCCGAGGAGGAGTGAATCATCAGCAAAGAGCGCATGATTCACTGGAGCAACACCTTGCACAATTCTTATCCCTAGAATGGAGCCAATTTGTTTCTCCTGTGACAGCTTCCTGCTTAGTGAATCACCTAACAGAATGTAGAGAAAGGGGGAAAGAGGGCAGCCCTGCCTCAGACCCCTAGTAGCTAAAAAGAACTCTGCTGGTCTACCATTCACCATTGGGGCTATCCAGATATTTTCAATGCAAGCTTTGATGAGATTTATGAATTCCTGGTTGAATCCAAAGGCTGCAAGGACCCTAAACAGAAAAGAACGATTAACTCTGTCAAAGGCGTTACACATATCCAATTTGATTATCATACCTTTTTCTTTCCGGATTTGACTGGAGTGCAGAGCTTCTTGGATTTGAATGACATTTTCCAGGAGTTGTCTGCCTTTTACAAATCCTCCTTGGGCCGGAGAGATGAGCTTTTGAAGAAGGGGCTTGATTCTGTTAACCAGAAGTTTGGCCACGATCTTGTAGGATGAATTGTAGAGTGAGATCGGCCTGTATCTGTCAAAGGAGCCTGGATTTGATTCCTTGGGGATTAAAGCGAGGAAGGTAGAGTTTATTCCTCCGCCCACTTTTTCCTTCCTCAAGATTCCTCTTATCATTCTGAAGAGATCAGATTTGATTATCTCCCAACAAATTCTATAAAAATGAACTGAGAAACCGTCAGGCCCTGGAGCTTTCTCTGGTTCCAAGGACCAGACTATATTAGTTATCTCTTCGTCCGTGACTAGGCTCATCAAAGAGTCATTATCTTCCACGCTGACTAATTTTGGAATGGTTGAGAGAAACTCTAATGCATCCTCCTCATTCCCATTTCTTTCCGCACTGAGAAGGTTCTGAAAGTGATTTACAGCTGCTTCTTTGATTTGAGAAAATCCTTTATGCACCTGTCCATTAGAGATCGTGATTTCTGCTATATGATTGCGTGAGAGGCGTGCCCTACACTGTCTATGGAAGTATGTGGTATTTCTGTCCCCAGATTTAAGCCACAGACTTCGAGACTTTAAGCGCCAATGTTCTTCTTCATTTCTAAAAGAACAGTATGTATTCCTTTGGGCAGATTTTTCATTGGCTAAGTCTGTGGGAGAGGGGTCCTTTTCCTCCATTTCGAATTGTATTCCTTCAAACAGTAGAACAGCCTCCTTCCTCTGCCTAGTGGGAGTTTGCATGGATTTCTTTATCCAATCTTTAAGAGCTTTTTTTGTGTTTTTCATTTTTTGTTCCCACACATAACTTGGGGAACCGAATACATCTGCCCTCCAAGTTGTTTGTACTGTTTCAAAAAAACCTTCTTTACCTGCCCAGAGAGGATTGAAACGAAATGGGAGGGGACCTAGGTCTTCTTCTTCTTTTAGGCATAAAAGGATTGGCTTATGATCCGATGTGAGCTTTGGGAGAATCTTGGAAAAAACTATTCTGTTGTCCATCATTAAGGAGCTGCTGATAAGGAATCTATCCAGCCTAGCAGAGATATGATTTATTCCTATTTTGTTGTTAGTCCAGGTATATTTGCCTTTCATGGGTTTGAAGTCAACTAAGTCCCACTGCAGTATCAGATTTCCCACTGTATTGAGGAAAGGATCCCTTGAGTAATTCCCTCCTCTTTTTTCTGTGGAATCTAGAATTATATTCAAATCACCACCTATGACTATGTTTGTGGGATTGATCTGCTCTATATATTCCAAGAGTGACCTCCAGCACTCTCTCTTTTCTTCATAATGAACAGGGACATACAGATTAAACAGAGCAAGGGAGAGGTTGCTTGCAGTGTGTCGCAGCTCTGTGAAGATCCAATGTTGGGTCTCAGAGAATCGAACTAATGAGAAGGAGTTTTTTGACCAAAATGTGCCTATTCCTCCGGCCGAACCCCTTGCACTGACAGCCTTTCCTGAATCATACTTCCATTTCATAATGCTAGTGTTTAGAAGGGTTTCCCCTTCTATTTTGGTCTCTTGGAGCATTAGGATGTCCGCGGTTTCCATCTTCAATAAATCTTTGATAGCCTCTGCCTTGTTGGGATTACCCAGTCCCCTACAGTTCCAAGAGACCAACTGCATCATTTACCACTTGATGGGGTGGGACCTCCTCCCTTGGGCGCCCTTGGTCTTGTATTTCTCCCGATGGACATTTCAATGGTTGTTTGACTGCCTAGGGTTTTCTGCCGTTCTGATTCTTCTTCCCTTGTTTCCTTGTTTGTTCTTCTTCCTACTTTTTTAGATGGCCTTTCAAAGGTTTCCTCATCATATGAGCCCGTGTTTTCTAGGTTCTTCTTCTTTTGTTTTATGATATCAGCATAAGAAGGAGAAGAAGTATTGCTAGAGTTTGGATTTGGAATGTTACCTGGCTCTTGATTGTCTGCATTATTCATCTGTGGAAGATCTTCCTGCTCGGCCTCTGGAGGGTCTGACGGCGGTGTAAGGGATTCGAAGGGGTTTTTGTCTCCAGCAATGTTGTTAGTTTCCCTGCTTCCACTGGTTTGATTACTTGCGTCTTCTTGCCCTATTTTGTTCCCTGTCTCCTTTACTTTATTTTTGTTGTTTTGCCTGCTGCTTGCTGTTCTCTTTGCTTGCTTCCACTGCTCGCCTTTTTCTTTCTCTGTTATTTCCTCATTTCTTTTTTTACAATATCTTGCAAAATGCCCATATTCGTGGCAATGTCGACATTTAAAGGGCAGCTGTTCGTAATCTAGCTCTTGAATGTGCGACCAGTCTGCCACCGAAAGTTTGATGGCTTCAGGGAGCCCGACCTCCAGATCAACTTCCACACAGATGCGTGCGTAGGAGAATTGATCCTTTCTCGGGGCCTGATCAATATACCTGCCAAGGCCATTGCCAATGGATTGCAAAGAGCTCTGACTCCAGCAATGGAGAGGGAGGTGCGGGAGGCGCACCCAAACAGGAACGGCTGTGGGCACATCTTGAGCAGGGTCAAAATCTGGAGACCATTTGTTCAAATATAACCCTTGAGGGCCCATGAAATAAGGTCTGCTTCTGAAGATCAAGCTTCGATCTTCCACGCTATCAAACACGAAAGCGAAGAACCCTTTGCCTACAAAATGGCTTTTTATACCTTCCTTAACCAGTGGGATCCAGTTTCATCTGACCCAATCATCAACTGCCTTCGGGGATGGCCATAGCCCTGTAAACTGGCCGATGAGGCCCCTTTCGGCAAGGTTTAGCGCAGATCTACAAGCATCATCTATCGGTAGAGACACTGTAGGGATGTTGTCCAACCTCTTGACGAACTTTTGTTGCGAGGCCGAGGGCGGCCACTTATCAGCTGCAGCAACAAGGGATCGAGATGCATCTAAGTCTGAAGGCGGAATGGATTCACCTCCATTCGACATGGTCAGGGATGGAGGGGCAGGGGTCAAAGCAGGGACCCCATGCACCAACACAGAACAACTCCCAGAGCTATCAAACCACTGGAGCAAAGGCAGACACGTAAGCCAGAACCTCACCAATCCAGATCGCCTCGCACACCAAAGGCCTCCTCGGCGACGAAGAGCTCCACGCCCAGGACGGGCAGGGCAGAGCCGAGCCCAGCAAAATGCAGAACGAGCGCAAAAATATTTCAAAAAGGATAGGGCTTGGAGATTTCCAAAAGCCAGAACCTCACCGGACCAGAACGACCCGCCCACCAGAGGCCTCCCCAGCGACGAAGAGCGCCACGCCCAGATCGGGCAGGGCAGAGCCGAGCCCAGCAAGATGCAGAACGAGCGCGAAATATTTTTCAAAAACCAGACACCTCATTAAATTTTAATAAATAAACAAATAAACAAATAAATTTTGGAAGAAAAAATAAATTTTAAATATAAAAGAAAAAAAAAACATTGTTAAAATAAAAACTTTAAAAATCAATTAAAAATGGAAAATTAAAAAAAATTAAAAAAAATAATATTAAATAAAAATAAAAATAAAAAACAAATTAATTTTAAAAAATTAAGTTTAATTAAAAAAAACTAATTTTAAATACACAATTTTAATTGAAATATAAAAATATAAAAATTTTATGTTATTAACAAAAAAAAATAATAAAAAAGTAAAACATTTAAAAAACAATATTAAATTCAAATAAATTTAAAAAAAAGATACAAAATTTATTAAATTTTATAAAATAATAAAAGAAAATTATGAAATTAATAAAAAAAAATCAATTAAAAAAAAAAGCTAAATTTAATAAAAATTACTAAAAAAAAAAAAAATTAAAACAAAAAAAATAATAAAATTTACAACAAATAAAAACAAAATTAAAAAAAAAACAAAACAAATTATATTTTATATAAAAAAATTAAATTAAAAAAAAATTAATTTTTTTGAAAAATAAAAAAAAAATAAAAAAAAATAAATAAATAAAAATAACGGCGGTGGTGGTGGGGGCGGCGATGGTGGTGGTGGGGGCGGCGCCACCCGGCGCCCCGCCCAGGCGGTGGCGAAGGCCGGCCGGTGGGCGGGCGGGGTGGTTGCGCAGCCCCCCGCCCACCCACCGACCGACCTCCGCGGCCGATTCCCGGAATTTAAAATTAATTTCAAAAAATTTAATTTTTTTTTTTTTAAATTCAATTTTTTTATCTTAAATTCAATTTGTTTAATTTTTTTTAATTTTCTTTTATTTTTATATTTAATATTATAGATTAATTATTTTTTAAAATTTAAAATTTAAAATTTATTTACTAAATTTTAATTTAATCTAATTGTTTTTTATTTTTATTTTTTTAGTTTATTTAGTTTTTCATTTTTAAAATCTATAAATTGTTTCATTAAAAAAAAAAAGCACTAAATTTATGTGTATTTGTGTTTTAATTATTTGCATGTGGTTTTTTCATTTTTTTTGTTTTTTAATGATAGTTTTTTTATTTTAATTTTCTTTTTAAATTTTAATTTTTTTATTTTAATTTGTTTTTTTTGGTTAATTTTAAAATTTGTATTTTTTTTCTTATTATTATTATTTTTTTTAATTCAAATTTTTATTTTTTAATTTTTTTTTTAATCTAAATTTTAATTTTGTAATTTTAATTATTTTTTAATTTTTTTTTTTTTTTAATATGGTTTTTTTTAATAAGTTAGAAAAAAATGTTTTTGATGTTTTTTTTTAAATTTTTCTGGTCAATTTTTGTTTTTTTATTCTCAAATTTTGTCATTTCCTTTGATATAATATTCAAATATTTTTGTTTTTTTTAATTTATTTTTGTTTAAATTTTTTATTTTTACGAGCTATTTTTGTTTTTTTTTACATTTTTATTGGGTTTTTTTTATTGTTTTTATATATTTTTTTTTAATCTAAGTTTTGTGTTTTATTACCAACATGAAAATCACCACTCTAAAAAAAAAAAGGTTGATGCAGCATCAATACGTTTCAAAATTAGCATGAAAATCACCGCTCCTAAAAAAAAAGTTGATGCAGCATCAATACGTTTCAAAATTAGCATGAAAATCACCACTCTAAAAAAAAAGTTGATGCTGCATCAATATATTTCAAAATTAACATGAAATTCACTAACATTTTAAAACAAATATTCATACTTCATAAATAAAAATATTAGTGTCAAAAATGTGCACAAAAAAAAATGGTGATTCTGCATCACCACTTTTCAAAATCGTGTGCTTTTTATGCTACCAAAAAAAAGTAGGTAACATTGCGGTTACCTATTTCATCTGTAACATTGTTTAAAATCAAACTCTTCCTAGCTTCTAAATGATCAAATACAACTTCTTAGTCTCTCTTTAAACATTGGCAATATATAACCTTTCTAAATAAATGAGGTTATTTTTTTTTTTTTTTTGCACCATTTCATATTTTATGGTGCTTTGCACCATATACAATTTTATTATAATAATAATAATATTTTTTTCTTTTGCACTATTTTTTATTTTATGGTGCTTTGCACCATATACAATTTATTATTATAATAATAATTTCGATATTTTTATGATAAATTTTTTAATTTTTGTAAAATTGATTTTGGTGCGTTGCATCACAATATCTTGATCCACGTCAGATTGGTTTTTGGTGGTTTGCACCATACACCATAGAATGCCACATATGCATTTAACACCAAATTTAGAATTTTTTTACTAACTCCACTTTTGCACTAGAAAACATAGCACCACTTGCGTATCTCCACATTATCACCACTTTGGACCACTATTAAAAAAGTGAAGATTTCTCAAATTCTTTACAAATAGTGGTGCTCATGTGTGACTAAATAACCTTTCTTCTTGTAATGTCCCCATTTACATATCTTCATAAATTCTAAACTTGTTATGTCGTAATAATAATTAAAATAAAATTGTACGAACGTATAATTTAGGTGTTCTTGGAGTCTTCCCATCGATCACTCAAAATATGAAGATTCATAATTGAACCATGAACACCTTATAAATCCGAATCTAATAAAAACTGAAGACAGAAAATCCTCTGTTTTGATGTATTGCACGTACAGAGTACCGGAAGATTTTGATACGCTGTAATAGTTTGGCTAGTTTTTTGAGAATTCCTCACAGATTTTTGAACGAAAGTGATGTATAGTGGAACTTATTTCCATATATGATTTTGAACCATCTTAGCTGTTTGTCGTGGTACTTAATATAATATAAATGAAACGTAAATGTATTTTCCATGTTGAAAAAAAAAAATCGGAATCTAATTTCTTTATTTTCCCAATTTTATTGGAAGAGACAAAGTGCAAGTGACATCGTGCTCCCGGTGACGTTTAAAAAGGTTTCTCCCTAAATTTAAAAACCAATTTCATGGGCCACTCTCTGAAGCAAATTGCAGCCTGGAAAAAACGGCTTTTGGAGCACGTGCAAAAATGCACTCTGATGTTATTTTAGATGGATGAAGCTGTGAAATACATAAACTGTCCCACATTAACCAGCAATCTGAGAGGTCGCTGCTCACAACCCATCTGTGCGCACATGTCTCTCTCACAATTTTTAAGAGTTTCTAAGCCAATACAGGTAAGGCGTTTGAAGTTAATGTTGACCGCTAACTCGACGACTTCCAGCGAGAAAGGAATCGAATTCTCCTCCCCAATTCTGCCTATTTATTGCGCAGCTTCCATCATCACAATATCAGCAGGCCTAGCCGTACTACTTATCACCGATCCGCTAAGACTAAGGCTTTAACTAGTCTAATTGACCTTTATCCAGGCAATGCCTTCGCTCAGTCTCCCCCTCGTCCTGATTGCCGCCGTCATCTTATGCTACTGTAAATTGCCCGCAAATGCGTCCCAGAAGCGCCCGACGGCCCTCGTTACGCCGATCACGTACGATCCCCAGACAATGAACTGCACCGTGGAGATGGGGCAGAGAACCCCTATGCGAATCCTGCAATTAGTACTAGACATAGAGCAAGACTTCATGTGGGTAAGATGCGCTAACAATGTATACAGCTCCTCCACTTACCGCCCAGTCGACTGCAGGGCACCACTATGCACCTTGTATGAGTATTCGGCATGCCTTACCTGCGCTGGATTCGGCGCCTTCGGCTGCAGCAACCATAGCTGCTCCGTGCCAGAACCGGGCCTCAACCTCGGGCAGGACGTGGCGGCGCTTCTAACCAGCGACGGTTGGAAATCAGGTCACCCCGCCAGATTCCCCTTAGTGCCCTTCGCCTGTCAGTATGAATTTGATCGCACCCCCTTGCCTCAGAAGGCCGTTGGCGTCGCCGGAATGAGCTCCTCCACGCTGGCGCTACCAACTCAGCTCTCAGCTGCGGGAGGTTTTAGTCCAAAGTTTGCCATGTGTCTGCCACAGGAGAATTCAGCGGGGTATCTCTTCTTTGGTGAGGGACCGCTCGTCTTCTCTCAGCTAAAAGGCGGAGACACTACAGATCTCTCCCGCCACCTCATCAACACTCCCTTGATCAGGAACCCAGTCTACGCCCTCGGCTCCACTCACGCCTCCACCCACGGATTTTATATAGGTGTTCAGGGAATCAGAGTCAATGGCGTCGACGTGCCGATCGACGCAGAGAAGCTACGAATCGGCACCACGGGACGTGGCGGCACCAAGCTGAGCACCGTGGTGCGCTACACCCAACTGGCCACGCCCATCTACAACTCCCTGGTGGCCCTCTACACCAAGATGGCCAACGAAATGAAGATCAAGCGCGTTTCATTGGCGGTGCCCTATGCCCCCTTGGTTCAAGCAGTGTGTTTCGATGCAACCGGTACTGGGGAGCCCCCTTATAGAGGGAGTACTGATCCAGGGCCCACTGTGCCTACGATCGATCTTGTTTTGCAAGGCAACGCTACTTGGAGGATCCTTGGAGCTAACTCCATGGAGCGGCTCTACAAGCAGAATGCGTTGTGTCTAGCATTTGTTGACGCAGGAGAGGATCCAGTGGCATCAATTGTGATAGGGACTTATCAGATGCAAGAGAATCTCATCCAATTTGATCTCGACAACTCAACACTCGGTTTCTCTTCCAATCTGCTCTCATTACCTCAGCAAACAAGTTGTGCCAATTTCAATTTGACTACTTCTCTGTGATGAATCCTTTCTAAGTAATAAGTAATTCGACGCAACATAATCCAATATTCGAGCACAACATTATCACAATAAATAAGAAGAAGTATTTTCTTTTGTAATTGCAATTTAATGCAGTGCCATCCTTTTCTGTACAAACATTCAAGTTAATGCAAAAGCATCTTTCCTCAGTCTTCGAGTGTCCTTCATTCCTGCACTAAAATAAATAATCCGTTTGATGATGTCGATACAAGTTGGTTTGTTCTTACGTTATGAGATGTAGAATAGTTGTTATCTGTGGGGTATTTTTTCTGTTCGTTTGTATAATTTATGTTGGAATTAATGATTACATTTTATATTTGAGAAGTTGGTTTGTGATGGTTGAGAAATTCTCTTAACCTTTCTCTCTAAATTAGGAATAAGTTGAATCTCAGAAACTCTATTTAATAGTGTAATCTGAATGTGTGTATATGAATGTGTTTACACATACACTATTTGTGTATAATATATGAGTGTTTTTTAGTAATTGAGTAATTTTCAGTAGTTTTTATCATGGTATTAGAGCACACGATCAGAGGCTTGTGTGTTGTGAGTCTAAGTCCTTCGATAATAAGGGTGCAAATTGATTTCCTATGTTGAATTCTGACAGTTTCCAACATCACTGGTTGAGAATCGGTTTGTGATCAGTTTTTCAAATGGAGGATTAAGCTTTCTCTAGCGAGGTAACTTCCAGCGGATGAAGCAAAGGAGCAACGAATTTCTGCAGGGTGGTCTGTTGAGTGTGAAGGAGCGCACCAGTCGATGAGTATCGATCGTTGTAATGTTTTTCATGGTCCTTCATTCAATTTGATGTTGGGGCTCCACAGACCAGTCTCACGTGTTCACAAATTGTAATTGGCCACGCTCCTTCTAGAATCTTTCGTTCTTTGTCGAGAGCGTATAGAAAATTCCCATCTGTCTTGTGATTTGGGGAATTGAAATTCTATCCCTTTTGTGTTTCAGTCTGTCTTATGTCCTGTTCTTTTGCATTTTTTTGAAGTTTTTTCAGTCTTGCTGTTTGGCATCTCCTCTGTCAAGAATTCCCAATGCCGTTTGTTTCTGTTGGGAAGCGAGAATGGAACCTATCCATTCGCAGTCTGTCATTGAAAAGTTCTGAGATCAGAAAGACGACTTCCTGATTGGCCTCATAAGGAAGACTCTTCTTTTAAGCAAAACGATTCCGTGGAGACAAAGGTGTTTCAATGCCGCCAGATTCGTAAACCACTAAAGGACTTGATTTCTCAACATAGAAACAAACAGGGGAAGAGAAATCAAGAAATCTCGAGCTATATAAATTTTTTAAATGCCTTGGAATGGTGTTTGTGAACTAGAGTCTCTGTTTTGTGTTATCTGGTGTGTTGAAATCTTTGTGGTTTAGTAGTATTTTAAATTTGTAAATTAAATGAGAATGATTTTTTTTTAAACTAGATAAGAAGGTCATGATGTAATAGTTGAATCTAGATACATTTCGTATTTAGACGATTCTACTATAGAACTAGGGAATACAGCGGTTTGCACCCATGTATCTTGGTAGATGGGAGCTCGTCCATAAAATGACGCTCGTCCATAAAATGACTAGCAATTCCGCTATGTGTCTGAAGCCAGTGCTTAAGAGATCAAGTGGTAGTAAGGCTCAACATGGATGGTTGTCAAGATAGTATGGCAATTGTGCATCTAGGGAAGAATCCCTCATTAGTCGTAGACATTGATTGGTCTCCTAATGAGGTTATGCGACAGACTGGGATGATGTCCGGTAATTGACTTCGGGAGGTCCTTGATTTGGGAGTTGACGAAGCGAACTCGGGAATCCAACTTGCTAACTACACATTTATGAGGGTTATGAGGCAACTTGATGGAGCCTATACTGAGAAGTTAAACAATGATTGTGTTTTTAATAAATTTATGTAATGTAAGCATTAAGAGGGGATGTTGGAATTAATGCTCACATCTTTTATTTGATAAGTTGGTTTGTGATGGTTGAGAAATTCTCTCAACCTCTCTTTCGAAATTAGGAATAATTTGGATCTCAGAAATTCCATTTAATAGTGTAATCTGAATGTAATCAGTGTGTGTGAGTGTGTTTACACATACACCATTTGTGTATAATATATGAGTGTTTTTTAGTAATTGAGTGATTTTCAGTAGTTTTTATCAATTTATTTAGTTGTTTGTATTGGGTTTAATTTTTATTATGTTACTGGGTTAAATGTTAGGTGAACAATTAAAAGCGTGAGTTAAAAACCATTCCATTAGAGTGTTAGATAAGATGTTTTTTTCTAGCATTCAGCGTCAAATAATCCTGGTTAAAACATTCCAAACAAGTAAATCATCCCAACCTATCTTGCTCAGCAATTTCAATTGGCCACCGTTCTTTTAACGTACATATTAATTATGAAAGTGACAGACACTCGTATTGGTTTGTGACTTCTATCTCTCTGTAACTTCACACAATATTTGGTATCAATGAGAAAAACTTAAATTAAATGGGCATAAAATCATAATCATGCAAAGACTCACATATACAAGTATGATATCCATGCATTATGTTGCAAATATGAATCACAAATACCTTAGTTATTATGTATAGATATGTTGAAATGATTCATCATATAGATATATATATATATGCACTTTAGGTATAATAGGTACTATGCTACAATCAAAGAAAGCATTTTCCATTATGTATTGTAGGAAACAAAGCTTTGTTGTGGTGCAACATTTTGTTGAGAAAGTTTTAGAAAGTGTAATGCGTTTCATAGATGTTTTTTTTTTATGTGATAAATTATGTGTTGAAAAAGAAAAATTTGAAGTGATGTTATATGTTGTAATGAAAAATATTTTAAGTGTAATATGTAATGTTTTATGACTGTAAAATTTTTATATGTGATATAATAGAAGCAAGTAAATTTTTGAAATAAAAAAAAAAAGGTACAAGGTTTTAGTCTTTCTATGTTATATCTTTCTAATTGATGTTATCCCACGACCTCTCAGTTATTCCATCTCCATTCATCTTGTTATAGAATCATATAATTGTCTTCTTGCATCCATATCTTAACATTGGCCCTAATAGCTTATGCATGGACTCAACTCAAACATGAGACTTTCTCTTTGTTATGAGGCTTCATTAAGTGTAAGAGAACACCTTTGTAGATTGATTCCAACTAGGTAGTCAATGCATCGCTTGTCCATTTGTTTGCACCAACCCAATTAGTTTAGGCATTGGACTCAACTAAAACATAAGGGTGTTCACTTTGTCATGGGGCTTTTTTGGGTTTGAGAGATCATCTTTACACGTCAAGTCCAATTAGGTGGTCCACATTCACCACATTTCCCAACACAAAACTATCATGCAATATACATTTATTCTTTCACTCAGTCAAATATTTAGCCCCAAAATTCCCCAAATTCATACCCGTTAGAGCGTACTTTTTATTTATTTATGTTTACCATATTATGAAAGCGAGTGGTTGAAAGTTCTAGTTTCAAGACGAGATAATTATAGAGACAACAAATCAAAGGTTCAAAACCTCATTAGCCATAGTTAACCATGGATAAACCATGTTTACATCCTCTATTATAGCTAATATTAATTGACCATTATGAGCCATAGTCAACCATTGTGAACCATACCTCATCAAAGTCAACCATGTCCATAATCAACATGGTCATGCATGGTAAACCAGAATTAACCAGAGTTAGACATGGTCAACCCCTGATGAACATTGCAGTGCATCATAACCATTAAGGAATGTCACATTTCAACCATATTCAAACATGGAAAACCATGGTTAGCAACGTTTAAACATAATTCACAATGGTCAAACCATCATTAACCATATTTAAGCATGGATAATGATAGTCAAACATTTTCAAACATAATCAACCATGATCAAATATGGGAAACCATATTCAACCATGTTTAAATATGGCCTAACATATCCAATCATTGTTAAGCATAGTCAAACATGGTTAACCATAGTAAACCATGGTTAAAAATTGTCGACCATAATCAATCATGGTTAATTGTACACAATTGTGGTTAAAAATGGTAAAATATGTCCAAATATAGTCATCCATGATATAGCATGGCTACCTATAAGTAAGCATCCCTAAGAAAACTCAAGCATAATCACCATGTGTAACCAAGGTCTACAATATTCAACCAAAGTCAACCATATTTAAATATGGTGAAAAATAATAAAACATAGTAAAATAAGTCAAATATAATCCACCACAATCAACCAAATTCAGTTATAGTCAAACATTGTCAATCCCATCAAAGTTTCTATCCATGCAACACATTAGAGTTTCTCAGAATTTTCTTCATTATGTCAAAGAAAAAATTTCCACTTTCTTTCAAACCCTTCAAATATTTCCTTACAACAATCATAAGAACTAGAATTTATCTTCCTTGGGATATATATCACACAATTTTTTTGAGAGACATATCACTTCTCCTCAAGATTTCTGCCCTTGTGACATCCTTTTTTGTATCAATTGGCACCAAAGTTTATTTTTCTGTGATACATTACACTTCCTCAAATTTTGTAGCACCATGGTTCATCACGCCAAAACATTTTTGAAGTATGAGACACATTAAATGGGTTTATAAAATCATGCTATATCAAAACCTTATTTTAATGTGACACACTAAAAAAAAAAAATTAATCCAATGTTTTTGTAAAGTGTGATAAATAAAATTCACATAAGATAGTTTCGTGAAATTACTTTCTTGCACATATCTCACTCAATGCTACTTTGGTTGTGACACAATGTATCTCACTCAAAATTACTTTGGCCATGACATATCATATTACACTCAAAATTACTTTGGGCTATTGCCTCAAAGTTTGCATTCATGCAACAAATCACACTTTCTCAAAGTTCATTGCAGAAAAGTTTTTTATTCCATGTGACACATCATATTTCATCTATAATGCCTTTATCCATATCATATCTGAAGGAGATAAACTTTTGGTTCATGTGATTTGGCTGTGACATAATGCGCCACACTCAAAATTTCTTGCTTGTGCCATATCACACTCAAAGCTATTTTGATTATGACACAATGTATCACAGTCAAAGTTGCTTTGATCGTGACACAATGTATCACACTCAAAATTGTTTTGGTCATGATATATTGCATCACATCAAAGTTTCCATTCATGTGATATGTCTCACTTTATCAAGATTTACTTCAACACGATGATGTCGATTTCTATATGACGAATTACACTATACCTAAAATGATTTTAGTCACAACATATTACAAGGGAGAAGACTTTGGTTTCATGCAAGGAAGAAAATTTTTTATTCATAAGACTTTTTTGTGAAAGGATATTCCACTCTAAATTACTTTTCTTGTAACATATTGCATAATCCAAAAATTATTTTCATGTCATACGTCATGCTTTCTCAAATTTTTTATAACATATAAACCCATAACTTTATTGATATGTGATATACATAAAATGACTTAAAACACATGTTACACCAAGACCTTGTTACATTGTAATAACTCAATACAAACTTTTTAAACAAATTTTTTTAACATTGCATAAAACAAAGTTTCATGCCACAAATAAGACAAATTATTCTCAACCTTTCAATTTCAACCTTATAGAGTCTACATTTTATACCTTCAAAAACAATTGCTATTACATATTTTATATTAAATAATTAAAAATAATTAATTTTCTCAATAGAAACAAAATATTTTATATTTTAATTTTTTAATTTTTAAAAAAGTGGTTTCTTTGGATTGGAGTATCCGCCCATTAGAGTGTAGTTTACAAGCCATTAGTAAGCCGTAGGAACCCAAGTATAAACATAATTTCAATGCATTTTAAAATTCCTTTAAATTATTTATATTAAAAACCATTAAAATCCCTGAGTAGTCAAATTTGTTTGAGATTTTAACATAAGACTTTAATGCATATCCTTAGGGGAAGAGGTTAGGATAATTTTTATTATATTAATAAAATATCATTTTACATATTATTTTGTAATTATAACTTAGTTATATGTTAATTGGTTTTTGTGAGATTTAATTTTATTTAAAATTTTAAGGATATAAGTTGAGAATGTAAATTACTTGTGAAGATTAATTTGAGAATGAAAATAACTTGTGAAGATTATACTATCACAAATTTATGTTTGATTCAATTTTATCAAATTTTGATAATGATTTTCTATTATTTTCTATCTTTCGAGGATATGACCTTCACAGACTCGATATGTCCACTGGTCTCACAAGTGCACAGAAACAGCCTCATGAAACCTCCTCCTCAAATTCAGATAAGGAACCCACTCCTCCAGATGCCAACAAGCTCCAAGTGGTACTAGCCCAACAACCCCATGATGGCTAGGGAAAAGTTTCAAAAAATAAAAGAAAAAAATGTTGTATTGATGAAACAACCCACTCGGGGTAGTTTCCACGATTTCTCTTGTAGCTCCTTTGTTACTTTGTCTCTATCTCTTGCCTCTCTCTTGACTTCTCCATGGGACCGAGGTTGAATGTTCTTCATTTCTTATTCCTAGTTATCTAGCTTCTACTGTTTGTAATTCATCATGTATTATACGCTATTTTAATAGAAATAAACTAATTTACGAAACAGAAAAAAACTTTGCATAAGATTTAAATTAGAGTAGGCTATCTCACCGAGACAGATTATAGACTCTAATTGAGGTGGATGTTATTGATATATCTAAATTTTAAGTTGTTAGACATACACTTGATGTCAGTGTAGTAATTAGTAAATTTAATCATGAGATTTTCCCTAAATCACTCCAACAAATTATCTATTCAAAACATATATAATTATAATTTTAACATAATATTATATGAATACTTTTGCATTAATTATTTTGATACTTTTGTGTTAATCATTTTGAAGTAAATAAAGACAAAAATTTAGATAATATTGTTTTGTTAGAATTACTTTTTATCTATTATTAATATAATAATATAAAATTATATTCTTTTTATCTATATTATTAATATAATTAACAAAACTCAGCAATGATATATTTATTATGTGAAGTTTAACAAAAACAAAATTTTAAATACATTATTACTTATAGAAAAGAAATTAATTTTATATAATATTATATTATTATAATTATTTTTAATTATAATTTATAAAGGATATCTTTATTGTTTTATATGAGTTTTTAATGGTAAAGGATAGCATCCTCCTATCTTGACATTTAGTCTTCCTTTAAATGTAAAATATAATTTTGTATCTAATAGATTATATGATATAAATTATTCTTCTTTTAGTAAATTTAAATGATAAAATCAATGATTTTTTTAGGGTGACTTTACATTTGGAATATATAAATACGTTATTCATTGTATCATGTTACGAAAAAAATAAAAGATAAACTCTGCGATAATTACACAGATAGGTTTTTTTTTTTTTTGAATGAGGGCACTTTTTCTTTTAGTCAACATTTTTCTTCTTGTAGTGACATCTAGCTATTGCAATTTTCCTCTCGTAGTGACACCTAGATTTGCAAGTTTTTTTTTTTCTCGTAATGACACCTAGCTATTTTATGGTGTGTGCGTTTAATGGTTTACATGGTTTACAACTGAAAATTAATGTGAAAATGGGTCTGGCGGGGAAGATTCTAAATGGTTGTCAATGTTAAAAGGTGTTGGTCATATGTGACTGGCAGGTGGACCCCTTCAATCGTCGGATATGAATTATTAGATTGGCATCAGTTAGTATAACTAAACCTAGCCTGACCATTCCTCCATTTTCTCCGTCACCATTTCCGTGTTGGAATATTGAAATTTCCAGAACAACAATGGAGAGAGTAATACTCTCCTCTTCAACATAGAGAAATATTAAAATTTCTTGATAGGAGATAGAGTTTTCACACACAAAAACAAACTTCTATTCCTTAAAAAAAAACTATTACAATGTCTTCCTCACACAGAGGGATTTACAAAATGGACTGCTACACAAACACAGTGTCAAAACACTTCACTGTCTCTCATACAAACAACACTCTGTCTTTGTAAAACACTGCTGTGTATTTCTATTCGCGCACTGCTGTGCTGCTTACAAAATAAAACCTAACATTACAAAGGCTCTCAGGCCTTTTTGGCTTTTATATACTGCGCTCATAAAAAATATTACCAACTATATAAAACTTTAAACTTAAATCTAAATATTTTTTAAAACAAAAACATTCGGGCCCACTATAATAGCGCTTTGAACGCGCGATTTAAATCCATTTAAAATGTTCATCAGGTCCGCGACTACAATAAAACAAATGAACCAAATAAAAGTTCCAATTGCGATTTGCAAACCGGACGCGATGACGCATAAAACTCCACCATATAAAACACGTCGGGTCCGTGTTATAACATTGTGCGATCGGGCCTCGTACAAAAGACGTTCCGATTGCCGATAAAAAACGGATGCGATGGCTTACAATAAACTCCGCCCTATACAATATATCGGGTCCACCCTTTGGTTAATGAAATCGGGCCAAAAAATATTGCGATCTCCGATTGGGATCTTACGTGATCAAACAAATAAACTGCACCACAATTCTGGATCAGGTCCGCCACATCAAAATGCAATCGGGGCATAAACAAAAACTACCCCGATTCAATACTTGTGTTTGAATGATAAACTATCGTGTGGTCTTGTGGGACCAGCGAACCTTGGCATAAGGTGGAGGGAGATTGTTAATAGTTTGCTATGTATTTTGATTTCGATGTGTGCATCGCATCGGGACGTAAACAAAGGTCGTGGTGTATGTATGTTCCACTTGCGGAACGCACCACATCAACAAGACACTTCCTCCTGTGGGGACCATGGGGGTTAAAAAAAACACCTGCGTACATTTAAAAATATCTTTGTGTAAGAGAGAAAAGAAAAAAAATAAAGTACTCTGTTTTGCCAAAAACAGAGACTGTCCTGAACAAAAAATAAAAGACTCTGTTTTTCAAAATGAAACAGGACTGTGTCGATCAAAACAAATCTGAACTGACTGTTCAGCAATTTTAGAAAGTGGGTGGGAGTACATAAACCTGGAGAAAAAAATAGAAAGTGGCTCTGCACAGCCACTGTTGAAAGTAACATTTCAACACTCCCCCTTACTTTCAACTGCTGGGTTATCAGTCATACCGAGGCATTTTATCGAAAATTCGAAACTCTTCTGTCCCAATGGCTTGGTCAGAATGTCTGCAAACTGCTCCTGAGTTCTAAAGTGTTCCAAAATAATTTCACCATTGTTTACCAATTCTTTGATGTAATGAAATTTTGTGTCAATGTGTTTCGTCCTCTTGTGAAACAAAAAATTCTTAGATAATGCAATAGCTGAGCTATTGTCACAAAAAGTCACAGTTCCTTTTGTCTGCTCTTGGCACAAACTCCTTAACATCCTCCTCATCCAAATTGCTTGACACCCTGCTGCTGTAGCTGCCACATATTCTACCTCTACTGTAGACAATGCTACAATAGGCTGCTTTTTAGAAGCCCATGAAATGGCTTCTGAACCCATGTAAAAAAAATAATCGGAAGTGCTCTTCCGATCATCTACACTTCTAGCCCAATCACTGTCAGTGTATCCAACTAAATCTGAACATTCTGAAGCTGTATATAAAATGCCATACCTTTTGGTTCCTTTAACATACCTCAGAATTCTCTTCGCTACTTTCCAATGTGCATCCTTTGGCTTCTCTATGAATCTGGAAATTAAACTAACAACATGCATTATGTTGGGCCTAGTTGCATTCAAATACATGAGGCTGCCAACTATGCTCTTGTATAAGCTAGGATCAAAATCCTTGCTGTTGTCCTCTCTGCTGAGTTTTAATCCCATCACCATGGGAGTGATTTCTGCTTTTCTTTCCTGCATATTAAATATTTTAAGCACTTCATTAACATATTTTGTTTGTGAGATAAAAATACCATTTTCATCTTGTTCTACTTCTATTCCTAAGAAGTATTTCAACAAACCCATGTGAGTCATTTCAAATTATTCTTTCATGATTGTTTTAAAATTTTCAATAAAGTAATCATCATTACTTGTGAAAATAACATCATCAACATATAAAACTACAATCAACATTTTACCATCCTTTTCTTTGATGTAGAGGGTGGGTTCTCTCTCGCACTTTTCAAATCCATTTTCCAGTAGATAGGAGTCTATTCTACTGTACCACGCTCTTGGTGATTGCTTCAACCCATAAGGAGCTTTCTTCAACTTGCACACTTTGTGCTCTTGGCCTTTCTTTTCATAGCCGGGAGGTTGTTCAATGTAAACCTCTTCCATTAACACTCCATTTAGGAATGTTGACTTCACGTCCATTTGGTAAACTTTCCACTTGTTTTGTGCTGCTATGGACAACACTGCTCTCACGGTTTCCATTCTAGCAACTGGTGTGAAAGTTTCCTCATAATCTATCCCATGCTTCTTCTTATACCCTTTGATGACAAGTCTTGCCTTGTGTCTCTCTATTTTGGCTTCAGCATTACTCTTGGTCTTGTAGACCCATTTAACTCCAATGAAATATTTACCTTTTGGGAGTTCAACCAAATCCCAAGTCTTGTTTCTTTCTATGGCATTAATCTCCTCATCCATAGCTTCTATCCATTTCTTATCCTTAATAGCTTCTTTGAAATGAATAGGATCATCAACATGATAATATAAAGCAAACAAAGAATTGATGCCTTCATTTGCTGCCTCTTGTGCATAAATGTCATTCAAAGTTTTGAACTTCCTACCTCTTTCATTTGGTGTACAAATTCCTGAGGAAGTACTTGAATTTCCTCCTTATGGTGTGCTTGGAGAAGCACTTTCATTTCTCCTCAAGGGTGTGCTTTGTTGCTTTTGTGTTGGTGTTGCTATTTGGGTATGTATTTCAGTCAATCCATCATCATTTTCATCATGAGATAAACAGTGTTTAACATTCATTGTTTTCTCTATGCTTTCATCCCAAGCTTCCTCCTCAATAAACTGAACATCTCTGCTCATAATAAACTTCTTGGTGGATGGGTTATATAACCTGTAAGCCTTGGATTCCTCACTCTATCCAATGAAAATACATTTCTCCTCCTTGTTGTCTAACTTCTTTCTTAGTTGATCCGGTATGTGTGCATAGGCCACACATCCAAAAACCTTCATGTGTGTGACACCTTGCTTTGTGCCACTCCATGCATCTTCCGACACTTTGTTCATCACTAATTTTTTAGGGCATCTATTTAGAATGTAGGCTGCACAATGTACAGCTTCAGCCCAATAATCATTAGGCAAATGCTTTGCCTTTAACATGCTCCTCACCATGTCCATTATGGTTCTATTCTTCCTTTCCGCTACTGCATTTTTCCGCGGAGTATATCTTGTTGTAAACTTCTTATGAATACCATTTTCTCTAAAAAAATGTAGAAAATATTTAGAGATATACTCACCTCCTCTATCAGTCCTTAGGACTTTGATGTGTAACCCACTTTGGTTCTCAACAAGTGCTTTGAAATTGCAGAACCTTTCAAACACTTTACTTTCGTTTTTCAAAAAGTAAACCCAATTTTTTCTTGTAAAATCATCTATGAATGTTAATATGTAGTGGTTGCTAGCAAGCGATGGAGATTGCATCGGTCCACAAAAATCTAAGTGGACAATCTCTAAGGGTGCCTTTGCCCTTATGCTTTTCCCGGAAGGAAAACTTTCTCTGTGTTGTTTCCCAAAGATACAACCTTCACAAAGGCTGTTCGGTTTCTCTATCAATGGTAAACCTCTTACCATTCCTTTTTTGTTGAACAATTTAAGACCTCCAAAGTTGAGATGTCCAAATCTCAAGTGCCATAACCAATTTTCATATTTTGGTTCGCTTTGGATAGCCTCTTTTGCCACTGCTACTATCTTTTCATCATTCTTAAAATATGCTCTCATTCTAAGAGGGAACATCCTGTTCCCTGTCATCTTCACTTGAGCAATACATTTTTTGCTGGGTGGTTTGTCCATGATGGTACAAACATCATCCTAAAAAAATACATTATACCCCTTTTGAACAAGATGTCCAATACTTAAGAGGTTACACTTCATTCCTGGAACATAATAGACATCTGCTATGGATTTCTTTGCACCTTTCCTTGTTAAAACATTTACATTTCCTTTTCCCATAACAAAAAATTTGCTATCAGTTCCTAGTGTGACTTGTGACTTCACACTCTCATCTAACATAGAGAACATTGCTAAGTTTCCTGTCATATGGTTACTGCAACTGGAGTCTTGAAACCATAAATCCTCACTTTTTTCTTCAGCCATATTCCAAGCTAAAAACAAATTATCTTGGCTGATATTTTCTCTAGTGAAATTTGCACTACTTCTACTTCCCATATCATGCTGCTTCTTTCTACATTCATTAGCATAATGACCATATTTTTCACAATAGTGACATTGGAAATTGGACTTATCATACCTCTGTCCTTGAGCATTCTGATGACCACTTTGCTGGCTGCTGCCTTGACTTTGATGCTAATTTGGATTGCTGCCCCTTCCTTGAGCATTTGCTGGACTGTTCCTTCCACCTCTGTTTTGGCTTCTGCCTCTTCTTCTTTTGTTTCTTCTGCCTTGCCCTCTTCCTCTTCCGAAATACATTTGGGTCTTAAAGGCATGTTCCAGAGATGAGTTTTCACTCCTACCCAATCTCTCCTCATGAGTCATCAGTGATGCATGTAGCTCATCCACTGTGAACTTTGTGAGATCCTTAGTCTCCTCTATGGTGGTGAAAATCACATCGAATCTTGAGGGTAGACTCCTCAAGAGTTTTTCCACAATCCTCTTGTCTTCAAGAGTCTCTCCATGAGATCTTATTTGTGTGACCATTCCAATCACATGAGTGAAGAATGAGTCAATACTATCTGACTCTTTCATACAGAGAGTTTCAAAGTCTCTCCTCAGCAACTGAAGTTTTTTTGTCTTCACTTTTTCCATACCTTGATAGGCTGTCTTGAGAGTTTCCCATGCTTCTTTGGATTTCTCGGCTATTGCTATCCTAGGAAACACACTCTCATGCACTGCTTGATACAATAAGAAGAGAGACTGGGAGTCTTTCTTCCTAATGATTTTCAGCAACTCTTTCTCTTCTTGAGTTAAATCTTCAAACTCTTCTTCATTTGTTGGCTCTTCAAAGCCATCCTCAACAAATTCCCATAAGTCTTGGGAGACAAATAAAGCTCTCATAGTTATTGACCAGTAGTCATAATTCTTCCCATTAAATATTGGGAGATGGATATTTCCCATACCCATACTAGTGCTGGCTCCAACCATTCTACACTCTTAACTATGATTAAAAAAAACACTTGAATGTGTATTTAAAATAGGTCACTATTCTGCAATAGTAACACAATAAACTGTATAGAGAAATACCTTGAATTCTTTTTGGTTGAGTCTTCACACTGCTGGAGAGGCTGATACAACAAAGAACTCCTTCCTTCAGCTTCTTTGATCTTCAAAGAGCCTGGACTAGCTCTCATACCATGTTGGAATATTGAAAATTCCAGAACAACAATGGAGAGAGTAATACTCTCCTCTTCAACACAGAGAAATATTAAAATTTCTTGACAGGAGACAGAGTTTTCACACTAAAAAAAAAACTTCTATTCCTTCAAAAAAAACTATTACATTGTCTTCCTCACACAGAGGGATTTACAAAATGGACTGCTACACAAACACAGTGCCAAAACACTTCACTGTCTCTCATACAAACAACACTCTGTCTCTGTAAAACACTGCTGTGTATTTCTATTCGCTCACTGTTGTGCTGCTTACAAAATAAAACCTAACATTACAAAGGCTCTCAGGCCTTTCTGGATTTTATATACCGCGCTCATAAAAAATATTACCAACTATATAAAAATTTAAACTTAAATCTAAATCTGTTTTAAAACAAAAACATTCGGGCCCACTACAATAGCGCTTTGAACGCGGGATTTAAATCCATTTAAAATGTTCATCAGGTCCGCGACTACAATAAAACAAATGAACCAAATAAAAGTTCCGATTGTGATTTTCAAACCAGATGCGATGACGCATAAAACTCCACCATATAAAACACGTCGGGTCTGTGTTATAACATTATGCGATTGGGCCTTGTACAAAAGAGGTTCCGATTGCCGATAAAAAATTGATGCGATGGCTTACAATAAACTCCGCCCTATACAATAGATCGGGTCCGCCCTTCGGTTAATGCAATCGGGCCAAAAAATATTGCGATCTCCGATTGGGATCGGACGCGATCAAACAAATAAACTGCACCACAATTCTGGATCGGGTCCGCCACATCAAAATGCAATCGGGGCATAAACCAAAACTTCCCCGATTGAATACTTGTGATTGAATGATAGACTGTCGCGTGGTCTTGTGGGACCAGTGAACCTTGGCATAAGGTGGAGGGCAATTGTTAATAGTTTGTTGTGTATTTTGATTGCGATGTGTGCATCGCATCGGGCCGTAAACAAAGGTCGTGGTGTATGTATGTTCCGCTTGCGGAAATCACCACATCAACAAGACACTTCCTCCTTTGGGGACCACGGGGGTTAAACGAAAAGCCCGCGTACATTTAAAAATATCTCTGTGTAAGAGAGAAAAGAAAAAAAATAAAGTACTCTGTTTTGCCAAAAACAGAGACTGTCTCGAACAAAAAATAAAAGACTCTATTTTTCAAAATGAAACAGGACTGTGTCGATCAAAACAAATCTGAACTGACTGTTCAGCAATTTTAGAAAGCGACTGGGAGTACATAAACCTGGAGAAAAAAATAGAAAGCGGCTCTGCACAGCCACTGTCGAAAGTAGCATTTCAACACTCCCCCTTACTTTTAAATGCTGGGTTATTAGTCATACCTAGGCATTTTCTGAAAAATTCGAAACTCTTCTGTCCCAATGGCTTGGTCAGAATGTCTGCAAACTGCTCCTGAGTTCTGCAGTGTTCCAAAATAATTTCACCATTGTTTACCAATTCTTTGATGTAATGAAATTTTGTGTCAATGTGTTTCATCCTCTTATGAAACACAAAGTTATTAGAGAATGCAATAGCTGAGCTATTGTCACAAAAAATCATAGTTCCTTTTGTTTTCTCTTGGCACAAACTACTTAACATCCTCCTCATCCAAATTGCTTGACACATTGTTGCTGTAGCTGCCACATATTCTACCTCTACTGTAGACAATGCTACAATAGGCTGCTTTTTAGAAGCCCATGAAATGGCTTCTGAACCCATGTGAAAAACATAACCGGAAGTGCTCTTCCGATCATCTACACTTCCAGCCCAATCACTGTCAGTTTATCCAACTAAATCTGAACATTATGAAGCTGTATATAAAATTCCATACCTTTTGGTTCCTTTAACATACCTCAGAATTCTCTTCGCTGCCTGCCAATGTGCATCCTTTGGCTTCTCCATGAATCTGGAAATTAAACTAACATCATGCATTACGTCGGGCCTAGTTGCAGTCAAATACATGAGGCTACCAACTATGCTCTTGTATAAGCTACGATCAAAATCCTTGCTGTTGTCATCTCTGCTGGGTTTTAATCCCATCACTGTGGGAGTGATTGCTGCTTTTCTTTCCTACATATTAAATCTTTCAAGCACTTCATTAACATATTTTGCCTGTGAGATAAAAAACCCATTTTCATCTTGTTCTACTTCTATTCCTAAGAAGTATTTCAACAAACCCATGTCAGTCATTTCAAATTCTTCTTTCATGACCGTTTTAAAATTTTCAATAAGGTAATCATCATTACCTGTGAAAATAACATCATCAACATATAAATCTACAATCAACATTTTACCATCCTTTTCTTTGATGTAGAGGGTGGGTTCTCCCTCACACTTTTCAAATCCATTTTCCAGTAGATAGGAGTCTATTCTACTGTACCATGCTCTTGGTGCTTGCTTCAGTCCATAAAGAGCTTTCTTCAACATGGACACTTTGTGCTCTTGGCCTTTCTTTTCATAGCCGGGAGGTTGTTCAATGTAAACCTCTTCCATTAACACTCCATTTAGGAATGCTGACTTCACGTCCATTTGGTAAACTTTCCACTTGTTTTGTGTTGCTATGGACAACACTGCTCTCACGGTTTCCATTCTAGCAACAGGTGCGAAAGTTTCCTTATAATCTATCCCATGCTTCTGCTTATACCCTTTGATGACAGCCTGGTTTCTAGTTCTCTATTTTTATTTTCAAAGATACTTGGTCTTGTAGACCCATTTAACTCCAATGACTTCTTTACCTTTTGGGAGTTCAACCAAATCCCAAGTCTTGTTTCTTTCTATGGCATTTATCTCCTCATACATAGCTTCTATCCATTTCCTATCCTTAATAGCTTCTTTGAAATGAACAGGATCATCAACATGACAATATAAAGAAAACAAAGAATTGATACCTTCATTTGCTACCTCTTGTTCATAAACGTCATTCAAATTTCTGAACTTCTTACCTCTTTCATTAGGTGTACAAATGCTTGAAGAAGCACTTGAATTTCCTCCTTATGGTGTGCTTGGAGAAGCACTTTCATTTCTCCTCAAGGGTGTGCTTTGCTGCTTTTGTGTTGGTGCTGCTATTTGGGGATGTATTTCAGCCAATCCATCATCATTTTCATCATGAGATAAACAGTTTTTAACATTCATTGTTTTCTCTATGCTTCCATCCCAAGATTCCTCCTCAATAAACTGAACATCTCTGCTCACAATAAACTTCTTGGTGGATGGGTTATATAACCTGTAAGCCTTGGATTCCTCACTCTATCCAATGAAAATACATTTCTCCCCCTTGTTGTCTAACTTCTTCCTTAGTTGATCCGGTATGTGTGCATAAGCCACACATCCAAAAACCTTCATGTGTGTGACACCTTGCTTTGTGCCACTCCATGCATCTTTCGGCACTTTGTTCATCACTAATTTTGTAGGGCCTCTATTTAGAATGTAGGTTGAAAAATGTACAGCTTCAGCCCAATAATCATTAGGCAAATTCTTTGCCTTTAACAAGCTCCTCACCATGTCCATTATGGTTCTATTCTTCCTTTCGGCTACTCCATTTTTTCCGATATATATCCTTGTAAACGCTATAAATACCATTTTCTCAGTTTTTGTGTGCTAGTAGAAAATATTTAGAGATATACTCACTTCTCCCATCGTCCTAGGACTTTGATTTGCAAAAACACTTCTTGGTTCTCACCAAGTAAGAAATTGCAAAACTTTTCAAACACTTCACTTTTGTGTTTTTCAAAAATTAAACCCAAGTTTTTCTTGTAAAATCATGTATGAATGTTAACATATAGTAATGCATATATGGTTAATGCAAGTGATGAAGCTTGCATCGGTCCACAAATTCCGAGCTCACAATCTCTAAGGGTGCCTTTGCCCTTGTTTTCCTAAGGAAACTTTCTCTCAGGAAACAGTCACATACAACCTTCACAAAGGCTTTCCGGTTTCTCTATCAATGATAAACCTCTTACCATTCCTTTTCTGTTCAACAGATTAAGACCTCCAAAGTTGAGATGTCCAAATCTCAAATGCCACAACCAATTATCATATTTTGGTTCGCTTTGGAAAGCCTCTTGTGCCACTGCTGCTATCTTTTCTTCATTCTTCAAGTCTGCTCTCATTCTGAGAGGGAACATCCCATTCCTCGTCATCTTTACTTTAGCAATACATTGTTTGCTAGGTGGTTTTTACATTATGGTACAAACATCATCCTCAAAGAAAACATTATACCCCTTGTGGAAAAGTTGTCCAGACTTAAGAGGTTACACTTCATTCCTGGAACATAATAGACATCTGTTATGGATTTCTTTGCACCTTTCCTTGTTAAAAAATTTACATTTCCTTTTCCCATAACAAAAACTTTGCTATCAGTTCCTAGTGTGACTTGTGACTTCACACTCTCATCTGTATAGGAAACATTGCTGTTTGTCATATAAGCATGCAAGGTGAGTCTAGAAACCATAACCTCATTTTTTCTTTTCTGCATGAGATTGCTAAAAATAAAATTATCTGCCGGAATATTTTCTCTAGTGAAATTTGCACTAGTTCTACTTCCCATATCATGTTTCTTCTTTCTACATTCATTAGCATAATGACCATATTTTTTACAATAGTGACATTGGACATTGGACTTATCATACCTCTGTCCTTGAGCATTCTGCTGACCACTTTCCTGGCTGCTGCCTTGGCCTTGATGCTGATTTGGATTGCTGCCCCTTCCTTGAACATTTGCTGGACTGTTCCTTCCAACTCTGTTTTGGCTTCTGCCTCTTCCTCTTTTATTTCCTCTGCCTTGCCCACTTCCTCTTCCGAAAGACATTTGGGTCTTAAAGGCATTTTCTAGAAATGAGTTTTCACTCTTACCCAATCTCTGCTCATGAGTCATCAGTGATGCATGTAGCTCATCCACTGTGAACTTTGTGAGATCCTTAGTCTCCTCTATGTTGGTGAAAATCACATCGAATCTTGAGGGTAGACTCCTCAAGAGTTTTTCCACAATCCTCTTGTCTTCAAGAGTCTCTCCAGGAGATCTTATTTGTGTGACCATTCCAATCACATGAGTGAAGAATGAGTCAATACTATCTGACTCTTTCGTACAGAGAGTTTCAAAGTCTCTCCTCAGCAACTGAATTTTTGCTATCTTCACTTTTTCCATGCCTTGATAGGTTGTCTTGAGATTTTCCCATGCTTCTTTGAATTTCTTGGCTGCTGCTATCCTAGGAAACACACTCTCATGCACTTCTTGATACAATAAGAAGAGAGCCTTGGAGTCTTTCTTCCTAATGATTTTCAACAAATCTTTCTCTGCTTGAGTTAAATCTTCAAACTCTTCTTCATTTGCCGGCTCTTCCAAGCCATCCTCAACAAATTCCCATAAGTCTTGGAAGACAAATAAAGCTCTCATATTTATTGACCAGTAGTCATAATTCTTCCCATTAAATATTGGAAGATGGATATTTCCCATACCCATACCAGCGATGGCTCCAACCATTCTGCACTCTTAACTATGATTCAAAAAAAACACTTGACTGTGTATTTAAAATAGCTCACTGTTCTGCAACAGTAACACAATAAACTGTATAGAGAAATACCTTGAATTCTTTTTGGCTGAGTCTTCACACTGCTCGAGAGGCTGCTACAACAAAGAAATCCTTCCTTCAGCTTCTTTGATCTTCAAAGAGCCTGGACTAGCTCTCATACCATGTTGGAATATTGAAAATTCCAGAACAACAATGGAGAGAGTAATACTCTCCTCTTCAACACAGAGAAATATTAAAATTTCTTGACAGGAGACAGAGTTTTCACACTAAAAAACAAACTTCTATTCCTTAAAAAAAAAATATTACAATTTTTTCCTCACACAGAGGGATTTACAAAATGGACTGCTACATAAACACAGTGCCAAAACACTTCACTGTCTCTCATACAAACAACACTCTATCTCTGGAAAACACTGTTGTGTATTTCTATTCACGCACTGTTGTGCTGCTTACAAAATAAAACCTAACATTACAAAGGCTCTCGGGCCTTTTTGGCTTTTATATACCGCGCTCATAAAAAATATTACCAACTATATAAAACTTTAAACTTAAATCTAAATCTGTTTTAAAACAAAAAAATTCGGGCCCACTACAATAGCGCTTTGAATGCACAATTTAAATCCATTTAAAATGTTCATCGGGTCCGTGACTACAATAAAACAAATGAACCTAATAAAAGTTTCGATTACGATTTGCAAACCAGACGCAATGACGCATAAAACTCTGCCATATAAAACACGTCGGGTCCGTGTTATAACATTGTGCGATCGGGCGTCGTACAAAAGAGGTTCTGATTTCCGATAAAAAACGGATGCGATGGCTTACAATAAACTCCGCCCTATACAATAGATCGGGTCCGCCCTTTGGTTAATGCAATCGGGCCAAAAATATTGCGATATCCGATTGGGATCGGACACGATCAAACAAATAAACTGCACCACAATTCTGGATCGGGTCTGCCACATCAAAATGCAATCGGGGCATAAAAAAAAACTACCTCGATTCAATACTTGCGATTGAATGATATACTGTCGTGTGGTCTTGTGGGACCAGTGAACCTTGGCATAAGGTGGAGAGCGATTGTTAATAGTTTGCTTGTTGAAAATATTAAAGTCACCTGCCAGCCTTGGGCAGTGACAAGAAGAACAAAGTACAAAGGCAGCCGCAGCAGAAACAGAGATT
The DNA here is from genome assembly GCA_034641835.2 of Pinus albicaulis. Lineage (NCBI taxonomy): Eukaryota > Viridiplantae > Streptophyta > Pinopsida > Pinales > Pinaceae > Pinus > Pinus albicaulis. The sequence goes on from CM076579.1 coordinate 196,144,554, forward strand.
GAGTGCGCAGCACTCTGTATTGAAGAAGCATGGAGAAATTCGTAAGGATGAATTCAATTTTGATGGGGCGCAGCCGCAGATTGCAGATGAAATTAATTTTGTGATGGGGCAGAGTTGTTTTTGGAGAAGAAATGGAGAAAGTCGTAGATCAGAACTACGGAGGAGCAGAAAAAATTAAAAACCATTCATTTCGGGCTTTAAAGCCCTCAACAACCAAAGTTATTTTTGAAACAGTGTCTTGTTGATATGGAGCTGCGATGCGATGCGATGCGATCCAATCACAATCACATATCGCATTAATCAAATGTCTTGCAGATGTGTTGAGTTCCGCAATGGAACATTTTAATATAAACCGAAACCATATAATAAATCGCCCTCCCGTATAGCAGAGGCCCGTGGGTCCACTTGACCACGTGGCGACACCTGAATGGAATCGCAGGAGCACAATCGCAAGGATCAATCGGCGGTCTTTTGTTATGAGCCCCGATTGAAGTCCCAGACCCGATCAGATTATATGCCACAGTTTATTGCGCCATCACATCCGATTGTTTAATCGCAATCGGAGTTTTGTTGTTTGGTCGCACGATTGTTTAAAGCGTGGACCCGATCCAGTTATATGCCGGAGTTAATAAGTGCCAATCGCATCTGGCGTTTGATCGAAATCGGAAGGTCGGGAGTTTATGTTGCGATCAAAGTTCTGGACCCGACGGCATTATATGTCAGAGTTGATAGTTGGATCGCACCCGCAATCCAGTCGCAATCAGAACTTCTGAGTTGTGTGCCCCGATTGCTCTTGTTAGTTGTTTGCGATTGCGATGTGGTCCCCACCTTCTATGGCGCACATTTTATGTGTTTAATATTTTTGTTTTAATGTTTTTTTTTGTGCCACATATATAATGTAAAAAAAAGGCCCGCGCGTATCGTATTGAATTCTATTGTTGCATTGCTGTTGACTGTGTGTGAGCCCGCAGGCCAGAGATAACACAGTAAGATCGTAACAGCACTGTGTGTGCGTTTTGAAAGAGAGACAGAGAGTTTGTATTTAAAGAGCACTGCGTCTGTAGCAGTCCATATATGTATTTTGTGAATCCCTCACTGTGAGGAGGAAGAAATTTGTATCATTTTTTTTGAAATAGAAATAGTTTTAAAGCCCTGAAAGCTCTGTCTCCTGTCAATTTTTTTTTAACTTCTCTGTGTTGAGGAGGAGAGTCTATTCTCTTCACTTGAAATTCTCAAAATTTCAACATGGTATCGGAGCTTGTCTAGGCTCTTTGAGGATTTCAAAGAAGCTGAAGAAGAAGACCTGTTGTAGCGTTTCTCTCCAGCAGCGTGAAAAGCTCAACAGAAGTCAAGGTCAGGTATTTCTCAAAGATAAAAGTGCAGTTGTTTATTGTTTAAAGAATTTGTTCTTTCAAGAAGGAAAGACAGTTTGTTAAAGTCTGAGTTCAGTTTAAGAAGCAATGGCTAGACCAAGCACTGGTATGAGTCTTGGAAGTGTTCAGCTTCCACAGTTTAATGGAAAGAACTATGATTATTGGGCCATTACCATGAGAGCCCTATTTGTCTCACAAGACTTGTGGGAACTAGTAGAAGATGGTTTCACAGAACCAGCTGATGAGCAGGCTTTTAATGCCTTAACTCAAGCAGAGAAGGATGTGTTGAAGAATAATAGGAAGAAAGATGCTAAAGCTCTTTTATGTTTGTATCAAGCTGTAAATGAGAGTGTGTTTCCAAGGATAGCAGAAGCTAAGAAATCCAAGGAGGCATGGGAAACTCTGAAAGTAGCCTATCAAGGTATGGAGAAAGTTAAAACAGCAAAACTTCAATTGCTGAGAAGAGATTTTGAAACTCTTTGCATGAAAGAGTCAGACAGTGTTGATACATTCTTTACACATGTGATTGGGATTGTAACTCATATAAGATCCCATGGAGAAACTCTTTAAGAGAGAAGGATTGTGGAGAAACTTTTGAGATGCTTACCCTCAAAGTTTGATGTTATTGTAACTACCATAGAAGAGACCAAAGATCTCTCACAGTTCACAGTGGATGAACTTCATGCCTCACTACTCATGAAAAGAGATTGAGCAGAGATGAACATTCATCTCTTGAGCATGCCTTCAAGACCCAGATGCCTTCAGGAAGAGGAAGAGGTCAAGGAAAAGGAAGAGGAAGAGGCAGAAGCCAGAATAGAGGTGGAAGGAACAGCCCTTCACATTCACATGGAAGGAGCAACAGTCAAAGTCAGAGCCACGACCAATGCAACAGCCAGCAAGGTGGACATCAACACCAACATGCTCATGGACAAAGGTATGACAAATCCAATGTCCAGTGTCATTATTGCAAGAAATATGGGCACTATGCCAATGAATGTAGAAAGAAGCAAAATGACATGAAGAATAAGCAAAATGTTAATGTAGCAAAAGAAGAAAAGAACCCAAGTAATGTGCTATTAGCCTGTAATGTAGCACAAGATAAAAATGATGATGTTTGGTTCTTAGATTCTGGATGTAGTAATCACATGACTGGCAACAGAGCAATGTTTTCCAATCTTGATGAAGAAGTTAAATCTGAAGTGACCACAGGGACTGATACTAAAATCTCTGTCAAAGGGAAAGGCAGAGTAAGTATTCGAGCAAGGAATGGGGAGCAAAAATTTGTTCCTGATGTGTATTATGTTCCAGGTCTGAAATGTAATCTTTTGAGCATTGGGCATCTCATAAACAAAGGTTACAATGTTATATTCAAAGATGATGTGTGCACCATAAGAGATATTCCTCCAAGTAAGAAAATTATTGCTGAAATACAAATGACCAGCAATAGAATGTTTCCGCTCAAGCTCAACATTGACTTGAAAGGAAAAGGAAAGAATGTAGCAGTTGTAACTCAAGAAGCCTTCCAGAAGGAAGAGAAAGATGAAAATTGGTTATGGCATCTGAGATTTGGACATCTAAATTTTGGAGGCTTGAATTTGCTGCACAAAAAAGGAATGGTAAGAGGTTTACCACTGATAGAGAGGCCTGACAGCCTATGTGAAGGCTGCATCTTGGGAAAGCAACACAGAGAAAATTTTCCTTCAGGGAAAAGCATAAGGGCGAAAGAACCTTTGGAAATAATCCACTCAGATTTATGTGGGCCGATGCAAACAGCATCTGTTTCGGGCAGCAATTACATGCTGACTTTCATTGATGATTTCACACGAAAAGTGTGGGTCTATTTTCTAAAATATAAAAGCGAAGTCTTTCAGAAATTTCGTCAATTTAAAGCTCTTGTAGAAAAACAGAGCAGACTGCACATTAAAGTCCTCAGAACAGATAGAGGAGGAGAATATATCTCAAAATAATTTCTGCGTTTTTGTAGAGAGAGTGGCATACACAAGCAATTTACCACTAGGTACACACCGCAACAGAATGGAGTTGCTGAAAGGAAGAATCGAACCATAATGGAAATGGTGAGAAGCATGCTCAAGGCAAAGCACTTGCCGAATGAGTATTGGGCAGAAGCAACAAACTGTGCTGTATACATTTTGAATAGATGCCCCACAAAAGCGGTGATGAACAAAGTTCCAGAAGAAGCATGGAGTGGCAGAAAACAGGGAGTCACCCACATGAGAGTTTTTGGGTGTGTAGCATATGCACACATTCCAGACAAATTGAGAAAGAAGTTGGATAGTAAGGGGGATAAGTGCATTTTCCTTGGATATTGTGAAGATTCCAAAGGATACAGATTGTATAACCCATCCACAAAGAAGTTTGTAATTAGCAGAGATGTGCAATTCATCGAAGAAGAAGCGTGGGATGGAAGCATTGAGAAAACAGTCAATGTCAAAAACTGTTTATCTCATGATGAAGATGATGTAGATGTGGTTGAGATTAATAACCCATCCATTGCACAACCTCCATCAGCGCAAGGCTAGCAAGGGACGCCTCAAGCGGCAGTAAGAACACCCTTGAGAAGAAGCGGCAGTGGTTCACCGAGTACACCACGAGGAGCAGAAATGAGTGCTTCATCAAGCACGGCTACACCAAGTGAAATAGGAACAAAGTTCAGAAGTCTTAGAGAAATTTATGAGCAAGGAGAAGCAGATGAGGGTACGAATTCCTTATTTGCTTTGTATTGTCAAGTTGATGATCCTATTCATTTTGAAGATGCTATTAAAGATAGAAAATGGATAGAAGCTATGGATGATGAAATTAAAGCCATAGAGATGAATAGAACATGGGAGTTGGTTGATCTACCAGAAGGTAAAGAAGTCATTGGAGTTAAATGGGTATACAAGACCAAAAGCAATGCTGAAGGAAAAATAGAAAGACACAAGGCCAGACTTGTTGTCAAAGGATATAAGCATAAGCAAGGGATTGATTATGAAGAAAATTTTGCACCAGTTGCAAGAATGGAGACGGTAAGAGCAGTGCTGTCCATAGCAGCACAAAATAAATGGAAAGTATATCAAATGGATGTAAAATCCGCATTTTTAAATGGATTTTTAATGGAAGAGGTATATGTGGAACAACCTTTGGGATATGAAAAGAAAGGCCAAGAGCACAAAGTCTGCAGATTGAAGAAAGCTCTTTATGGGTTGAAACAAGCACCAAGAGCATGGTACAATAGAATAGATTCTTATCTATTGGAGAATGGATTTGAAAAGTGTGAGGGAGAACCCACCCTCTACATCAAAGAAAAGGATGGTAAGTTATTGATTGTTGTCTTATATGTTGATGATTTAATTTTTACAGGTAATGATAATTACCTTGTTGAAAATTTTAAAACAGTCATGAAAGATGAATTTGAAATGACTGACATGGGTTTATTAAGATACTTCTTGGGAATAGAAGTGGAGCAAGGTGAAAAAAGAATTTTTATTTCTCAAGCAAAGTATGTGAATCAAGTTCTAGAAACATTTAACATGCAAGAGTGCAAAGCTGCAATTACTCCCACTGTAATGGGATTGAAGTTGAGTAAGAATGACAACAGCAAGGATTTCGATCCAAGCTTATATAAAAGCATAGTTGGCAGCCTCATGTATTTGACTGCAACTAGGCCGGATATTATGCATGCTGTTAGTTTAATTTCCAGGTTTATGGAGAAGCCAAAAGAAGCACATTGGCAAGCAGCAAAGAGAATTTTGAGGTATGTGAAAGGAACAAAAGGAATTGGTATTTTATATACAGCTTCAGAAAATTCAGAATTAGTTGGATACACTGACAGTGATTGGGCTGGAAGTGTAGATGATCGGAAGAGCACTTCCGGTTATATTTTTCATATGGGTTCAGGAGCCATTTCATGGGCTTCTAAGAAACAGCCTATTGTAGCATTGTCTACAGCAGAGGCAGAATATGTGGCAGCTACAGCAGAAGCGTGTCAAGCAATTTGGATGAGAAGGATGTTGAGAAGTTTGTGCCAAGAACAGGTAAAGGGCACTGTGATTTATTGTGACAATAGCTCAGCTATTGCATTGTCAAAGAATTCTATGTTTCATAAAAGAACAAAGCACATAGACACAAAGTATCATTATATCAGAGAAATGGTGAATAATGGTGAAGTTGTTTTACAGCATTGTAAAACAGAGGAGCAGTATGCAGATATTTTAACTAAACCATTGGGACAAAAGACATTTGAATTTCTAAGAAAATTCCTGGGTATGATGGATAACCCAGCAGCTGACTTTAAAGGGGAGTGTTGAAAATATTAAAGTCACCTGCCAGCCTTGGGCAGTGACAAGAAGAAACAAGTACAAAGGCAAAATTTTCAGCATAGAACAGAGATTTGAGTGCGCACTCGTATTGAAGAAGCATGAGAAATCCGTAATGATGAATTCAATTTGATGGGGCGCAACAATGACAAAGAAGGAATAATGGTGATGGGGGCAGAAGAGCCTTGAGAAGAAATGGAGAAAGCCGTAGATCAGAACTACGGAGGAGCAGAACAAATTAAAAACCATTCATTTCGGGCTTTAAAGCCCTCAACAACCAAAGTTATTTTTGAAACAGTGTCTTGTTGATATGGAGCCGTGATGCGATGCGATGCGATCCAATCGAAATCACATATCGCATTAATCAAATGTCTTGCAGATGTGTTGAGTTCCGCAATGGAACATTTTAATATAAACCGAAACCATATAATAAATCGCCCTCCCGTATAGCAGAGGCTCGTGGGTCCACTTGACCACGTGGCGACACCTGAATGGAATCGCAGGAGCACAATCGCAAGGATCAATCGGCGGTCTTTTGTTATGAGCCCCGATTGAAGTCCCGGACCCGATCAGATTATATGCCACAGTTTATTGCGCCATCGCATCCGATTGTTTAATCGCAATCAGAGTTTTGTTGTTTGGTCGCACGATTGTTTAAAGTGCAGACCCGATCCAGTTATATGCCGGAGTTAATAAGTGCCAATCGCATCCGGCGTTTGATCGAAATCGGAAGGTCGGGAGTTTATGTTGCGATCGAAGTTCTGGACCCGACGGCATTATATGTCGGAGTTGATAGTTGGATCGCGCCCGCAATCCAGTCGCAATCGGAACTTCTGAGTTGTGTGCCCCGATTGCTCTTGTTAGTTGTTTGCAATTGCGATGTGGTCCCCACCTTATATGGCGCACATTGTATGTGTTTAATAGTTTTGTTTTAATGTTTTTTTTTGTGCCACATATATAATGTAAAAAAAAGGCCCGCGCGTATCGTATTGAATTCTATTGTTGCATTGCTGTTGACTGTGTGTGAGCCCGCAGGCCAGAGATAACACAGTAAGATCGTAACAGCACTGTGTGTGCGTTTTGAAAGAGAGACAGAGAGTTTGTATTTAAAGAGCACTGCGTCTGTAGCAGTCCATATATGTATTTTGTGAATCCCTCACTGTGAGGAGGAAGAAATTTGTATCATTTTGTTTGAAATAGAAATAGTTTTAAAGCCCTGAAAGCTCTGTCTCCTGTCAATTTTTTTTTAACTTCTCTGTGTTGAGGAGGAGAGTCTATTCTCTTCACTTGAAATTCTCAAAATTTCAACATTGCTATGTATTTTGATTGCGATGTGTGCATCGCGTAGGGCCATAAACAAAGGCCGTGGTGTATGTATGTTCCGCTTGCAGAACTCACCACATCAACAAGACTCTTCTTCCTGTGGGGATCACAGGGGGTTAAAAAAAATACCCGCGTACATTTAAAAATATCTCTGTGTAAGAGAGAAAAGAAAAAAAATAAAGTACTCTATTTTGCCAAAAACAGAGACTGTCTCGAACACAAAATAAAAGACTCTGTTTTTCAAAATGAAACAGGACTGTGTCGATCAAAACAAATCTGAACTCACTGTTCAGCAATTTTAGAAAGCGACTGGGAGTACATAAACTTGGAGAAAAAAATAAAAAGCGGCTCTGCACAGCCACTTTTGAAAGTAACATTTCAACATGCTGGTTCGAGCTATGCAACCAGCTATACCTTTCATTGTTACAATATTTAGTGGTGGTTCCTCCCTTCTCCGAATTGCAGTAGATATTTGGATTGCAGTAGATATTGTTACATAGGAAATAGCCTTACCCGAGAAGTTCACGGATTCATCTAGGACGACTTGATGGCATTATGGCACACCTCTAGTAGCTACAATTTTGGTTCCAGTTTTGCATTTTGAGTCGAGGGTTAGTTCTCAAATTACAAGAGCTCAGTTTCCTTTTAAATTTGTTGTTCATAATCTGCTTCAGGTTTTAAATTTGCTCCTTGAAGGAAGGATTTCACATTCCGCTTCAGGAAGACCACAACCCTAGCTTACACAGATCAGGTTATCTTGTAGGAGACACTCGTTTTCCACTATTTAAATGTTTTTCAAATTTAATCTTCCTATATTATTTTGCTTCTTTGTTGTGCGTATTGTTTACATGCCTAGGTTTTTACTACCTCTTCTTCAGGCTAGCCCACTACCATCACTACCAACAACATGCACGACCTCACCTTACGGGGTTCTTTTAAACTTGTTTCCATGGAAAACTAGAATTTGTAGTTAAGGTTAGAGGCATGGCGCGGTGTTGAAAATTTGAGACAGTTACAGAATATTCTAAGCATAGGGTTTATTGTTTTGTTAACGTATACGTTCTATTTGTAGACCCAAGACTCAAGATCTCTGTTCCATTATTTTGGTATATCAATGCGGGCTCTCATACCATTTCTAGACCTGAGACTCCAAGTCTCTGTTCCAGTTTTTTGGCATATCAATGTTGATTCTCATACTGGAACTTAAGTTTGTAAAAACAATTGTAATTAACTCTGTTTTTCTTGAATCTCTAATTGAGATGTATTATTCGAAAGACTGTCTGAAATGAATAATTTTGCTGAAATATTACCTTTTACAATAATTACAGTTGTTATGGAATGAAAATAAACAACGAGTCCCATCTTCGCTACTTTTTGTTTCTTAATTAAATCATATGTATGGAAAGGTTAAAGATAGGAATTCAGATTGTTTATGCATTGTCTCTGTGTAAAGATATATGAATAAATATATGATCTCTGTTATGGTTATTGTGCATTTACCTTGTATTGACTTATGGTTATCTATTTTAGTAATGTAAAATATGTTTTGGTAATATAAAATATTAATTAGGCCAATAGGCCTCTCTTTTCTTTTCTTTTTCTTTCTTTCTTTCTTTATGAAATAGTTCACCACCGACTTTCATTCACCATTTACCTCTATGATGACATGTTCTCTTGCCAAAATTTGATTTCCTCGAGTATGTTGTACTAGTTATGCAACCTGCAGAGTGGTGGCACCGTTGGAATCGCAAATTCAGCCACATGTGCACACAATTATTATGATGTGATGAGTGTGGCGAAATTATCTAATCAATCACGTCAAAGGAAATAATGATAAATAGACAAGGGCATATGTTATTAAATATGTGATTAAGTGCAGGGAAAACGTATAAGTGACGTTTGTTTTTAAATAATAAATTATTGGAAACATATATTTCATTTTAATAAAATAATTATATATTTATCTGTGGTGAATCCTTGGACAGCCTCTGTGGACCGTTTGTCAACATATTTCTCATAATCCTTTACAAAGTCATAATCATTTACAAAGTCTTCGAACAATTTTTAATAAATTATTGGAAACATATTATTTATTTTAATAAAATATATATATATATATATATATATATATATATATATATATATATATATATATGTGCGGTGAATCCTTGGACAGCCTCTCCAGACCGTTTGTCAACATATTATTCATAATCATTTACAGAGTCTTCAAGCAATTTTGTAACGACTAAAATAAAGTGACAGACAACCAAAAGTGAGAATAAAATGTATCCTCTTCTTCTTGGTTTATTTTGAAAATAAATAATAACTCAAAAGTGAAAACCAATAAAACAAAGTGAGAGACAATCAAAAGTGAGAATAGAATAAAATGTATCAACTTTTTATTTATTTTGAAAATAAATAATAACTCTTAAAAGTGAAAATAAAATGTATCATCCTTTTGTTTATTTTGAAAATAAATAATAACTCTTAAAAGTGAGAATAAAACGTATCACTTTTTATTTATTTTCAAAATAAATAATATTCCTCATGTTTTTATTTATTTTGAAAATAAATAATATATATATATATATATATATATATATATATATATATATATATAAACAAATTTTAATTGGAAATATATTAAATTTTAAATTAAAATTAAATTTGAAATTAGGTATACTCACCAAGATATATATGACAGTCCAAAAAAGAATATTTAATTAGAAATATATTAAATTTTAAATTAAAATTAAATTTGAAATTAGGTATACTCACCAAGATATATATGACAACCCAAAATAACATTTTAATTGGAAATATATTAAATTTTAAATTAAAATTAAACTGACAAACCAAAATAACATTTTAATTGGAAATATATTAAACTTTAAAATAAAATTAAATCTGAGATTAAGTATATTCACCAAGCTATAACATCTTAATTGGAAATATATTAAATTTAAAATTTAAAATTAAATTTATGACAACCCAAAATAACACAAATTATATGACAATCCAAAATAACACAAATTTTAATTAGAAATATATTAAATTTAAGATTGGGTATACTCACCAAAATATATGACATAATAAGTGAAATAGAAATATATTAAATTTCAAATATATAACATGATAAGTGAAATGGAAATATATTAAATTTCAAATTTAATATTAAGTATACTCACAAAAATATATGAGACAATAACTTTGTCATAATTGAAATGGGAATATATTAAATTTCAAATTAAATTTAAGATTAGATATACTCACCAAAATATATGACACAATAACTGAAATCAATTCTTTATAAGATTAGATATATTCACCAAAATATATGACACAATAACTAAAATCAATTCTTTAATGTTACTTATCCAATTAGAAATAGTTAAAAGTCAAATTACATGGCATAGATATAAGTTAAGAGTTAAATTATATTAAATTTGATTCCCATAGTAATTTTATACCAAGCTTTTGTGCTTGTTATTCACTCAGAGATAATTAAAAGTCAAATGACATGGTATAGTTATAAATTGAGAGTTAAATTATATTAAATTTTAATTAATTTTATTCTTGTAGTAATTTTATAGACATAGTTAAAAGTTGAGAGTTAAATTATATTGAATTTTAATTAATTTTATTCCGGTAGTAATTTTATAGAAATAGTTAAAAGTTGAGAGTTAAATTATATTGAATTTTAATTGATTTTATTCTCGTAGTAATTTTGTTACTTTTATTTTTTAATTTATTTAATATATATGATTTTTTAATTAATTAATATTGATGACACTTAATTGTCTCCCATATATATGTCTTTTAATTTTATTTATTGAATATAAAAATATTGTTTTAAATGTAAAATTCACACAACACTTAACACTGGTACCTCCAACCCTATTCATGGCCTTCATGGCTAAGATAGATTTTGTTCATGGCTCTGCTAGAAAATCTCTGCAATCTGGAATTCTGCAACTCCATAGTCTACATCTTTACAATTTGCTTCACAAGTTTACCTCTCTTTGATCGCCTCAGTACCTTACTTCTTGGCATGGCGACTTAACACAGCTATTACAATTTTGCTTCTCCGTGGCTCCATTCCGGTGTGCAAGCATAATATAAATTTTCAATTATTAACCTATTTTATTAACACTGTTCAAACTATGGTCACACACTATGCACGAGAGGTTGTTTAGGTGTAAGCATCGGGATGAAACAGTTTTTGTAATCAACCTCTTTTTATTGGCTGCACCATTGAAATCAGCGTTTTTTCTTCTGAAAAAAAAAAAAAGAATTTCAACGCTTTACGGTAATAATACAAGGAAAAAAGACCTATTTTTATTGAGAGGACGCTTGAAACTACAGTTATAGGTCAAAATATTTTTGTTTTATGAACCGTATTGATGCTCGAGTTGCAATGTAGAGAATAAAAAATAATATTTGAATTTCTAATATTATTATTTATGTGCAGATTTATACACTAAAACATATGTAAATTTTTTTACAACTCATTTATATTATACTAAAAATTTGTAACATTATGATAAAATAGAGATAATAGATATCTCAAATAAAATTTAAAATATAAAAAATGGAAATTTTTAATTTGAAATTATTAAATTTACATTAAAACATTTTTATTAAAATTATATAAACAAAAAGTATTTTCAAATTATTAAATCTATATCATTAATGGATTTTTATTTTTAATATAGAAAATGTTTTGGAAATTGTTAATTTCAAATTATTAAATCTATATTAACACATTTTTATTAAAATTATATAAACTAAATATATTTTCAAATTATTAAATCTATATCATTCATGTATTTTTATTTTTATTACATTTTTATAAAAAATGGTAAAAATAGTCCTACATCTCCCACAATACAATTTTCAAAATTTTCAAAATTTATATTAGTGAAGTTAAGTTTATATAGTGAAGTTACGTTTATATTGTGATAGATCAAATAATAAGTTGAAGTGACTTGAAATACTTTTTATCTTCTAGTTTTCTTTAAAAATTATTTGGAAATTTATTAAAATTTACTGTTTAACTAAACATTATAAAATAAAATTAATGTGTGACAACAAAGAGAAGCCACTTCAAATATGTATGCAAAACTTATTTTATTTTATTCATTAAATAACTTAAGCAATGAAACAAATTGTTGATTACTTGTAATGTATAAGTCTCTATTCCTTCAAACAAGGATCCACTTAAAACAATATGAATGGAGCCTCTTACATCATATATGATGAAAATGAATTGGAGCAGGGTATGATCCCATATAATGAAAATGAATTGGAGCAGGGTATGATCCCACCTGAATCATGTTCAAGTATCATTATCTATTGATTTTTTTACTATAAAATGTCATTTATATAGGCTCTCTTTGTCCTTTGCTGGGGTGGTTTTGCTAGATTCTTTTGTTGCAATTCATATGGTTGTAGTGCTGATTTGTTATTTGTAATAAGGGTTTCACTGTGTATTTTTTTCATTTATTTCTTCTTCTTTTTCTTTGTATTTTTCTTGTGAGTGCAATTCAAATGGGGTCCATGTGATTCTTGTCGTTTTTCATGTGCTTTATATACTAGGGGAGACAAAGTAATCTAATTTTATAATTATTGATATTGGTGGTATAAATATTCATTTTTTCCCTTATCTATGATTCATTTTTATTTATAATTATTGTTGATTTCTTCTTCTTATTATTTTTTGTGTAGTAATATACATTGATTTTTTTAATAAATTATGTTTGTTTAAAGCATTTCCATACTAGAGTGATTGTTTTTTTCTTCTATTATTTCTTTTGTGAAATGTCTTTATAGAATCCAATTTTACCTTTGCCTCGTTAGTAATTGCTTAAAGATAGTAATTTTGATTTTGTTAAACTTTAAAAGGTAGTATAAGTCTTTATTTCTTCAGACAATGATCCCCTTGAAACGATTATCAATGGAGCCTCTTGCATCATATATGATGAAAATCAATTGGAGCAGGGTATGATCCCACCTGAATCATGTTCAAGTATCAATATCTATTTCTTTTTTTAATATATAAAATGTCATTTATATAGTATCTCTTTGTCCTTTGCTGTGGTGGGTTTGCTAGATTCTTTTGTTGTAATTCATGTGGTTGTTGTGTTGATGTGTTATTTGTAATAAAGGTTTCACTATGTATTTTTTTCATTTATTTCTTCTTCCTTTTCTTTGTATTTTTCTTGTGAGTGAAATTCAAACGGGGTCCATGAGATGCTTGTGGTTTTTCATGTGCTTTGTATACTAGGTGAGACAAAGTAATCTAATTTTATAATTATTGAAATTGGTGGTATAAATCTTCCTTTTTTCCTTTATATTTTATCTATTTTTATTGATAATTATTGTTAATTTATTCTCCTTATTATTTTTTGTGTAGTAATATACATTGATTTTTTTAATAAATTATGTTTGTTTAATGCATTTCCATAGTGGAGTGATTGTATTTTTCTTCTATGATTTTTTTGTGCAATGTCTTTATAGAATCTAATTTTATCTTTGTCCGGTTAGCAATTGCAACCTTGCATAGTAGAATTGTAAATTTTCAATTTTCTATGCCATTGATAATGTTATTCTAGAATATTGTGAGCATACCTTGTGGAAATATTAGTCCCACATATTATGTTTCGGAATATTGTGCATCGTATGTGAGAAAGGTTTCCAAGATGGGATAGATGTGTCGAATTAAATCATTTTTGTTGCATGTTTTTGTTTCATGTAAAGAAAACATGCCATTCATAATGTTGTATTAATATGATATGTGAAACTTGTGGAAATATTATTTCCACATAGTATGCTTCTCACTATTATGTATGGCATGTAAGAAGCCTTGGAACTAGGTCATAGCTTTTTATTTTTCAATTACTTTGCATATTAGTACTTCCAAGATGGGATAGAGGTCTCTAATTAAATAATTTTTGTTGCATGTTTTTGTTTCATGTAAAGAAAACATGTCATTCACAATGTTGTACTAATATGATATGTGAAACTCCGGGAAATATTATTTCCACATAGTATGCTTCTCACTATTATGTATGGCATGTAAGAAGCGGCCTTGGAAGTGGAGCTTATGCACAAGATGATTATCAATGCCTATGATCATTTCACTTTTTGCATTCAATAATTGACTTTACATATTATGTGTATAAATGGGTGAAGCCTAAAGACACAATTGAATTATATTCAAGGCATATCTTGATGTGTTAAGGTTATTGATGAAAATTATTTAATACCTGCCATGGATGAAATTGAAAGTGTAAATCCTATAGACACAATTGGATTCCTTAGTAGGAAAATTTACCATAAGATATGTTGATTTTTTGGTTTTTATTGATGTTTATGTATTTGACTATAAATTTTTTGTTAATAAGCATGGAATAATTTATTTGTAATTAGGATATGTTTTAGGCAAATTATTGGATATGAGCACAGACTTAGCATAAAATAATTTACCCTGAAAATTTAAAGTTCTTCCAATGACAAAGATAAGGTTGATTCCATTGGACATGCTATTGGAAAGGTTAGTAGAGAGAAGACTCTCAATATTGTTGTAAAGTTAGACTTTGATAGTATAATGCAAAATAAAATTCCACATTTCCTGTTGGTTTGTTAAGTATTTTTATTTTTTAAGGTTCCATGCCACTCTTTGAGAATGAATAGGAACCCTTCCGTATTATAATCAAAGTTGATGGTAAATCAAGGTAAATTAAAAATGGCTTGTATATGAGTTTCTTAAGAAAAGTTTTAACACATCTTATATTGTAGGTGACAAGAAGATCTCATTTCTCACTTGTAAGAAAAGTGTGCATATGAAACCACCACCTGTTTGATATGTATAGAAAAACTATGAGGCTTTCATCATATCAATATTTCAAATATTATTTTAATTGTGTATTACCAACTTAACACAAACATACTAAATAACATAAATCTAATAAAACAACTATTATTTCAAACCAAAGTAATTTTTTTCAATTTAACAATTTCAATTTCAAATAATCCTAGCAACCTCTCTTTGAACCTTTTGAGACAACTACTAGTATATTTATCACAAAACAAAGAAACAAACTTTTACTTAACTCACATATAACAATGACCAGATAACTTTAAGACTTTTCTCACCACATCAACAAAACGTTGAAACTGAATTTAATATTGAAATTCCACTGATTTTATCATGTGAAGCAAGGAAACAAACTTTTACTTAACCCACATATTAAACAATGACCAGATAAATTTAAGACTTTTCTCTCCACATCAACAAAACGTTGAAACTGAGTTTAATATTGAAATTCCACTGATTTTAAGTATTTGAGACTGTGGAAGTCGCCCCTTGACCTTAGTAAAACATGAACCACATGATCAATCGTCAAATTGGTTAAAACTATTTCGAATTCCAGCGCACACCCGCAGAAAAGGTGGAAATTGTGTACCTTCCTTATCCAGCGCCTGAGGATGAGACGGCCATTGAAGTGATATTATTGGTGATAATGTGTTATTCCACTCTCAATCACAATGTCCAATCAGTAAGCTGTCATGATCTTGGTGGAGTTGCGCTCACCCAAAATATTACAAGTGGCCTCGTGTTACACTCAGAACGAGAATCACAGGTGCCATTATTAGACGAGGATCAGATCCACGTGTCCAGCCATTTATGCTTTGTGGCGCACTCGTCAAGGTGAAAGCAAATAAAGTAAAGCTTAAATGCATGGAAAGTGAGGTCACTACTTTCATGCTATCTCATTTTTATGCACCACGGCTTCTGTATTTTGTAATGGGATTCTCTGTTAGCTAATGGCCACACGATACGCATGGCACTGATATTGGAACTGTGAGTTCAAAGAAAATGGGTCACTCACCTCAATTTCAAATTCAAAGAAAATGGGTCACTCACCTCAATTTCAAATTCATCTATCATTATGATATCCTCCGTCAAAAGGGCGAGACAAAGGATTTAAAAAATTCGGGGCATGTCCAATTAAGTAAAGGTCTTACGGTTTGATGATTCCATTGAGTCAGATACCAACTTCTTACGGTTTGATGATTCCATTGAGTCAGATACCAACTTTTGGTAATTTTAGTCTCATGTCATTCCTAATTATAGTAAATAGAGTGCGACATTATTTATAATTTGTAAAGCGGTGGGAAAATATTTAGAATGGTTATTTAAAAAATAAAATAAATTTTATTATTTTCAAACGGTTAGTTTTATTATTGATATAAAAAAATTATTCCATCATTACGTTTAAATAAATTTAATTATTTCAAATAATTTGTTTATATAGTTATTGATAATGAAATGAAGTTTTCTTTTATAATTATATTTTTTTTAAATCATATATTTTTTTAAATCAGTTTCTACACTTATAAGTAATGTTAATCTTAAAAAATAAGAAAACAAATATCATTTATTGGTAATGCTAACCATTAACCAATGGGGGCTTTACTAAAGAAACAATATCTTACAATGTGTATTCATATTGGAGATTTATATTGAGAAAAAATCACATAATATATTGGGATATATAGGGGATAAAAGGTTTTTAGGGGTTAAATAATGTGATTTCTCACATTATTTAGCCTAGATCCATCTTAACTCCGAATCTATCAAGCGCACAGAGGGATCAAATCTGTAGAGGCGCAAACCTCTTTTTTGAGTGCAAAACCTCAGGAAAGGTTTTCACCTCGAGAGATTTGATCCTTCTCGACGTTTGATAGATCCAAAGTTAAGATGGATCTAGATTTTTTTCAGTCGCGTGTGACTAAGGAAAATCTATCGATAATATGAAGAACATATGATTAATTTTATCAATAACTGACAATGTAGAACAATCGATTCATTTTAATTTTAAATTTTCTTAGTTACATAGTTTGTTGAGATGATAAATATTGTAAAATAACTTTAATGATGAAATAAAATATTTGAATGCAAAGTGACAATGTGAATAATAAGAATGTAGTCAATTAGAAATAGCCTTCATTGTGATCAATCTCAAACTATTTTCCTCTACTATTCTTATTGTCACCCTTTTTGTCATCTTTCCATATCGATTATATGAAAAAGACAGTAGAAATCATAAATCATAAACAATTTAAATATTTAGCTCGAGTTGTTGTAATAAACATCATACCTTGTCTCTCTTGCTCTCCAATATTATTAGGTTTAATTACTATAAGACAAAATTTTTCTACATTGTAAATATTAACACAAAATTGTTCTACATTGTAAATATTTTTTTGTGCTTACAATGAAATCAATGCACACTATTATTCCAATGAATTTAAAACTAATGTACCATCATACATCCAATTACATCAAATTAGAAATCAACATATACACTGAAATCAATGCATTTAATGCAATAAATCAAATAATATTAGAAAAAACATCTACACAAAAATCAATGCATCTAATCCAAGTAATAAAATAGGATTAAAAATCAACATCTACACTCAAACCAATGCATCTAGTGCAAGCAACAAAATATGATTAGAAACCAACATATACACTAAAATCAATGCATCTAGTGCAAGAAATCAAATAGGATTATAAATCACCATCTACACTGAAATGAATGCATTTAGTGCAAGAAATAAAATAGAATTAGAAATCATCTACATTGAAATCAAGGCGTCTAGTGTAAGTAATCAAATATCATTAGAAATCAAAATCTACGCAAAAATCAATGAATCTAGTGCAAGCAATCAAATAGGATTAGATATCACCATCTACATTGAAATGAATGCATCTATTGTAAGAAATATTCTTCCCTCTCTACCCCCTCCACACACACACACACACACACACACAGAGATATATATATATATCTGTGTGTGTGTGTGTGTGTGTGTGTCTCCATCTCTCCTTATTTGTCTCTTTATCTCACCCCCACAAACACACACTCTCTCACTCCATATTTATCAATCTCTCAGTCCCTCCTTCCCTGTCTCCATTTATATCTTCTTTGTCTTCACCTTCCATCTATATCTCTATATCCCTTTGACTTTCTATATCAACCCTAAAACATACACCCTCATTCTCCAATATATCTATTTATCACTCCCTCCTCTCCCTCCCTCCCTCTCTCTTCCCCTTCCCTCCCTCTCCCCTGCTTTTATCTCTCTTTCCTCATGCTATCCGCTCTCACTCTCCCTCCATCTTCCTTATCACTCCTCTCTCTCTCCAACTTTCACTCTCTATGTATTTCTTCTTACCTCCCTCTCTCTCCCCCTCCATCTCCATCTCTCTTTCCCTACCCGTCTCCACTCTTTCTCTTACTTTCTCTCCCAACTCTCTTTCTCTCTCTCTCTCTCTCTCTCTCTCTCTCTTCACCTTCTAACTTTGTCACTATATGCCTCTCTCTCTCTCCTTCTTCCCCCCATTCTCTCCATCTCTTCTTCTTTGTCTCTTTATATCACCCCCAAACATACACACACTCTCTCTATATCTCCCTTGTCACTCCCTCTCTCTCTCCACTTGTTACGCTCTATGTCTTTCTTCTTCCCTACCTCTCTCCCCATCCAGTTCCATATCTCTATTCATCTCTCTCTCCCCCTCAAACTCCATGTCTATATCCCTTTGTCTCTCCCCATCCATCTCCATCTCTCTATCCCTCCCTCTCTCCTCCTCTCTCTCAAGTCCCCTTTCCTTTCCTTCCTCACTCTCCCTTTCTCTCCTACCTCCCTCTCTCTTCCCCCATCACTCTATCTTTCTCTCCAACTATGTTACTATATCACTCCCTTTCTTCTTCTCTCCTCCTCCAACTCAGTCTTTCTATCCCTCCCTCCTTCTCCCTCCCTCTCTCCTTCTCTCTCTCCCACCTCCATATTTATGTCTCCCTCTCCCTCTCTTAACCTTTTCTACCTCTCTCTCTCTCTCTCTCTCTCTCTCTCTCTCTCTCTCTCTCTCTGATCTCTCCCTTGTCACTGCCTTTATTTCTCCACCTCTATCATATGTCCTTCTTTGCTCTTCCCTCCCATATATATCTAGAATTTATATATATATATATATAACAAATTTAATATTGTGTTAATGTAAATTTAATAATTATAATATTATAATATATTAATATCAATATTATATTTAGTAATAATAATAACAATAATATTAATATTAATATTAATATTTTAATGTTAATGTTAAAGTTAATAATGTTTTTTTTTGCATTGTATTATTATTAATTTGGTCAATGGTATTTGGTCCATAGCCTTCAAATATAATTAGATGTTGATTTCTACTCCTATTTGATATTTTTTATTTTATTTACCTTACATTTTTATATGTTTTCTTATGTATGGTATTTGGCCCATGGTATTCAGCCCATAGTATTAATAATAAGGTGTGCCATGGTATTTGGCCCATAGTTTTCACCTAAATACAACTTATTTTTGAGTTTTTGTAAATATAAAGAGGTGGTATTTGGCCCATGGTATTCAACCCAAGGTATTAAAAATAAGGTGTCCCATGGTATTTGGCCCATAGGCTTAAATAAAACTTAAAGAGGTTTATGAGGTAAATATCAAAATATTAATCTGAATATTAGAATTAATAATGATAATAATAATATTAATATTTTGAAATTAACATTATGGTTAGTAATGTTTTTTTGGCATGGTATTAATAATATTAATATTTGGCCCATTGTATTTGCTCAGAGGCTTCACCTAAATAAAACCTCTTTTTTGAGTGTTCCTAAATATAACTAGGATTATGGAGTAAATATAACTAGCAATTGCACCTAATGTTGCAAAGGAAACGCCGTAAGGAATATGGTAGAATGAAATTAGTTGTAATTATTTTGATATATATATGTCATTGGATATATGTATACAGAATATATGATGTTTGAAATAGACATTGCATTTTCATTGTTGAAAAGAAATTTATATTATAATGTCATTGGAGATATGTATATAGATTGTATAATGTTTGAAATGGAGATTGCTTTTTAATGGTTGAAAAGTAATATGGAAATTTATTTCTATTACGTGAAATGTGTAGAATGTACAATCTTTGAAATGTAATTTTGAAGAGTTTGCAATTGTAGAAATGTACATTGCATGTTAGTATTTTGCAATGGAATTGTATTTTTTATAAAAGACGACAAGTATATCATGAAGAGGATGATTGATGCTGAGGTTGGTGAAGAGGGAGGAGATACGCTGATGTAGTAAGGAACCTGCAAAGAATTTTTTTTTTTGAGAAATTAGAGGAATATATATTTATATGGAAATGTAAAATAACTTGTTCAAGTTGACTTCAATGAGGTTTTGTGTGAATTATATTGTAGAGAAATTATAATGATTGAAATTGAAGTTACCTGTAATATATGAATGGAAACGTTCAGTCGTAGACGCAGGTCGATCGATGGCAGACTGAACACCATTGGAGATTAATTCGGAATTGCAGATGCCTATTTCTTGATTGCCATTCTGCTCTTGCTTTTCTCAATTTATCTCGTTCGTGTATGTGGATGATACGTTTGATACTGGATTTTATTTTAATTAATAAATCCATCGTTGGTCGCAGTCTGTATAGTGGTACATTTGGATTTCTGACTGGCAGGAATCTTTTCTGTATCTCCTGCAATGAATGAATTGTTGCATCTATTTCTGTGATGTAGTTATGTAATTGCGATATGAGGGAGTCCATCTGTTCTGTTTCAAAACAAAGAAACTGTTAGATGAAAATAAGTAAGCATTAAATCAAGAATGTATATTTTAAATCATATATTAACAATTAGTGAATTAGGTTAATGTTAGTAGGTAGAAATGTTGTGTTTTTAAAATTTTATAGAGTTGATAATAGTTGAAAACCTTTTAGATATGCTATATATGGAATGCAGTGGTTTTGTAGCTGTGATATCTTTGAGTTGATATGTTCTGTTTGAAAAGATAGAAAATGTTAGAAGGAAATAGCTGAGAAATATAAAGCAGATGTAATAATGTAAAATATGTATTGATAATGAGTGAATTAAATTTTGGTAATAGGTAGAAATTATACTCTATGAAAGAAATATGGAGTTGATGATATGGGAACCTTTTGGAGATGTTAACATATGGAATGGAGTTGGTCGTCTGTAGGAGACATTGAACAGAGACGTTCTTCTGCTTGTTTTCTGCGAGCAATATTTTTGTTGTCTTTCAGTTTCATGAAACGGTCGAAACTGAATGCAGGGCAAATTCGGAGATTCTGTAGTGAAGGGACTCTTGAAATTGCTGTAAATGTGAGGCCTTGTCGTTCAGTTTTTCCAATGTCTATCATTGCTTGTGGCAGAGTCATACCTTGAGATTTATGTATAGTTAAAGCCCAAGCCATTTTGAGTGGAATTTGTGTGCGACCATTTCTTTTTATTGCAGGAATCGGTAAGTGAGTGGGGTTTGTTTCATCCCAAGCAGGGCCGATGTATTTTGGAAATTGAACGACTACAAATGTTGGAAGCTGTGGAGGTGAAGTTGCTTCTTTGTAGAAGATGGATATGATTTCCTCGAGGGAACCATTAACAAGCCCTGCTGAAACCCAAAGGTTGGAAGTCAACATTACTTTTTGTCCTTTGCAAAGGTATACAATTCGCTGTAATTGCTCTTCTTCTGAAGAGAATGTAGAGTATGTGTTGTCGTCCTCTGCGATTGATCTTGCAACTGGAGTGTTTAAAGATTTGATCATTTGCTTGTTGTGATCCAATGTTTGAGCGTTTGTTGGAAATAGATGTATAGAATCATGGAAGGACTGTATTTCAGCTGCAGACAAGAAAGAGTATGTTCGTGTCATAAGGATGTTGTAGTCCTCAATTGTTGGATTTGCATTTCTAATGTTTTGGAGGACGTTTCTGAAAAGAACCTGAGCACTGCTTTGACCTTGTTGACGAAATATTTTGTCCAATGTGATGACTGTCGTGAATGTGTTCCACAATGCGGTTCCATGACTTGTCCCTGCATATAGTGGTATGTCTTGGACGGGTGGTAACTGGCCCAGATCACCAACTAATATAATCGAGCAACCGCCGAACGGGAAGTTTATTTTTAATGGAAATGCCTCACGAAGCCGTTGATCAACCTGGTGAAGAAGCTTAGGTCCTATGAAGCTCATTTCATCGATTAATATGTACCTAATATGCTTTAGCTCTTCTTGAAATTTTGCAAGAGCACTGCCTTCTAATGGTGTAAGATCTTTTATTGGAAGATGGAGAGCAGAATGGATTGTCGATGCTTGTATGTTGAATGCTGCAACACCTGTAGGGGCTAGGAGCATGATTGGTGAAGATTCTGAGCCAGCAAGTGCTATGAGCATTTCTCTGATGCAATTTATAAGAAGGGATTTCCCAGTTCCAGCAGTGCCTTGTATTATCATTCGCAGAGCAGGTAAGATATCCTTTTTAATGGAGTGAGCACGAATAATATCCAGAGCTTTTTTTTGCATTGAAGATAATGAGCTGAGGGACAGCAGAGTATCTGTATTTTTTTGAATAATGCGATGGACAGAGCGAGTATTTTCAATGAATTGTGCGCCTATTTCTTGGAGATGCAATGGAATAGTTGTATCATTCCAGTTATGGCTATCATCCAAACCACGAAGACCAAGCATTTGAATGTCTTTTATGAGTAGTTCATCTGTAGGGTACAACTGAGAGAGTAATTCCCATTCGTTTAGGTCCATCGTTTCTGGAGGATGGAATTCTTCTGTAGTTGTGTTGTCATTTGCAGGAGGATCGATATCAGATAGTGTCCGGTGTTGATGCCACGGTTTGTAAAATGGACGAAATGCTTCCCAATTTCTGATAAATTCTTCAGTAGAATTTCCTATGTCACTCGCGATATGGCGAAATGGTTTGTAAAGCATAAGTTCAACTCTACAAAAGTCACCATAAGAAGAGTTGGTCGTTGATGGAATTGAGGAATAGCGTGGTATGATACGAAGAATTGCTTGTTGGGGTCTTTGTTTCCATTTGTTTGTCTTACGACGGGGATCATATGACCATGATCTTGCTGTTTCTATAAGTGATGTGGATTCTAAGGGAGATGGTCGATAGATGTATGTATCTATGAAGTGTGGTGATGGAGGAGCGGTGGTGTTATTCTCTGGGAGGCGCATATAGATTTGTTGGCTTACATTTAAAGGGAAGAAGGAGCGACTGCACAATGTTAGTGGTAATTTCTGTATCATATGACAGGTTTCTTGTGCTCCTATGTCACGATCAACAAGAGTTTCTGCAAGGAATTTTCGGAATGCAGATGTTGCTGGGTCAAGATTGGGTGAAGCGAGTACAATTCTACGTAGCATGTCATGGAATGTTTCGGATTTTTTTTCTACTTTGGATGCATATTTTGCAATATATTTCTGAACAGCGTGGATTGAGAGTACTGGTTGGCAATCAATGTTCGCCCGCCAGATAGATAGGATGGTAGGGTTATGGGTATTTAGTCGATCATCATTGCGAGCGGGAGTGTATGTTTTTTGGCCATTGGAGTCAATGAACAAGGAGGAATGTGAATGTAATTTCCAAGGTTCTTTATAGCGGCATTCGAATGAGGAGCCTTTTTTCCTCAAGCATGTGTTTTTGGTGCATTTTGTGTGCCTTTCAATGCAATTGATAAGTTGGACATAATCATTGAAAGGATTGTTTCTAAGAATATCTGACGTAGACAATAAGCAAGGGTCTTCTACATTTGTTTGAGAAATTGGTTGGGTAGAAATTGTAGAAAGACGAGGGTTCCAAGCTGATATGTATTTGTCAAAGAATTGTTTAGCACGATCAACGGCTTCTATGTTATCCCAATTAAGAGTCTCCATATCAGGTGCATTTTGTATCCAGAGGAAGCCATGGATGTGCGTTGATCCTCTATGTTGCCATTCATACCTGCGAAGGATGTTTTTTTTTTTAGAAAATTTTGAAATAGAAGGAGCTTGATGTATAGGGAATTATGGAAGTAATGTGGTAGAGTAGATACCAGTACCAGTAGTCTTTTGTTTGCAAGTGTTTCTCCAATATAACTTCATGAAATATTGTGAATCTATGGTGCATATATAGTGATGTTAAGTGGGGGTTAGAGAATATTATCATTTCTCCATTTGTGTTGTACTGCAACATGAGGAGGTGGAATCCTTGGCATGATTGCATGAAGATCAGGCCATTTTGTATCAGCTGCACTTAATGTGAAGAAGAACGTTGGGCAACCGAGTTGAGATATCATGTCTGTCAGTTCATTTTTAGCTTTGTGCCAAAAATATCTTGTGCCACGTAGAGAGCTACCGAAGCGCATTACTTGTTCTGCCAATTTTTCGTCTGGAAATTGTTGTAATCGAATGTTCAATTCTTGGATTGATGTTGGGAATCCATCTCCAATGTTTTTTTTTTACAAAGAAGGATATTGTTGCTTGACTGCGATAACACATCATCAGATTGTATATGTAGTAGCGGAAGCGAGGGTGCTTGCCAAATCTGTTATCGTGGTAATGCAGAAGATGAAGTGCGTATTTATGTAATTGCACTGTCTTTATTCTTGGTTGATTAGGTAGTGCAGCTCCTGTGGGGAATAGCGTTGGGAAAGCCATAGAGAGTAGACCTTTTGTGTTGTATTCATTGATTGGGGATAAGATTATTGGTGGCCATTGGATTTTAGTAGCAGAATGGTGGTTGTATGATTGTAAATAATGTCGTATTTCTTGGATTTCTGTATTTCTATTAGGTATAGTTGCAATGAATGATGATGTATGGTGTGGGTATTGGTCTATGGAATCTTCAGTAAGGGAAATTGGTGTTTCGATTGACAGTTGGGAAGTTGGATCTGTGGTATTGAAATGGTGAAGGGATGAGGAGATATCAGTTGGGAGTTCTGGTAAGGATGATAGTGCATTGTTATCAATGCAAGCATTCCTATAATGAGATCATTCAATTTGTATTCTAATGCGGCGAGAACTAGATGTCTCTACTTACAATGCGGTCATAAACAGCGGTCATTACTTTGACGGAGTAATGATTAAAATATCCAGAGTCTTCAACACGGCGTGGCAACATGCATGTTCTCTGCAGCAATGTCTTGCGGAAAACGGTGTGTGTCGGTGTATTTATATTGGCCACCACGTGCATGTGTTACTTGGATGATAGGGTTAACCCTAGCAATAAGAATTTATTCTATTTGTGAAAGAGCAGCCAGGACAGGTGGTTGAGGACCAGGGTCCATGTTATTTGATAATGAGAAACGATGAATGTTTTTTTCAGACATGCATCTGTAGCAACAATAGATTTGGTTCGACATGCGGATATGGATTCCAAGATAGGATTCAAGACAAATGGAGCATGGTGATTTAGGTGCAAGCCTATCAATTCTTGCACGGAATTCACGTTGTGCATCATTAGTATGAACGTTGTTGAAAGCATGTGTAATGGATGGAGGGGTTGAATGAGGTATGGATGAATTTGTTTGAGCATCATTATTATGAGCATCGTCGAAAGCATGTGGAATGGAGTGTGGTGGCGAATGAGCTGTGGATGAATTTGGTAGAGTGGTTTGATGAGAATATGGTAGACTTGTAAATTGGGAAAGAGAATTGTTTTCGAAGTGAGAATTGTTTGATGGAAATTGTGAATTTCCATCGTATGTTCTTGACGATGAATTTTGACTTTTCTTTTGCCTTTTGTTTGTTTGGGAATCTTTGAGGGCTTTTTTAGCATGATAAGTTGCATGTCGACGTGCATTTATTTGTTCTTTATTTGCTGCATAGTATCTTCGTGTGCGTTCATCATTAGAAGTAGTAGACATTCCGACAAGTTAATGCACCTACATGAAAGAGAGATGGAGTGACAATGTTAGTTGGAAAGAGAACAACCATGTTATTGTATGGAAGGGGAAAAAATAAATTGAAGCCTGCAATTTTTTTTTGTTAATATGTTATTAGAAAAACATGTTTGAAATGAGGTTTTAGTAATTTCTAGCTATAGAGGAAGATAATAAGATGTGTAACGTGTTGATAACAATATGTTTGAGATTATATTTAAGTATTTTAGAGATGTATATGAATGTAATTGGATATGTAATGTGTAAAGTTGGTTGATTTGTTAGTAGGGAAAAAGTTAAAGTATTGTGAATTACCTTAAATGAAATTACATACAATTATATGTTTTGTTGGAAAAAATATGAGTAAAGAATAAGAGATATATTTGGAAAGGCATATAAAATAATATTGTTTATAAACGTATTTTTAAAATAATATAATACAAATTAGGAATAACGCAAGAGTAATTGTAATCATATTTATCTATGATATTGAGATTTCATTGATTTCTTGAAGGATGTTGTTGCATTTTGTTGAGAATTGCAAGCTCTCTTCTTTGATGATAACACATTTCAAGTGTGGTATGTCTCTAAATTTTTCTGTCTTCACTGATAGTGTGAAGATGTGGTCTGTCCAGAGTGCTTTGGAGACAATTTCCTTTATTACATCAGGATCCTCGGATAACCAATAGAAGTCCTTTGAATTAACTCCAATAATTGTAGATGTTGTGTCTTCAAAAGAAACTGTTGAAAGCAACTGACCAGTGTGATCTTGTACATCTATCTTTAGTAAGTATTTGTAATCACAGACAGTTACTTCCGTGTTGCATTTAGGGCAATACCACGTGTTTGCATTCTTTGGAATAAGTTTCATAATGCATTTTTTCTTATCAACAATAGATGGGCATGATAGGTAGTACAAATTTTCCATCCATACTTTTGTTATTGTTCCCTTGACTTGGTAGAATGCAAGTATATCTGAGGACTCGATATTGTAAATATCCGCAATCATTATTTTTTTGGGTTGATGGCCAAAATAAGGTGAATATCTTTTTGTCAGTGGTGTAGAAATTGTAGTGGAACCTTCTTCTCTAAACCATGACTTTAGGATATTAGCCTCTTCAATGTCAGGATCTACAAGAATAATCGATCTTGTTGTAGTACCGACATTTTTCCCATTAAATTCAGCAACACGAGCGGACTTGATTGCTATGATGGGATTATTTCTTGTAGCACATAAGTTGGAAATTTCTTTTGATACTCCATCAAAATTACCTCCCCAAAAGATTGCATCCATGTTATATCCAGACATGTCTTGAAGATTTACTGTTTGTTTCGTAACTTCTGAGCCGTCTTTTCTATGTATGGTGCATGGATTGGAAATGCTAGTAGCAATACCAAGAACATCAACAATGGAGTTCACGTTTGTTGTTCTGATATCATTGATTAATTTTATATTGAAATGCACCGTTGGGTTGGATATTTTTTCGTTGGCAACATGATCTATGGTAGATGTAGCATTTAACAAGATTTCCCACTCATTTTTTAAGTGGTTGTATTGTTTATTAGCCATTTTCACATTGCCTTTTGAGACAATGTACATATTTCCAACTTGGATTTTATCAAAGAAAGAATCGGCAACATTGTTGAAACACGTAATGTGTATTTCCCCACCTTCTGTATCGTAGAGGTCGAAGCCAAACACTTTACCAGGACCATATTGATTTTGAAATTGTCGAAGAGGTGTCTTTCTTTGAACATATCCTTTTATGCACCAGTTTGAATGGTAAGGGTTTATTGCTTTGATTGGAATTTGGACTGCTATAGTGGATGCAGTAGGAATGTCTGAAATGGTGCAGTGCCTTTTCGACGAAGGTTGTTGTTTCGATGACGACGGATCTTCTTCTTGAGAAGTGATGGGGATACTCAAATTTTTTGGAATACCAAATAAAGGTGCAGATGTAGTACAAATTTCAAAGTCTAGTAGGGTTATAGACCTACATGGTAAATGATAGTAATAAGAGCAATTGTTAGAGTGAAAAGTGTTATGAAGGAAATATGTAAAGTTTAAGTAAAAATTTTGTAACAAACTTACATTGATGGACCAATAGTTGACGTAGTCCAATTTTTGACATGTATAATTGAACCTTTCTGAAGCAAGCTTCTTTCAATGAGGTCATTGTAAGTTATTGGAAGCATAAGGTGCTTCATATGTGTGCCATCAGAGATGGTAGTGCGGTATCGTACTATTGAGTTTTGCATTGATGCAATACGTTCAAGTTCAACGATTTGTAAAAATGGTTGAATATCGCTTTTCCCCGAGAGCATGGAGGAAATAGCATTTTCAGTAAGATTTTTTGCCATTTTCTGAAAAGGAAGATAAAAGAATAATTAAAATTGTTTACATGTCATTTTCAGTTAGATGTATAATTACGATTCCTATAGAACTACATGAGAAGTTAAAGAGAGCCGAAGTGGACCATTATTAGGTAGATGTAAGTTAAAAATTAATAATGTATGTGATTTAAAAAAATATGCCTATATGTAAAACTAATGTTTTTCCTAGAAATCATGGATGAAGCTATATTTATTGCTTGAAAAGTTAGTTTTTGTAAATTAATCTAAATTTTAATATATACAAATTATGGATAATTTGTATATAAATATTAGTTAAATTAAAACTAATGATTATGTTGAATATAAAAACTCAATCATAAAAATGTTGATGGTGTTAGAAAGAATGTTGTACAATACATAGGAAAATAGTATTTCTTCAGTTTATTAATATGAAACTGTAATTATTATTGAAACTGTCAAAATAAAATTTAGATTAAGTAATTCAGCTTCTTGATGGACCTTAAGGATAACAGAAAACTTAATCCAAATCTTAAAGAGTACAATAATAAAGATAAATGTTAAAGCTATGTTTTAAAATGATAGCTTATTTTACGAATTTGGCATATAAAATGTTAAATGATGAAAACAAAACAGGTTTTTGACATTATAAAAATGTATGAGGTGAGTGTTTTGTCATCAATTCATGTAATGGGAAATGTCTATTTCAACTATCATGTCTATGTATAAAATTGAAATTTTGACCAAACTATCATAATATTTCTGCGAAATATAGTATTCTCTCTAATGTAGTAATACTTCGGCAATTTGAAGAGATTCATGTCTATATAACGAAGTAAAAATTAAAGATTATGTCTGAATTTTAACTTATATTTAAACAACCATGTTCTTGACCATTACACGCCGTAAGATTCTTCAAGAGATCCAATATTTGCTAAGAAAGATATATGTAGTGATTTTCTTCAATTTTAGTAAAGGTAGGAGACTTAAGTTCCCCCAAAAGACATCAATGTTTTCTATATTAATTCAGCTATATGATCTTTCCATGTGCAGGGGTGCCAACGTACATGTAGATAATGGAGTGCCTTATGGGGACCAAAAAATATCTTCCAGATAAGGCCAGCTGATTCAACCTTGCATTATCTTAGAGGAATCATCACCACTATTAGCAAAAAGATAAAATGGTGGAAGATTGAGGTGCAACATCTAACTATCTAAAATAAATTTTCCATGCTACCTGTCATATGCCCTATATAGAGTTTCAAGCTCTATGATGTACTCATTAATACTTATGTATTTGATTTTACACTTTGGCTTACAAAAGCCTTGGCCATTGGCATGATGGCCCAATGAAAATTGGGGTTCCCCGAAACATTGATGCCTCAACAATGCAAACAAACAAGGTTTCTAACTTGATGCATGTTTGAGCAGAGGCAAGGTGCAGGGGAGGACGACCATCTAATAATTCCATTTAGTTGTATTATGCGTTAGAATTTATGAATTATAGTATATAATATTATAGGGCTATTTGAGGAACCTATAACAAGAAGTGCCATACAGTTTATTTTTATGCTAGAGTGACCATTCTGGATTGAGCAGAGGAGAAAATAAAAGATAAAGTGGCCCAAGTAATAGAGAATGGAGACAGCAAACCACTTTTCAGTGAAGGCATTTCACCCAGCTTCCTATGTTCCCTAAGAAACTACCTTGTGATTGTAGATAGAAGCATAGAACATTGGAAATAGATAGAAAATTTCAATGGCATAGGTGATACACTTGCATGTTATAAAAATTATTTAATTCATTCATAAAACAGGAAGAGCTAAAAATTCAAAGTTGTCTATACGGTTCATATGAATAAGAACATGGATACAGAGTTCTTGGGGTGGGTAGCAGAAACACATCTTGAATGGGCTCTCAAGTCTATCCAGAAAAAGAAACACATCCTCCTGGAGAAACCCCTTCTTTGTCGTAGAGAAGAGCTTAAGCACATGATCATGGGGCTGCCAACACAAATGGTCTTCAACTTATGGATTCCACCATGTGGATGCACTATCCTAGGACTCATAAAATGAAACAACTGCTGGAGAATCCAGACCTGTTTGGAAACTTGAAATCAGTTAGTATTCAATCCAGGTTGATCATGAAGAAACTAGGGCTGAAAAGATAGGAAAGATTTGTTGTTTTTCTTTCCCTTTTGATGTTTTTCATTAGTTATGGTATTTGCTTGTGATATGCATATGGTATTTTCAGAATCTGTAATCAACATAAATTTTGATTGGGATATGGATATGGTATTTTCAGAATCTGCAATCAACATAAATTCAATATATTGAGCTTCCTATGTTTATTTCCAGATCCACAGCAATTTTCCATACTGTAGTGGTGGTGACTTTCTCACAAAAGACATAAGCAGTCAAATGTCCTTGTAAGCCTCATTGTTTTAATGACCCCTTCTCTATAGTCTTTGCTAAAGCCTGCAAGTGATTAGCATTGCATCTGTGTTAAAATTAAAATATTTTAGGAATCTGCCATCCAAATAACAATACCTTATTTTATTTTAACAAGTTTGATATTAACCAATCTCGCCCATGGCTATTAAAATCAATAACCTGTTAAGCCTCTTTGTTTTTATGATCCCCTCGCTATTGTCTTTGTTAAAAACCGGAAGTGATTATCATTACAGAGTGATTGTCACAGGCTTTGACCATTCCGCCCTGCAGTTGAAAATTATTTCTGGGCTGTTTCATTAATATCTCCCGCTATTAACACTAATCCCCATTTTTCTCCTCATAACTATTAACACTAATCCTTGTTTATAAACTATCTTCATCCCCAGGTTACCCGAGAATTAGAGAATATTTGGGATTTTTCTAGACAATAATGTGATTAACAGATTTCAAAATATTCCCCAATTTAAAATCCCAATATCTTTAGAACTTCAGCAATTTGAAGAGATTCATGTCTACACTGCAAATTAAAGAGGTAAAGACTATATCTAGATTTTAACTTATAACATTTAAACAGCCATGTTCTTGACCATTAAACCCTACTGAACTATGGCATGTTCTTGAATCTTTACCATTAAACCCTACTGAGTTATAGAATGACTCAATAGTAGAGCCCTTGCCTAGGATTCACATCTCTTATTGTCACTCAAAGGCATTCTAAACCACAAACTCTGTTTTCTAAACAGATGTCACTACCTATTTGTTTTCGTCTTTCATTAAGCTCCATTCAAAGAAGATTAGGACACATGATCTTTGTCGTAGAAGAGCTTGACATGATCATCGAGGCCTGCAACACAAATGGTCTTCAACTTATGGATTCCACCATGTGGATGCACTATCCTAGGACTCATAAAATGAAACAACTGCTGGAGAATCCAGACCTGTATTCAATCCAGGTTGATCATGAAGAAACTAGGGCTGAAAAGATAGGAAAGATTTGTTGTTTTTTTTTCCCTTTTGATGTTTTTCATTAGTTATGGTATTTGCTTGTGATATGCATATGGTATTTTCAGAATCTCTAATCAACATAAATTTTGATTGGGATATGGATATGGTATTTTCAGAATCTGCAATCAACATAAATTCAATATATTGAGCTTCCTATGTTTATTTCCAGATCCACAACAATTTTCCATACTGTAGTGGTGGTGACTTTCTCACAAAAGACATAAGGGTTAAGCCAGATATGGATGCAATGGGAGCACTGGGTGATGCTGGATGGTATGTCATTAGGGCAATCCTGTGGGCTAATGATTACCAGATGCCTCAGAGTGTAGCTGCACTCCCTGGACATGTTGTCAATGGAGCAGGGGTCATTTTGGCTTGTGGGGCTACTTTCCTATGGAAAGATGGGAGAGTTGCAACTATTGAATGTTCGTTTCTCTCTGATATGTTAATGGATATAATCGTCCATGGATCCAGAGGATGTGTGAGCCTGGGTGATTTTGTGATTCCTTATGAGGAGAACTGTGCATCTTTTCCATCGACTGTCAAATTTGCCGGAAAGCTCCATAATGGATGGGATCCGAAGCCTAGTGACCACAATGTCGTGACCACAGTGTCATAAATGAATTGCCTCAGGAGGTTCTTATGGTTCAAGAATTTTCAAGGATGTTTAAGAGTATCCGAGACACTGGAGGGAAACCTGATCCACAGTGGCCTGCCATTACCAGGAAAACTCAGATACTAGTGAATGCTGTAAATACATCTATCAAGAAAGGCTTAATCTCAGTCACTTTGTGAAATATTACCCAGTCAGAGTGTTACAGATTCATGAATTCCGAACAGAGAAATGAACAAAACAGATTAAGAATTCCCCAACTGAAAATTGGATTTATTTGGCTTCGTGATATCATTCAAATTTAAGCAAAGGTGGATAGAATGGAATCAAACATAAAGAGTCACCAACTTTAGGCAGCCACAAGCCTATGTTAAGACTAATAAAATAACAAACTACCTTGAATAGCTTCATCCCAGACAAAGCAGTCAAATGTCCTTGAAAGCCTCATTGTTTTAATGACCCCTTCTCTATAGTCTTTGCTAAAGCCTGCAAGTGATTAGCATTGCATCTCTGTTAAAATTAAAATATTTTAGGAATCTGCCATCCAAATAACAATACCTTATTTTATTTTAACAAGTTTGATATTAACCAATCTCGCCCATGGCTATTAAAATCAATAACCTGTTAAGCCTCTTTGTTTTTATGATCCCCTCGCTATTGTCTTTGTTAAAAGCCGGAAGTGATTATCATTACAGAGTGATTGTCACAGGCTTTGACCATTTCACTTATATTTCAGTTATGTGAAAGAATTATTTCACAACCAGTTCATTAATACTCCTCCGCTATTAACACTAATCCCCTGTTTTACTCCTCCGCTATTAACACTAATCCCCTGTTTTATAAACTATCTTAATCTGGATTGCAGAATTAGAGAATATTTGGGATTTTTCTAGACAATAATGTGATTAACAGATTTCAAAATATTCCCCAATTTACAATCCCAATAACTTTAGAACTTCAGCAATTTGAAGAGATTCATGTCTACACTGCAAATTAAAGAGGTAAAGACTATATCTAGATTTTAACTTATAACATTTAAACATCCATGTTCTTGACCATTAAACCCTACTGAACTATGGCATGTTCTTGAATCTTTACCATTAAACCCTACTGAGTTATAGAATGACTCAATAGTAGAGCCCTTGCCTAGGATTCACATCTCTTATTGTCACTCAAGGCTGTAGTGAAGTGATAGGGTCATAAATTTTGGGGCAGAGCTACTGGTGAAAACCCATCTTTGGGGCATCAACGAAGGGCCTCTTGTGCTTTAAGATTATGCTACAGGTGGAAAAGGAGGAGTAATTATTGGCAGTGCTTATGGAAAGGCATGATTAAATCAGTAAGTTGCAGAAGCATATAAAAGAGTTGGAGGAATCTCAAGCCAATCGTGTCTATATAGCTTCTACTTCTATTGTTTCAGATGTCCCAGCTTCTCAAGGCCCCTCGGAATAGTTGGCTAAAACCTATATAGCTGAGACTGAATTATACAAAATGAAAAAGGTTATACAGTGCTAGTGAGAAGAAATGGAAGAGGTTTAAAATGCAATTATGTACAAAGGAACAATTGTTAAGAATTGTAAAAGAAAATAAGAATAGAGCAATAGTTAAGTAGTAAACAACCTTGGAAGAAAAGAATAAATTGAAAAAAAATTTAAGGGGATAAGTACCTTTAATCAAATTGGCTCATATGGGATGAAATTATATATGAGATAAGAGTTTTCTGGGGGCATATTAGAATTATTGCAGAACAGAACACTTCGCTCATCAAAGATGAATCACTCAAAAAAAAAAAAAGATGCCGAAAGACAAAGATCATAAAAGACAGTTTCATCATCAGGTTTGATTCATTATTTCATTGCTATGGCATGGGAATGCATTCACACTATACATACCAAAAAGAAGGAAAGTATTGTTATGAAAGTGGATTTGAAACTTGTGTTCAGATATATGTTCTGTTCCGGACTTTCAGATTAACTATTTCTTATTTTCTTCCATGTTATACTCATTTAATGTTTAATATATACAAATCTCATATAATGCATAATATCAAATATTTTGCTAACTTAAAAGGAATAGATTTTTTTGGAAACAAGAAATATTACCCACTCAGAGTGTTACAGATTCATGAATTCCGAACAGAGAAATGAACAAAACAGATTTAGAATTCCCCAACTGAAAATTATCAAAATTATTTAATTCATTCATAAAACAGGAAGAGCTAAAAATTCAAAGTTGTCTATACGGTTCATATGAATAAGAACATGGATACAGAGTTCTTGGGGTGGGTAGCAGAAACACATCTTGAATGGGCTCTCAAGTCTATCCAGAAAAAGAAACACATCCTCCTGGAGAAACCCCCTTCTTTGTCGTAGAAGAGCTTGACATGATCATCGAGGCCTGCAACACAAATGGTCTTCAACTTATGGATTCCACCATGTGGATGCACTATCCTAGGACTCATAAAATGAAACAACTGCTGGAGAATCCAGACCTGTTTGGAAACTTGAAATCAGTTAGTATTCAATCCAGGTTGGTGATGGAGCGGGGTCATTTTGGCTTGTGGAGCTACTTTCCTATGGAAAGATGGAAATTACGGCTTGAATGTTCGTTTCTCTACGATATGTTAATGGATATAATCGTCCATGGATCCAGAGGATGTGTGAGCCTGGGTGATTTTGTGATTCCTTATGAGGAGAACTGTGCATCTTTTCCATCGACTAATGCATAATATCAAATATTTTGCTAACTTAAAATGAATAGATTTTTTTGGAAACAAGAAATATTACCCACTCAGAGTGTTACAGATTCATGAATTCCGAACAGAGAAATGAACAAAACAGATTTAGAATTCCCCAACTGAAAATTATCAAAATTATTTAATTCATTCATAAAACAGGAAGAGCTAAAAATTCAAAGTTGTCTATACGGTTCATATGAATAAGAACATGGATACAGAGTTCTTGGGGTGGGTAGCAGAAACACATCTTGAATGGGCTCTCAAGTCTATCCAGAAAAAGAAACACATCCTCCTGGAGAAACCCCCTTCTTTGTCGTAGAAGAGCTTGACATGATGACTGTCGTGAATGTGTTCCACAATGCGGTTCCATGACTTGTCCCTGCATATAGTGGTATGTCTTGGACGGGTGGTAACTGGCCCAGATCACCAACTAATATAATCGAGCAACCGCCGAACGGGAAGTTTCTTTTTAATGGAAATGCCTCACGAAGCCGTTGATCAACCTGGTGAAGAAGCTTAGGTCCTATGAAGCTCATTTCATCGATTAATATGTACCTAATATGCTTTAGCTCTTCTTGAAATTTTGCAAGAGCACTGCCTTCTAATGGTGTAAGATATTTTATTGGAAGATGGAGAGTAGAATGGATTGTCGATGCTTGTATGTTGAATGCTGCAACACCTGTAGGGGCTAGGAGCATGATTGGTGAAGGTTCTGAGCCAGCAAGTGCTATGAGCATTTCTCTGATGCAATTTATAAGAAGGGATTTCCCAGTTCCAGCAGTTCCTTGTATTATCATTCGCAGAGCAGGTAAGATATCCTTTTTAATGGAGTGAGCACGAATAATATCCAGAGCTTTTTTTTGCATTGAAGATAATGAGCTGAGGGACAGTAGAGTATCTGTATTTTTTTGAATAATGCGATGGACAGAGCGAGTATTTTCAATGAATTGTGCGCCTATTTCTTGGAGATGCAATGGAATAGTTGTATCATTCCAGTTATGGCTATCATCCAAACCACGAAGACCAAGCATTTGAATGTCATTTATGAGTAGTTCATCTGTAGGGTACAACTGAGAGAGTAATTCCCATTCGTTTAAGTCCATCGTTTCTGGAGGATGGAATTCTTCAGTAGTTGTGTTGTCATTTGCAGGAGGATCGATATCAGATAATGTCGGGTGTTGATGCCACGGTTTGTAAAATGGAAGAAATGCTTCCCAATTTCTGATAAATTCTTCAGCAGAATTGCCTATATCACTCGCGATATGGCGAAATGGTTTGTAAAGCATAAGTTCAACTCTACAAAAGTCAGCATAAGAAGAGTTGGTCGTTGATGGAATTGAGGAATAGCGTGGTATGATACGAATAATTGCTTGTTGGGGTCTTTGTTTCCATTTGTTTGTCTTACGACGGGGATCATATGACCATGATCTTGTTGTTTCTATAAGTGATGTGGATTCTAAGGGAGATGGTCGATGGATGTATGTATCTATGAAGTGTGGTGATGGAGGAGCGGTGGTGTTATTCTCTGGGAGGCGCATATAGATTTGTTGGCTTACATTTAAAGGGAAGAAGGAGCGACTGCACAATGTTAGTGGTAATTTCTGTATCATATGACAAGTTTCTTGTGCTCCTATGTCACGATCTACAAGAGTTTCTGCAAGGAATTTTCTGAATGCAGATGTTGCTGGGTCAAGATTGGGTGAAGCGAGTACAATTCTACGTAACATGTCATGGAATGTTTCGGATTTTTTTTCTGCTTTGGATGCATATTTCGCAATATATTTCTGAACAGCGTGGATTGAGAGTACTGGTTGGCAATCAATGTTCGCCCGCCAGATAGATAGGATGGTAGGGTTATGGGTATTTAGTCGATCATCATTGCGAGCGGGAGTGTATGTTTTTTGGCCATTGGAGTCAATGAACAAGGAGGAATGTGCATGTAATTCCCAAGGTGCTTTATATCGGCATTCGAATGAGGAGCCTTTTTTCCTCAAGCATGTGTTCTCGGTGCATTTTGTGTGCCTTTCAATGCAATTGATAAGTTGGACATAATCATTGAAAGGATTGTTTCTAAGAATATCTGACGTAGACAATAAGCAAGGGTCTTCTACATTTGTTTGAGAAAATGATTGGCTGGAAATTGTAGAAAGCCGAGGGTTCCAAGCTGATATGTATTTGTCAAAGAATTGTTTCGCACAATCAACTGCTTCTATGTTATCCCAATTAAGAGTCTCCATATCAGGTGCATTTTGTATCCAGAGGAAGCCATGGATGTGCGCTGATCCTCTATGTTGCCATTCATACCTGCGAAGGATGCTTTTTTTTTAGAAAATTTTGAAATAGAAGGAGCTTGATATATAAGGAACTATGGAAGTCATTTGGTGAAGTAGATACCTGTACCAGTAGTCTTTTGTTTGCAAGTGTTTCTCCAATATAACTTCACGAAATATTGTGAATCTATGGTGCATATATAGCGATGTTAAGTGGGGGTAAGAGATAATGTTATCATTTCTCCATTTGTGTTGTAGTTGAACATCATGAGGTGGATTCCCAGGCATGATTGCATGAAGATCAGGCCATTTTGTATCAGCTGCACTTAATGTGAAGAAGAACGTTGGGCAACCGAGTTGAGATATCATGTCTGTTAGTTCATTTTTAGCTTTGTGCCAAAAAGATCTTGTGCCACGTAGAGAGCTACCGAAGCGCATCACTTGTTCTGCCAATTTGTCGTCTGGAAATTGTTGTAATCGGATGTTCAATTCTTGGATTGATGTTGGGAATCCATCTCCAATGTTTTTTTTTACAAAGAAGGATGCTGTTGCTTGACTGCGATGACGCATCATCAGATTGTATATGTAGTAGCGGAAGCGAGGGTGCTTGTCGAATCTGTTATCGTGGTAATGCAGTAGATGAAGTGCGTATTCATGTAATTGCACTGTCTTTATTCTTGGTTGATTAGGTAGTGCAATTCCTGTGGGGAATAGTGTTGGGAAATCCATAGAGAGTAGACCTTCTGTGTTGTATTCATTGATTGGAGATAAGCTTATTGGTGGCCATTGGATTGTAGT
This sequence comes from Pinus albicaulis, assembly GCA_034641835.2. NCBI lineage: Eukaryota > Viridiplantae > Streptophyta > Pinopsida > Pinales > Pinaceae > Pinus > Pinus albicaulis. The sequence goes on from CM076579.1 coordinate 196,182,604, forward strand.
AGCAGAATGGTGGTTGTATGATTGTAAATAATGTCGTATTTCTTGGATTTTTGTATTTCTATTAGGTATAGTTGGAATGAATGATGATGTATGGTGTGGGTATTGCTCTATGGAATCTTCAGTAAGGGAAATTGGTGTTTCGATTGACAGTTGGGAAGTTGGATCTGTGGTATTGGAATGGTGAAGGGAGGAGGAGATATCGGTTGGGAGTTTTGGTAAGGATGATAGTGCATTGTTATCAATGCAAGCATTCCTATAGTAAGGATCATTTGTCAATTTGTATTCTAATGCGGCGAGAACTCGATGTCTACTTACAATGCAGTCATAAGCTTGACGGTCATTACTTTGACGGGTAACGATTAAAATATCCAAGTCTTCAACACGGCGTGGCAACATGCATGCTATCTCTGTAATGTCTTGCGGAAAGCAAATTGTGTGGCCAGTGTATTTATACTGGCCACCACGTGCATGTGTTACTTGGAGGATAGGGTTAACCCTAGCAATAAGCATTTCTTCTATTTGTGAAAGAGCAGCCAGGACAGGTGGTTGAGGACCAGGGTCCATGTTGTTTGCTAATGAAAAATGGTGAATTTTTTTTTCAGCCATGCATCTATAGCAACAATATATTTGGTTTGACATGCGAATATGGATTCCAGGATAGGATTCAAGACAAATGGAGCATGCTGATTTTTGTGCAAGCCTATCAATTCTTGCACGGAATTCACGTTGTGTAGCAATATTATGAATGTTGTTGAAAGCATGTGCAATGGATGGAGGGGTTGAATGAGGTATGGATGAATTTGTTTGAACATCATTATCATGAGCGTCGTTGAAAGCATGTGTAATGGAGGCTGGTGGCGAATGATGTTTGGATGAATTTGGTGGAGTGGTTTGCTGAGAAGATGGTTGATTTGTAAAATGGGAAAGAGAATTTCTTTCGGAGTGAGAATGGTTTGATGGTAATTGTGAATTTCCATCGTATGTTGTTGATGATAAATTTTGACTTTTCTTTTGCCTTTTGTTTGTTTCAGAATCTTTGAGGGCTTTCTTAGCATGGTAAGTTGCACGTCGGCGTGCATTTATTTGTTCTTTATTTGCTGCATAGTATCTTCGCGCACGTTCATCATTAGAAGTAGTAGACATTCCGATAAGTTAATGCGCCTACAGGAAAGAGAGATGGAGTGACGATGTTAGTTGGCAAGACAATAACCATGCTATTTTATGGAAGGGGAAAAAAGAAATTGAACTTTGAAATGAAGTTTTAGTAATTTCTAGCTGTAGAGGTAGATAATAAGATGTGTAACGAGTTGATAACAATATGTTTCATATTATATTTAAGTATTTTAAAGATGCATATGAATGTAATTGGACATGTAATGTGTAAAGTTGGTTGATTTGTTAATAGGGAAGAAGTTAATGTATGGTGAATTACCTTAAATGAAATGATATACAATTAGATGTTTTGTTCGAAGATATATGAGTAAACAGTAAGAGATATGTTTGGAAAGGCGTATGAAAGAATATTCTTTATAAACATATTTTGAAAAAAAGATAATACAAATTATGAATAAGGCAACAGTACTTGTAATCATATTTATCTATGATATTGAGATTTTATTGATTGCTTGAATGATGTTGTTGCATTCTCTTGAGAATTGCAAGCTCTCTTCTTTGATGATAACACATTTCAAGCGTGGTATGTCTCTAAATGTTTTTGTCTTCACTGATAGTGTGAAGATGTGGTCTGTCCACATTGCTTTGGAGACAATTTCCTTTATTACATCAGGATCCTCAGATAACAAATAGAAGTCCTTTGCATTAACTCCAAGAATTGTAGATGCGGCCTCTTCAAAAGCAACTGTTGAAAGCAACTGACCAGTGTGATCTTGTACATCTATCTTTAGTAAGTATCTATAATCACAGTCAGTTACTTCGGTGTTGCATTTAGGGCAATACCATGTCTTTGCATTCTTTGGAATAAGTTTCTTCATGCATTTTTTCTTATCAAAAATAGATGGGCATGATAGGTAGTACAAATTGTCCATGTATACTTTTGTTATTGTCCCCTTGAGTTGGTAGAATGCAGGTATATCTGAGGGGATGATATTGTGAATATCCGCAATCGTTATTTTCTTCGGTTGATGGCCAGAATAGGGTGAATATTTTTTTGTCAGTGGTGTAGAAATTGTACTGGAACCTTCTTTTCTAAACCATGACTTTAGGATATTAGCCTCTTCGATGTCAGGATCTACAAGAATAATTGATCTTGTTGTAGTTCCGACATTTTTGCCATTGAATTCAGCAACACGAGCGGACTTGATTGCTATGATGGGATTATTTCCTGTAGTACATAATTTGGAAATTTCTTTTGATACTTCATCAAAATTATCTCCCCAAAAGATTGCATCCATGTTATATCCAGACATGTCTTGAAGATTTACTGTCTGTTTCGTAACTTCTGAGCCGTCTTTTCTATGTATGGTGCATGGATTGGAAATTCTAGTAACAATACCAAGAACATCAACAATTTAGTTGACGTTTGTTGTTCTGATTTCATTGATTGATTTTATATTGAAATGCACCATTGGCTTGCATCTTCTTTCATTCGCAACATGATCAACTGTAGATGTAGCATTTAACAAAATTTCCCACTCATTGTTTAAGTGGTTGTATTGTTTATTAGCCATTTTGACATTGCCTTTTGAGACAATGTACGTATTTCCAACTTGGATCTTATCAAAGAAAGAATCAGCAACATTGTTGAAACATGTAATGTGTATCTCCCCACCTTCTGCATCATAGAGGTCGAAGCCAAACACTTTACCAGGACCATATTGATTTTGGAATTGTCGAAGAGGTGTCTTTCTTTGAACATATCCTTTTATGCACCAGTTTGAATGGTAAGGGTTTATTGCTTTGATTGGAATTTGCACTGGTGTAATGGATGCAGTAGGAATGTCTGAAACGGTGCAGTGCCTTTTCGATGAAGGTTGTTGTTTCGATGACGACGGATCTTCTTCTTTAGAAGTGATGGGGATACTCAGATTTTTCGGAATAACAAATAAAGGTGCAGATGTAGTACAAATTTCAAATTCTAGTAGCGTTATAGACCTACATGGTAAATGATAGTAATAAGAGGAATTGTTAGAGTGAAAATTAATATGAATGAAATATGTAAAGTTTAATTAAAAATTTTGTAATAAACTTACATTGATGGACCAATAGTTGATGTAGTCCAATTTTTGACATGTATAATTGAACCTTTTTGAAGCAAGCTTCTTTCAACGAGGTCATTGTAAGTTATCGGAAGCATAAGGTGCTTCATATGTGTGCCATCAGAGATGGCAGTGCGATATCGTACTGTTGAAGTTTGCATTGATGCAATACGTTCAAGTTCAACGATCTGTAAAAATGGTTGAATATCAGTTTTCCCCGAGAGCATGGAGGAAATAGCATTTTCAGTAAGATTCGTTGCCATTTTCTGAAAAGGAATATAAAAGAATAATTAAAATTGTTTATATGTTGTTTTTAGTTAGATGTATAATTACGATTCCTATAGACCTACATGAGAAGTTAAAGAGAGCCGAAGAGGACCATTATTAGGTAGATGTAAGTTAAAAATTAATAATGTATGTGATTTAAAAAATTATGCCTATATGTAAAACTAATGTTTTTCCTAGAAATCATGGATGAAGCTATATTTATTGCTTCAAAAGTTAGTTCCTGTAAATTAATCTAAATTTTAATATATAAAAAATATGGATAATTTGTATATAAATATTAGTTAAATTAAAACTAATGATTATGTTGAATATAAAAATTAAATCATAAATATGTTGATGGTGTTAGAAAGAATGTTGTACAATACATAGGAAAATAGTATTTCTTCAGTTTATTAATATGAAACTGTAATTATTATTGAAACTATGGAAATAAAATTTAGATTAAGTAATTCAACTAACAATGGACCTTAAGGATAACCGAAAACTTAATCCAAATCTTAAGTTGTAATAAAGATAATGTTAAAGCTATATTTTAAAATGATAGCTTATTTTCTGAATTTGGCATATAAAATGTTGAAACAATGAAAACAAAACTTAGGTTTTTGACATTATAAAAATGTATGAAATTGATGTTTTGTCATCAATTCATGTAATACTGAAATGTCATACCAACTATCATGTCTATATATAAAATTGAAATTTTGACCAAACTATCATAATATTTCTCTGAAATATAGTATTCTCTCTAATGTAGTAATGGTTCAGCAATTTGAAGAGATTCATGTCTACACTGCAAAGTAAAGAGGTAAAGATTATATCTATATTTTAACTTATAATATTTAAACAACCATGTTCTTGACCATTAAACGCCGTAAGATTCTTCAAGAGATCCAATATTTGCTAAGAAAGATATATGTAGTGATTTTCGTCAATTTTAGTAAAGGTAGGAGACTTAAGTTCCCCCAAAAGACATCAATGTTTTCTATATTAATTCAGCTATATGATCTTTCCATGTGTAGGGGTGCCAACGTACATGTAGATAATGGAGTGCCTTATGGGGACCAAAAAATATCTTCCAGATAAGGCCAGCTGATTCAACCTCGCATTATCTTAGAGGAATCATCACCACTATTAGCAAAAAGATAAAATGGTGGAAGATTGAGGTGCAACATCTAACTATCTAAAATAAATTTTCCATGCTACCTGTCATATGCCCTATATAGAGTTTCAAGCTCTATGATGTACTCATTAATACTTATGTATTTGATTTTACACTTTGGCTTACAAAAGCCTTGGCCATTGGCATGATGGCCCAATGAAAACTGGGGTTCCCCGAAACATTGATGCCTCAACAATGCAAACAAACAAGGTTTCTAACTTGATGCATGTTTGAGCAGAGGCAAGGTGCAAGGGAGGACGACCATCTAATAATTCCATTTAGTTGTATTATGCGTTAGAATTTATGAATTATAGTATATAATATTATAGGGCTATTTGAGGAACCCTATAACAAGAAGTGCCATACAGTTTATTTTTATGCTAGAGTGACCATTCTGGATTGAGCAGAGGAGAAAATAAAAGATAAAGTGGCCCAAGTAATAGAGAATGGAGACAGCAAACCACTTTTCAGTGAAGGCATTTCACCCAGCTTCCTATGTTCCCTAAGAAACTACCTTGTGATTGTAGATAGAAGCATAGAACATTGGAAATAGATAGAAAATTTCAATGGCATAGGTGATACACTTGCATGTTATCAAAATTATTTAATTCATTCATAAAACAGGAAGAGCTAAAAATTCGAAGTTGTCTATGCGGTTCATATGAATAAGAACATGGATACAGAGTTCTTGGGGTGGGTAGCAGAAACACATCTTGAATGGGCTCTCAAGTCTATCCAGAAAAAGAAACACATCCTCCTGGAGAAACCCCCTTCTTTGTCGTAGAAGAGCTTGACATGATCATCGAGGCCTGCAACACAAATGGTCTTCAACTTATGGATTCCACCATGTGGATGCACTATCCTAGGACTCATAAAATGAAACAACTGCTGGAGAATCCAGACCTGTTTGGCAACTTGAAATCAGTTAGTATTCAATCCAGGTTGATCATGAAGAAACTAGGGCTGAAAAGATAGGAAAGATTTGTTGTTTTTTTTTCCCTTTTGATGTTTTTCATTAGTTATGGTATTTGCTTGTGATATGCATATGGTATTTTCAGAATCTGTAATCAACATAAATTTTGATTGGGATATGGATATGGTATTTTCAGAATCTGCAATCAACATAAATTCAATATATTGAGCTTCCTATGTTTATTTCCAGATCCACAGCAATTTTCCATACTGTAGTGGTGGTGACTTTCTCACAAAAGACATAAGCAGTCAAATGTCCTTGTAAGCCTCAGTGTTTTAATGACCCCTTCTCTATATTCTTTGCTAAAGCCTGCAAGTGATTAGCATTGCATCTCTGTTAAAATTAAAATATTTTAGGAATCTGCCATCCAAATAACAACACCTTATTTTATTTTAACAAGTTTGATATTAACCAATCTCGCCCATGGCTATTAAAATCAATAACCTGTTAAGCCTCTTTGTTTTTATGATCCCCTCGCTATTGTCTTTGTTAAAAGCCGGAAGTGATTATCATTACAGAGTGATTGTCACAGGCTTTGACCATTTCACTTATATTTCAGTTATGTGAAAGAATTATTTCACAACCATTTCATTAATACTCCTCCGCTATTAACACTAATCCCCTGTTTTACTCCTCCGCTATTAACACTAATCCCCTGTTTTAAAAACTATCTTAATCTGGATTGCAGAATTAGAGAATATTTGGGATTTTTCTAGACAATAATGTGATTAACAGATTTCAAAATATTCCCCAATTTACAATCCCAATAACTTTAGAACTTCAGCAATTTGAAGAGATTCATGTCTACACTGCAAATTAAAGAGGTAAAGACTATATCTAGATTTTAACTTATAACATTTAAACAACCATGTTCTTGACCATTAAACCCTACTGAACTATGGCATGTTCTTGAATCTTTACCATTAAACCCTACTGAGTTATAGAATGACTCAATAGTAGAGCCCTTGCCTAGGATTCACATCTCTTATTGTCACTCAAAGGCATTCTAAACCACAAACTCTGTTTTCTAAACAGATGTCACTACCTATTTGTTTTCGTCTTTCATTAAGCTCCATTCAAAGCAGATTAGGACAAATGATCTTTGTCGTAGAAGAGCTTGACATGATCATCGAGGCCTGCAACACAAATGGTCTTCAACTTATGGATTCCACCATGTGGATGCACTATCCTAGGACTCATAAAATGAAACAACTGCAGGAGAATCCAGACCTGTATTCAATCCAGGTTGATCATGAAGAAACTAGGGCTGAAAAGATAGGAAAGATTTGTTGTTTTTTTTTCCCTTTTGATGTTTTTCATTAGTTATGGTATTTGCTTGTGATATGCATATGGTATTTTCAGAATCTGTAATCAACATAAATTTTGATTGGGATATGGATATGGTATTTTCAGAATCTGCAATCAACATAAATTCAATATATTGAGCTTCCTATGTTTATTTCCCGTATCCACAAGAATTTTCCATATCGTAGAGGTGGTGATCTTCACAAAAGGGATAAGGGTTAAGCCGTGATATGGATGCAATGGGAGTTAATCGTGATGTCAGATGGTATGTCATTAGGCAATCCTGGTAAGCTAATGATTACCGTATGCCTCGTAGTGTAGCCGCACTCCCCGGACATGTTGTCAATGGAGCAGGGGTCATTTTGGCTTGAGGGGGCTACTTTCCTATAAAGATGGGAGAGTTGCTAACTATTGAATGTTCGTTTTCACTCGATATGTTAATGGACATAATCGTCCATGGATCCAGAGGATGTGTGAGCCTGGGTGATTTTGTGATTCCTTATGAGGAGAACTGTGCATCTTTTCCATCGACTGTCAAATTTGCCGGAAAGCTCCATAATGGATGGGATCCGAAGCCTAGTGACCACAGTGTCGTGACCACAGTGTCATAAATGAATTGCCTCAGGAGGTTCTTATGGTTCAAGAATTTTCAAGGATGTTTAAGAGTATCCGAGACACTGGAGGGAAACCTGATCCACAGTGGCCTGCCATTACCAGGAAAACTCAGATACTAGTGAATGCTGTAAATACATCTATCAAGAAAGGCTTAATCTCAGTCACTTTGTGAAATATTACCCAGTCAGAGTGTTACAGATTCATGAATTCCGAACAGAGAAATGAACAAAACAGATTAAGAATTCCCCAACTGAAAATTGGATTTATTTGGCTTCGTGATATCATTCAAAGTTAAGCAAAGGTGGATAGAATGGAATCAAACATAAAGAGTCACCAACTTTAGGCAGCCACAAGCCTATGTTAAGACTAATAAAATAAAAAACTACCTTGAATAGCTTCATCCCAGACAAAGCAGTCAAATGTCCTTGTAAGCCTCATTGTTTTAATGACCCCTTCTCTATAGTCTTTGCTAAAGCCTGCAAGTGATTAGCATTGCATCTCTGTTAAAATTAAAATATTTTAGGAATCTGCCATCCAAATAACAATACCTTATTTTATTTTAACAAGTTTGATATTAACCAATCTCGCCCATGGCTATTAAAATCAATAACCTGTTAAGCCTCTTTGTTTTTATGATCCCCTCGCTATTGTCTTTGTTAAAAGCCGGAAGTGATTATCATTACAGAGTGATTGTCACAGGCTTTGACCATTTCACTTATATTTCAGTTATGTGAAAGAATTATTTCACAACCATTTCATTAATACTCCTCCGCTATTAACACTAATCCCCTGTTTTATAAACTATCTTAATCTGGATTTTAATTATAGAATATTTGGGATTTTTCTAGTATTAACAATGTGATTACCGCATTTCAAAATATTCCCCACTTACAATCCCAATAACTTTAGAACTTCAGCAATTTGAAGAGATTCATGTCTACACTGCAAATTAAAGAGGTAAAGACTATATCTAGATTTTAACTTATAATATTTAAACAGCCATGTTCTTGACCATTAAACCCTACTGAACAAACAGATGTCACTACCTATCTGTTTTCGTCTTTCATTAAGCTCCTTTCAAAGCAGATTAGGACACATGATTTTACGTCTATTTAAAATATAATTTTGACTTTCTTTTAGGGGCTGTAGTGAAGTGATAGGGTCATATTTTGGGGCAGAGCTACTGGTGAAAACCCATCTTTGGGGCATCAACGAAGGGCCTCTTGTGCTTTAAGATTATGCCAGTGGAAAAGGAGGAGTAATTATTGGTAAAGAAGCAGGAAAGGCATGATTAAATCAGTAAGTTGCAGAAGCATACAAAAGAGTTGGAGGAATCTGAAGCCAATCATGTGTATATAGCTTCTACTTCTATTGTTCAGATGTCCCAGCTTCTCAAGGCCCCTCGGAATAGTTGGCTAAAACCTATATAGCTGAGACTGAATTATACAAAATGAAAAAGGTTATACAGTGCTAGTGAGAAGAAATGGAAGAGGTTTAAAATGCAATTATGTACAAAGGAACAATTGTTAAGAATTGTAAAAGAAAATAAGAATAGAGCAATAGTTAAGTAGTAAACAACCTTGGAAGAAAAGAATAAATTGAAAAAAAATTTAAGGGGATAAGTACCTTTAATCAAATTGGCTCATATGGGATGAAATTATATATGAGATAAGAGTTTTCTGGGGGCATATTAGAATTATTGCAGAACAGAACACTTCGCTCATCAAAGATGAATCACTCAAAAAAAAAAAAATTGAGCTGAAAGAAAAGATCCCAAAAGACAATCAGATTATCAGGTTTGATTCATTATTTCATTGCTATGGCATGGGAATGCATTCACACTATACATACCAAAAAGAAGGAAAGTATTGTTATGAAAGTGGATTTGAAACTTGTGTTCAGATATAAGTTCTGTTCCGGACTTTCAGATTAACTATTTCTTATTTTCTTCCATGTTATACTCATTTAATGTTTAATATATACAAATCTCATATAATGCATAATATCAAATATTTTGCTAACTTAAAAGGAATAGATTTTTTTGGAAACAAGAAATATTACCCACTCAGAGTGTTACAGATTCATGAATTCCGAACAGAGAAATGAACAAAACAGATTTAGAATTCCCCAACTGAAAATTATCAAAATTATTTAATTCATTCATAAAACAGGAAGAGCTAAAAATTCAAAGTTGTCTATACGGTTCATATGAATAAGAACATGGATACAGAATTCTTGGGGTGGGTAGCAGAAACACATCTTGAATGGGCTCTCAAGTCTATCCAGAAAAAGAAACACATCCTCCTGGAGAAACCCCCTTCTTTGTCGTAGAAGAGCTTGACATGATCATCGAGGCCTGCAACACAAATGGTCTTCAACTTATGGATTCCACCATGTGGATGCACTATCCTAGGACTCATAAAATGAAACAACTGCTGGAGAATCCAGACCTGTTTGGCAACTTGAAATCAGTTAGTATTCAATCCAGGTTGATCAATGGAGTAGGGATCATTTTGGCTTGTGGGGCTACTTTCCTATGGAAAGATGGGAGAGTTGCAACTATTGAATGTTCGTTTCTCTCTGATATGTTAATGGATATAATCGTCCATGGATCCAGAGGATGTGTGAGCCAGGGTGATTTTGTGATTCCTTATGAGGAGAACTGTGCATCTTTTCCATCGACTAATGCATAATATCAAATATTTTGCTAACTTAAAATGAATAGATTTTTTTTGAAACAAGAAATATTACCCACTCAGAGTGTTACAGATTCATGAATTCCGAACAGAGAAATGAACAAAACAGATTTAGAATTCCCCAACTGAAAATTATCAAAATTATTTAATTCATTCATAAAACAGGAAGAGCTAAAAATTCAAAGTTGTCTATACGGTTCATATGAATAAGAACATGGATACAGAGTTCTTGGGGTGGGTAGCAGAAACACATCTTGAATGGGCTCTCAAGTCTATCCAGAAAAAGAAACACATCCTCCTGGAGAAACCCCCTTCTTTGTCGTAGAAGAGCTTGACATGATCATCGAGGCCTGCAACACAAATGGTCTTCAACTTATGGATTCCACCATGTGGATGCACTATCCTAGGACTCATAAAATGAAACAACTGCTGGAGAATCCAGACCTGTTTGGAAACTTGAAATCAGTTAGTATTCAATCCAGGTTGATCATGAAGAAACTAGGGCTGAAAAGATAGGAAAGATTTGTTGTTTTTTTTTTCCCTTTTGATGTTTTTCATTAGTTATGGTATTTGCTTGTGATATGCATATGGTATTTTCAGAATCTGTAATCAACATAAATTTTGATTGGGATATGGATATGGTATTTTCAGAATCTGCAATCAACATAAATTCAATATATTGAGCTTCCTATGTTTATTTCCAGATCCACAGCAATTTTCCATACTGTAGTGGTGGTGACTTTCTCACAAAAGACATAAGGGTTAAGCCAGATATGGATGCAATGGGAGCACTGGGTGATGCTGGATGGTATGTCATTAGGGAAATCCTGTGGGCTAATGATTACCAGATGCCTCAGAGTGTAGCTGCACTCCCTGGACATGTTGTCAATGGAGCAGGGGTCATTTTGGCTTGTGGGGCTACTTTCCTATGGAAAGATGGGAGAGTTGCAACTATTGAATGTTCGTTTCTCTCTGATATGTTAATGGATATAATCATCCATGGATCCAGAGGATGTGTGAGCCTGGGTGATTTTGTGATTCCTTATGAGGAGAACTATGCATCTTTTCCATCGACTGTCAAATTTGCCAGAAAGCTCCATAATGGATGGGATCCGAAGCCTAGTGACCACAGTGTCGTGACCACAGTGTCATAAATGAATTGCCTCAGGAGGTTCTTATGGTTCAAGAATTTTCAAGGATGTTTAAGAGTATCCGAGACACTGGAGGGAAACCTGATCCACAGTGGCCTGCCATTACCAGGAAAACTCAGATACTAGTGAATGCTGTAAATACATCTATCAAGAAAGGCTTAATCTCTGTCACTTTGTGAAATATTACCCAGTCAGAGTGTTACAGATTCATGAATTCTGAACAGAGAAATGAACAAAACAGATTTAGAATTTGTAAGCTGGATGCTTATCTCAGAAAAGATATCTAATTTCCGCAATAGCAATTTGGTAGTAAAGCATTCTATTACCGGGGAGGGTACTTCCAGAATATCTTTATCAGCAAGAGAGTGATCACAGGTCAGTCGAAAGCACTCACAGTCACAGGCAACGCAGCAGCAGTAGTCAGCAGCAGTGAGAGGCAAGGCAGCAGCAGTCGCTCAGGAGAAAATTTCTTCACTTCAGTTATTCACTGTAACAGAAAACAGGAAATCAGATAGATAACAATGAATAAACTAAAGATATTTAAAAGACAATCTAAAAACTACCAGAACAAACTAATAACTACCACTGTTGCTGGTTCTTCCAACTGCAGCTGCAGGGCTCCCTCCCATTCCTCCAGCTGCCCCTTCTCTGCAGCGAATGCGGCTCTGCAGCGAATGATTGAATGACTGACTCATTAAGGTTTTGGGTTATGTTAGTATTTTTAACTGTTTTATATCCACGGTTCATCTTCCTTCAATCGTCTAACAACAGATCTCACAATCAGCAATTGTACACATAGGCAGTCAGCAAAGTTCATTTCAAATAAATACGCCTTACGGCGTAAAAAGAGTTTTTATTTATTTACCATATCTACAGTTCACCTAAATAAAACCTTTTTTTTTTTAATTTTTCTTTCAATATAAAGAATTTTATGGAGTAAATAGGAAAAGAGGTTTTATTTATTTACCATAACCCCAGTAAATAAATAAAAATATACCCCATACATTTCTTCTTTTATTTTTGTAAATTCCGTAGTACCTTTGTATTTTCTATTTTTTAAAGAGCAAGTTGCTATACATATTCTACTAAAGTTGGTAGCCTCATCCTGCCTGAAGGAAACCAAGTCTGTTGGCCACTTCATAGAGCTATAAGCCAACCAAAATTGGTATTGATTTTTCCTTCTACTCACAGCTAATATCCCTTTACTATGTCCATAAAAATTACAAATAAAACAGAAACTATACGTACTATCCTCAAAAAACATACAAAACTAGAAACTGAGAAGTGTCAACCATATGAAGAATCCACTGGTGATGGGTCCTTTGCAGTAGACCCTGGCATCTTTGCTTGCTGCATGCTCAAAAGATGTTGTTCAATTCTTCCTATATGTGCATTTGCTTATATATGAGCCTTGGACATTTCACACATATCCTGTTTCATTTACTGAAGTTCAAAGAGAAATGAGGAATTGGCTTCCTTTTCTTGCATACTCAATGTCGCCTTTGCTAATACACATTTAAATTTCCAGTATGTCTTAACTGATTGTTGAAATAGAGAAACCCGACCTTGTGTATTTCCTGGGTCTGAAATAAAATCCATTCTAGCCTCTTGTTCTTTAAGATCATCATCATCATCATCACTTTGCCTCTCCCAACTCTGAATAGTTTTACGAATTTGCATTGGAGTCCCTGAATCATAAATATTTTCTATTTTTTTAAGAGTCTGCTTATTACTCTTTCTACCTCTTTTACTTGGACCAGATGCCTAATTTTGTTGTAGATTTTTCCCTTTACCTGTGTCTTTACAATTACCATTTTTGCCTTTTGTCATTCTGCCCTGACAGAGACTGTCTATTATTGTGAATGACAAAAAACTTGTATATCGAAAGGGGACTATTATATGAAAATTAGATTCAATATTAGACTCTAGATGATTCTATAGTATCTAAGCATTCAAATAATGCTTGTGCATTCAATCCTTCAAAATTTAACAAACTATGCTCTCTCATTTCTGACATTCATCCACCATTGAATTAACAATAAGAATTTTTTTCCCACACAAAACAAATGATACTCAGTGCCCCGGAAATTAGGACTGGCCCAAATAAATTGCGACATAAGAGAAGAGTAAACCCATATTTGTATTTACCTCCCATCCAAACGCATGAATAGTATTTGAGACAACGAGACTTCCTATTGCAGACCGAGACACTTAAATAATTTATGGAAGGACTAGTAGGGCAAGTGACACATAAATGCCAACAATAAACTCTACCCTTAATCTTCTGATACCCATTAGCCTTCTCTTTCGGATACTTTTGAATAAGAAGAAAAAGCTTTAGTAGACCATTCAACACCATAATAAAGGAATTCTAGAACATACATTCATATTCATTAGAAAAACACAAACTTAAATAATGCAAATTGACATAACTGAGGTGTTGGTAATGAGGACCAAGAGGACTACGAAAGTGGGGTTCTATCTCCAGCATAACCCCCTCTACCATTACATGCAAACCATAGAAAATAAAAAAGCTAACAGTGCATGGAAAATACTCTGTAACCTCCGTAAAAACCGCTTCTTTCATTATCGGAATGCTAACAGGAAAACTGTATTGTAAAAATAAAGTGACGAAGACCAGTACATACCAAATAATCCTCCACTCGCAAAGCTGTAATTTTTCTTCCTACAAATCCTCTGTCGTAGCTTCTATCTGAATTGCATCTACTGTTTGAAATATTTCTTTGCAACAGAGAGAAATTTCCTTATTCATTCTCCTACCCCGTAGCCGGCGTACCTTCCCATTCTCTGCCATGCATTGATGAATTGGTGTGGCTCGTATCCTGATCATTTAGTGAGGTTCGTGTGGGAACGATTACCACCACCTGTCATAATTCTAATGCGTGATGGTCAACTAACAAGCCCCACTGCATGGCATTGTCCTATTGCCATCCTCCCTTTGTTGGCACCCCGATCGGGGATCTTTGCTTCCATTTAAATCTCTGTCAAGAATGATTTAGAGAGAGTGTAATTCAATATCCCAGATTTTGGCCCTTGGCATGACATCCAATTGTCTTTCACTATTACTACAACCCCAATTTGCTAAGTAATTTTCCACCTCATTACCTGTTATGCGAACATGTTGAGGTATCATATACTGGATTCCTTTAATCAACAAGCCTCTTCCCTGAATTAGGTTCACTATCCTCCAATTGTTACTTATCTTTTCCCATGATAATCCTTGTTTTAATTTGTGTAAAACTCTAGTGACCATTACTGAATCACCTTATACAATAAGTCGATGGTAATTTTCTCTTTTTGCTATTAGTAGACCCTGTTTAACTACTGTCAGTTCTGCTTCATTGTTAGTTGCATGGCCCAAATCCATAGCATAGACTCTACAAGCTTCCCCTTGAGAATTTCTAATTATCCCTCCTGCACACTTGTCCTAGGTTTCCTTTTGATGCACCATCATAGTTTAGTTTAATGAATCCATTTTGAGGTAATTTCCATCTATCCTCTAGATTTTGACGAGGAGGTCTATATTTCCAAAGGGTAATTGACAGCATTTCAGGTTTCAAATTTAATCTTGCCAGCATTTGCATTTCTATACCATCCATCTTCCAGTCTTTTTCTATCCATTTTTCCACCATAATTGTTTCTCGTATATTATCTACCATCTTCTGCCATATTTGATTAATAGTTTCTTCTTCTCCTCTGAATATGCGGTGATTCCTTTCTTTACATATACCCCATAGTATAAACCTGATAGATAGCCTCTAGGCTCTATTCACACTAGCACATTTGGCCCAATTTCTGACGGCCAAAATGTCTCTCTTGTGACACATAGGCATCCTAAGAGTGACACTTTGAGGCGGGGTAAAACGTGGCTAGTCTTAGAGTTGCAACTCCGACACTTCAATAATTTAGTGTTGGAAGAGTGACACATTTTTTGACATTTGCAAACAGTTGTCGCTCTTCCGACGTTATCTCGCCCATCGCTATTCTGACGTTGTCACAAGAATTTATATTTCAACGTTGGCCAAGCCATCGGTCTACTGACGTTCCTGACCATCACTCTACCGATGATAAATAACTGTCGGTCTTCCAACGTTTTGCAGGTTTTCAAAATAATGTCGGTATTCTAACTATTATGACTGTTCGTCACTATTCCGACGCGTATGAATTTCCATCGTTCTTTTGATGTGTGTGAATTTGCGTCGCTCTTCTGATGTTTCTGACTTTTCGTCGCTCTTCCAATGTCTAGCAGGGTTTGTTGCAAGTCCAACGGGTCAGACTTCGTCTAAAATCCGTCGCTATTTCGACGTGTCTAACTTGCCGTTGCTCTACCGATGTCTTGCAGACTATGTCAAAAGTCTGAATTTGTGCAGTCGTTGTCGCAAGTTCGACGGTTGGAAGTGGATAGCAAGCATCTGAAGACTGACAAAAAAAAACGTATATGGAAAAAAAAACAGGTGCAATATTCTAACTCCAGGAATACATCCAATGATATCGGAGCATCTCAAAGGAATATGTATTGTGATGGCAGATGGCCTCAGTAAGGGCTTCCATAAGAGGTTGCATGGCACAGAATGGCTTTCGAACATCTCCATATCCACACAACAACAACCTTACCAGTAATCATGACATATGTGGCTCGCATAAGACCATCTGTGGGAGAGGATCTACATCCATATAAGTTATCAAACTGCAAGAAAAGAGAAGAAAGATGCAATCAAATTCAGGACAACCCACAAATAAAATAGTATAAAAACTATAACAAAAACACTATCCAACCCCTGACCTAGTTTCACAGCAGTTCAAAGCACACAAAACAACCTTTCAAACAAGGCCAAACAACTTAGCACCCTTATGATCTCGATGAATCACAAGGCATCAAAAAAATGAAATCTATATAGTCTAAAATAAATTCATTGCAGCTAACCCAAAAATACACATAATGAAACCAAAAACATAAATGAAACTCAATTTTTAAAATGCAAGATCTCAATCGAACCTTCACAAATTACCCTTCACTAAGATATCTCATGTAAACCCACACCGTTCCACTAAAACCAATTTCTACCACATCATATTTCCAACCTCATCACTTGAGATTAGTGATCTAAAACTCCCATAAACAATTTTCTGAAATAAAATAAAGCATTCTTAATCTGAAGAGTGGCTTGGAGCTATACACCAAGAACTGAACTGTCTATGATGCGGACATGAAACTTGCAACAAGTTTGAGCATCCTTGACATAGTAGTTACCCATAATATCTGGCCCCTATAAATTAATATAGATGAGCACCACAATTTTCAGCTCATAAACTGTCGACATCATAGACACAGATATGATATGAATCTAAATTTATGGAAGAGGATCACTTATGGAAGAGGATTCTACATTCTTTGTTTTCTTAATATTGTCACCATATTAAGAAGGGACTACTAGTTTTATTTACTCTTTTTGTTAGGGTGCTAGAGCCTCATTAATGTGCACTAGTGTTATATGTTCCCAAAGATTTTCGAATCTCAGTTTATGAAAACAAGTGCAAGGTAGGGGACAGATTGAAGATTTAGTTCAACGAAGGAAGTTAGGAGCTGCTAAATTGAAGATTGGATACTAAGTCATTTGAGGAGTGAAATATATTATTATATGAGCAGAAATTCTTGGATCATTCATAAAAGACCTTGTTTGAAGCATTGATGAAGATCTTGTTGAATACTTGAAGCCCTATTGAAGAAGCCTCATTTAAGCAGAATTGAAATCCATTGAAGTAGCCTCTTGGTAACAGATCTTGATAACCCTTTTGGAGTAGTAAAATGTATCTATGATAAATCTCTTGATGATGAGAAACCTAACCTATGACAATCTGAGACAGAATGTGGGATATGATCTATAGCGGATCTTGTTTTTTTTTTAAGCAGAATTTGGAGACTAATTGAAATAGATTAGATTCTTGACCTAAGTACATTGGAAGACATGTCAAACATACCATTGAATACTTTTGAATAAATCGATTGAAGCTTATTTGAAGTATCTTGGAGGCAATCTATACCACCTATAGAAGAATTTGTTGAGGTAAATCTTACCTGCAGTGAGGTTTCCACCTGGATCCAACATTATGTATGGAACCATAACACCCATGACATGCCAAACAAAAGGATTATCAAGAAAAATTAAGGAAATTTGTAACTTGTTTTGAATGAAAATTTGTACAAAGACTTAAAGAGGCATTGTTGAAACATAAAAGTATATTTTGGATGCACTATAACCATATTTTATCCAAGTGTTTGTTATAAATAACAACACATTTCTTGGAGCTCACATATGTCAACAAATAAACAATGTGGAATGTGATGGCAAATGAATTCATTGGGTACTTTTTTTCCACCTAATGGTTTACTTTCTCTTACAATTTGTTAAGGATGGAATAAGCCAGATCAAAGAACCAAATTTGAAGCCTATTTAAAACCTGTATAGGTTAGCTCCAACATAGTCAGGTTGGCTCCTCCACTAAAGATATATTCACCTCCTCAAAAAGACATGATAGTTCAATAGGTTCGAACAAGTATAAATAGAGGTTGAACTTTCCTCTATTTCAGCCTTCACTCATCCAAAAATTAAGAAGAAGATAATAAAATAAAGTGAAAAGAAGACCATGAATATAGACTAATATTAGAAACAAGATTATTTTGTGACATATCTCCTAAAGGAACGAAATTATCTATGATCCATATTTTTACTAAAAAGAAGGAAGTCTTTGTCATTCATCTCTAAGGCATAAGACTAAATGTATGAAGTAATTTCTGTGAAAATTAAGCGAAATTTTTTTTTGCATGGAGGTAAAGGTATCTCTAAGGGGCCAAGACCCTGTGGATTATCTTTGAGAAAGTAGACCAAAAATTTGTGAGAAAGAGCTCAGATCCTAAGGTTGAATTTATGTGTGAAAACGTATTGCATCACTTGTGGAAGAGGGAGACAAAATTATTTGTTTTCTTAAGATTGTCATGATGTTGAGAAGGGAATATTATTTCTATTTATTCTTTGTTTTAGGGCAACATAGCCTCAATAATTCACATTGGTATTATATGATCCCAAATAGGGTTCAGTCTTAGCTTAAGAACATGAGTGCTATATAGGGGATAAAGTGAAGAACTAGTTCAAAAAAGGAATTTTCGAGTCGCTACATTGGAGATTGGATACTAAGTGATTTGACGAGTGAAATATATTTTTATAAGAGCAGAAATTCTTGGAGAATTCATAGAAGAACATGTTTGAAGCATTGTTGAAGATCTTTTTGAAGACTTGAAGCATTATTGAAGAAGCCTCATTTGAGGAAACTTGAAATCCCTTGAAGTAGCCTCCTGGTAGTATATATTGACAACTGTTTTTGGATTAGTAAAATGTATATATGATAAATCCCTTGATGATGAGAAGTGTTATCTCAAGATATAGATTCACCTATTCGTGACTTGGCAAGCTCCCTTTCCAATTTTTTATACTATCCTAATAAAAGAGAAATATATTCACACATTCATGACTTAGGATGCTCCCTTTCCACCTTTTCTACAACACTGACAAATGATACCTTTCTCTCCTCATAAGGGAATTATTCAGACACAAAAATCAATGTGTACTTGTATCAACCTAACCACATGCCCTCAAGAGGATCACTTCATACTTCTCAGTTGTTTCATCTATTTGGGGCAGCAAGCAACAATCAAAGATCTATCATTCTTCAAATTTTGCCCTAAATAGAAGCCCTAAAGTGAAACACCTCATACTTCCAGATTATCCCAGAGAGAGTTTCCCTGGGTCATTGTAGGAGGTCTTTTAAATAGTGACAGGTTTGCACCTGGGTTGTTGTGGGTGGTTCTGGATCCTTCTTGGTTGCATAATAGAAATGTGGTTGGGATGAATTTATTAAAAAACTAAAATTATTGGGTTTTATAAAAGACCGAAGTTTAATTTTTGTGCATAACATTTGATACTCCACTATAGAGGCCAAGGAGAATATAAATGGGATCTACAAATATGATTCAAGAGACATTTAAAAGATAAAACTATATACCAGGAGAAGAACTCAACCATATGATGATTTCTATTTTATGTTAGCTTATGTTATGAAACAATAAAAATATGAAGTTCCTGATTTTGAAAACACAACACGCCTATAAATATCCCTGCTACGTCTTGTATTTTTAAATAATTCAAGTGGTGGAACCTAAATGAATTAGAAAGCGATATTGTAAGATACCTATGGTAGACAACCCCATTCAAAATACTGGAAAACTCAAACTTTTTCTGAAGAGATTATTGCTTTCAGTAAAGGAAAAAATACACTAAAAAGAGGGCAATCAACCTTCTACAGATCAAATACACAATAATGAATATGAATACATACAAGAACTTCATACTTTTCCAATTAGTTGCAAAAACCGACACAATTATGATAGCTGATAATATATGTACTTTGGAAACTTTTGCAAACCATAATAATAAGCACTGCCAATATCGGCTACACAGAGTTACCTCCTTTTACAAACCAATATAAATTAAAATACAATACCTTATACCGCAATGTCCCTCACTTAGGTCTTGGAAAATATAATTTTGGTGGTTCATGTCTCTTTTCCCCAACGAACTAGCATATTGTGTAAACTATTCAAAATACAAACACAAATGGTAATGAAGTAACTAGATCACAATAAAATTATATCTCAGGGACTGCACTTGCTACCTCAGGGACTGCAGTTGCTCGTTTCATAGAATCAGTCTTAATGAGATGATTGTAACTTCCCTTTCCGTTGAAAATCTGGGAAAAATGATGCTTGCAATAAACTATGCCTTCTAGTGTAGCATAATTAGAAGGGTTGATTGAACAACCCCCATGAGAACACCTGAAACAAGACTTGTGGTAGGATACATTTTCCACAGTGACCTGACAAGGGGAAAACAATCATCAGCACAATTTCTTAAGTTTTACAATAATAACCAAAATACAAAGATCAAATAACCCCCCAAGCTTGTATTATTCTATTGAAAATAGAGAAGGTTAATATATTCTCTGTCAACTTTGGATTGAAATAAAAAACTAGTGAGATACAAGTGCCTTTTTGGATTTAGGAAACTCTCAAATTTTTAATTATTTGCTATTTTGAGATTGTGATGTTTCAGGGCTCATATTCAACTCTCCACATTTTAGTTCCCCAAATTCTCACCGTGGCTCGGGAGCTCCACATTGACAGTGTATAATTTGTTTGGGTCCCAATAAAAATGGACTCAGGCTTACTCAAAATCACTTTCTCTAAGAACAGGGCAAAAGGAAATGCCTACTGCGTTCCCCTAAAGAGGGGGAAAGCTATGCCACTATGATGCCATCTAAAGTACTATAATTTCCTCAGCCATTTCTCTAGTAAATATGTTATATTTTCCATTTCCTTTACCATGGGCATAAATTCAATCATAAAAGTAGATAAATAACATGCAATAGTCCTATATGGTATATATCCTTTATAGATATCAATGGAATTGAAAACTAATCAGTACCAAAACCTTCGACTTATATAGTATATATAGTAAAAAACATCCCTATATAGTGTATATCCTTTATAGATATCAATGGCATTGAAAGCTAAACAATACCAAAACCTTCGACTTATCTTTGCCTTCTGTTGAAAGAATTTTTCCACTCCAAGTGAGGTACATTACAAAAAAATATACGAGGAAACTACAAACTAAAATACGAATTCAAATATCTTACCTTCTCAAGAGGGTATGCCATCTTTCCACAGGTAGCGCATTTGTCTTGAGTTCCAGAGAACATCATGGACACTTTACTAGGAGATCTTGTCTGTAAAAGAGCATTCAAATGTATTATACATAAGCTCTAGAGCTCCCAACTTTTGAATTGATCATGACATTTACCCTCTTCCTTTCATAGAAAAGAACCACTTTTTATTTTTATTGGTGTAAGTTAACATTTCTTCTACAACGTTTTCCTCATTAAAATTTGGGGTTCTTCAAATAGAATTTTTTTCAGATTTAGTATATTTCAATAGTTCATAATTATTTTCTATTCAAAAGAAATGCAATGAAATTCTTTGACAACACACATGTAAATGGAAATAATTTTCTTAGAGAAAGATAAAAAAAATTATACCATTTCAGTTTGAAGACTATCAATTGCTTTGCTTGATCTTTCTATCAAAACAGAAGGGAAAGGAAAACCATAATGAGAGGGACTTTGTTTGAAACAAAAATAAATCTACAGTAATTTATTTGGATGGTTATCAATGAAGAGCAAAATCAAACACATTTTCCATTGCAATTCCTAAAATTTTGAAGATAGATCTCTTACGGGACTGAAAGTTCTTGTTAAAGTTGTTGCTCTGTCTGAAAAGGTGGTTAAAGTGAGGCTTGCAATATAACACTTCCTCCATTGACATGTAATTACTCAGCTGCAAAAAAGGGCCCACTGTCAAAGCAAAGAAACAGGGAAAGTTAAAACCAAATATCCTCTAAAAAGATAATATTTTTCTTGAATCATCGAGAGGCCAAAAAATTGGGCTCAACTGAGGTCCCCTGAGTGGTTACCAGATTATTAAGAAAAATTGTTGTTTTACCTGTAGCCTATTTCCTATGGGAAGGACATATGTATTTAAATACCTGTAGCCTATTTCCTCTAGGATGGACATATTTGTGTGACTTTACAAGTGAAGCTTAATTAGAATTAAAGCACATTAGTATTGTGTAAAATCCGTCTTTGCTGTTGGCTGCTTAATAGTTTCCACAAAGAGATGATCACAATATAACAATTATATAGCTTATCATTGAACCATAGAAATTACCAATAGAAAGCTATCAAACCACGATTGGAGAATAGTTACTGGCCAGTTGGGAGGAATACTTGACATCAAGTTTTAGTCACACAGAAACTACCTACATGGGAAAATGTTACACATCATATTTTTCCCTACAGAGAGTTGTCCCTACATATTTGGATCCCAACAATTTGAGATCCATATATCTACTGCAATCAGACTATGACGCAACCCTGTGAATTTACATATCAATGCTAATCCTATGAGGATGGACACTTTCCATTAAGTTTCTGAGGTCTATATCAACAAAGATGGGATCATTACCTTCTTCATAAATTGTCTTATTGGGGGTAGTTTCACATGCATCAATAAGGTGTCTAAATTTTTTTCAAGAAATGTATTTGGATGATCAAAAGCAAGGTTGGACAAATTAGTAGACACGCTCTACACATCCATTAAAAACATACTCTCTATTAGTCAAATACTAATGGTGCCAATTTTAGACTAGATTATTAGCCCAACAAGGATCCCCTCCTTTCCAAAACATCAAAACATTCATTTATTTTTTCCTTAGGTGTAACATACAAGATAGGGATAAGATGTCAGACTTTTATATGGATAATTTAATACTGCTTGCTATGAATGTGTGGGACCCCAACTCTCAGCTAGGTGATGTGAAATTTATTTCTTTAGCCTCTTGGATGATATTTGCTAACTATCAGAGGGAAAAGACAGTAGAGATCCTTGTACAATGTAGAGGGAAAAGACCCAATAGCCTCTCTAAATACATATTCCTCTATCCAATATTGAGATAGAGAATAGATTTACAACTTCCACAATGAATCTGTGTTGGTAAGTGGACTACAAGTCCATTTGTGGATCATAACATATAGGAGTGGCTGCATCATTGACTGTGACTCAACTGCTAAAACTATGAAGAGGAAATTGCAGGCCTGAACATGGGCAAAGCAGGAAGAGAAAGATTGGAAGACTTAAGAGACAATGATTTTGAGACTCGAGATGAGAACAAACACTTTAAAGAGAAGGTCCAACTGTTCAACCGGAGGATGGAAAAGATGGAGAAGCACTTGTAGACCTCTACCAAACTATTTCCATTACTAAAGAAGAAGTTTTTATGGATGTCAAGATTCTCTCATTACAGTCATTATCTATTGGGATAAGCACAGAGCGAAGCTTGTATGCCTTGGTGAGGTGGTCATCTAGATGGATAGTTGGCAAGAAAGTGGGTTCACTCAAATGATGGTACAACTGCAACAAGAGTTAGTGGAGAAGGAGGTGGCCTTGGAAAGGCTCCAAGAAGTTGTCCAAGACTATGAGGAAGCAATACCACCTTCCTTGCCATTGCTAAAGCCAACACCATGACTAAAACCACCTTTTTAAGCTCACTTTCCAAAGACATTTCTCTAGTGCAGATTGGTGACTTTGGAAAAGCATACCAGAGGCATTAGTTCCAAGATCCTAATGCAAATGGGCTATGATGAACAAGGATTAGGAAATTCAAGGAATTCTAAACTCCATTATAGTTACACAGAGGCCAAGCATAATGGACTAGACTTTGATGGAAAAATGGAAAGGCCCATCACCATCAAGACCATTTTGTAAAACCAAAGACATGTTGGTATTGGCCTATTCATCAGGAGAAGTAGCAACAACAAATGAAGGTAGTAGTCCACTATCATCTTAGCCTTCTTGTCCAAGAATCTTACCATATCAAGAATGGGATGTCTTTGTACTAGTGATTAGCATGGTTACACACTCAAGTGATGGAAATATCTCATATAAATACCAACTATATATGATAATCACACAAATTATACCAATTAGTCTTATGCTACCATTACTGTGTAAAAGACTCCATGACTCAACTATCTTTTGCAAAATTTTAAAGGAAAAGTGCACAACTAATTTCAGTTGGTTAACACAAACACCAAAGTTGGATAAGTCCACTAGTTTGGTGGTCAATGGGCAGTAAGTTAGTGATGGTAATAGTGTTGATCCCTTGTCTCTAGTGACTACGTTAAGCCCTATTCAAAGGTTCAAGGTTGAGTTGGATCTACTTCAGAAGTTAAAAAATGGAAGAAGAAGTCCTATAGAGTATGAAATCTCTAAGAGGGCTTCAAATATCTAAATAAATAGGCTCCAGACATGTTGGTTTGAGAAGAAGGAAATTTTGAAGCTAATAGATTGAAACATTGTAGCGTCATCTAAATTCATATTCAGAACAAGCTACAGTTAGTCACCTTGAGAATCTCTATTAAATCATTCTACACTTGAAGCATTCTTGGGAACCTCGCTCCTTCATCATATCAAGAAGAAGAGATCAGGATTATTTTTTTGGGTTGTAATTCCTCTCATTCAAGAAGAATCTAGGGTATCCACCAAAGATTTATGTCCATTAAAAAATACACCATGTTTAATGTTAAATTTACACTAATACTTGACATCATGCCCAAGCATGATTACACCATGGCAACACCTTGACATCATGCCCAACTGGGATAGCCTATGACCTAATAGAATAGACTTATACTGGGATAGTTTATGACCTAACATAATAGACTTCCAGAAAATGGTGGTAGGGAGCAATTGTGGCTACAAATACTCTAGGTCCACTCCTAGGCTAATATAGCAGATATATAATTACCAGAAAAGGGGCGCTCATTTTACTACAAAAGGGGTCATTGGGCTGGGGAACCCACATATATTAAATTTTTGTTGTTGGCCAAGAGGAATGTGAGGGTATTGGAACTAATTGGAGTTCCTTTGAACCTAACTACAACCCAAGGGAATGTGATAAGATTGATATGATACAATGGTGGTTATATCACCATAACTAGAACAAGTAAGTATAAAAATAGTATTAAAAAAAAAGTTTCAACGTTTAAAAGCGTGTTCAAACTTACAATCAAATAAATGAAAAAACACATACAAAAAACCAGATAATAATCATGAACAAGCTTCATATTGAATTATGAACTGTAAAGGAACTTACAAAATGTGACACTACGAACTTGGTAAAGCGCATAAGAAAAAATATCCTGGACATGACCCTGGTTGACAAGTTGTATTGCTCATGATGCAAGAGGATTTGTACCTGCACTTCCAAGTCATTCAAAATCCATAATTATCTATACATTAAATACAAGTAATTTATGTAGTATTTTTTACTCTAAGATGCATTATTATGATAATGTTAGAACATATGTTGAGAATTGCAAAACATACTTGAATAAGATCCTCTTTGTTTCAAGAACAATTTATTGGAGTCGCCTGAACTTGGAACAAGCCTCCCACAATCTGAAAGAGTAGCAATTAAGTCAACAGTGAATTTTTTGTTGCTACGTTGGATCGAGGGAGGTTTGCTCCAAGATTAAATCGCTCCAATAAATTATTCTCTACTAAACAGGGCCAACCACGTGAAGGTGGAAGCTCTTATGGCCCTCCCCCCACCCTCACATCACTCTCAATTCCCCAATACCCAATCTATATTTCATTTTTTACTTTCATGAGCAAAAAAAAAAAAAAGTATTCAATAACTAATAAAAAATCAATTGTGCAACAAAAAGTACGCAAGAAAAAAATGAAAGTGCTTGACATAAAAATAGTATAATAAATGAGTTTTTAATATAACGCAAAAAATGTTCCAAGTATGGTAACATTTCTCTTATAATAATACAATATTTTACATTATCAATTTTTTTTTTGTTCTTCCTACTTCTAAAGCTCCTAACTACATCATCAACATCATCGTGATCTACTCCTGTTTCGTGCCTTTCCCGCAAAGCTGACCTAGTTGCGTAGTCATGATGTCTAGTCTCATGCAGTGATGGGGCATTGCCTACAAAAATAGATAATATTATATTTTAATTGTTAGTTTTTAAATATCATTGAACTAGTTCAGTAATATTAATAAGAAAAAATTGCAATGAGATTATTTACCTAGTGCACCAGTTGTCACCATTGGAATCATTGCCCTATGTTCCTCTCTAGTGGTAGGATGATCAAGTACAACATTCTCTGTAATTTAAACAAAAAACGTTATAAAGAAACAACCATCAAGGTATAATTAGAAAAAATGATAAGTGGAAATTAATTACCATCACGGCCCTCACTGATAGTAGAATTGTCGACCTGGATCCTACTACAATGATCAGGTTGCACACGAGGACCATGTACTTCTAGAAATATTTAAATCTCAACGCACTGCTCGACAACTGGGTTATTTGGCTTGTTGAAAGTGTTTCTCCCATGATTTAAACAAAGTTTTTAGATGACAGCAACAAAACTGAAAGTCAGCCCCTAAGGAGAGCTGGTTTACTATTGTTGCTCTATTAGCATTTGCTCCTCCTTAACTTCGTTCACCTCCATGTGGTCTTCCAAAACTTCTTTGGTTTTATCTATCAAATTCGAGGAATTTGACAAATAAACATAATCAACAAACCTTGAAAATTAAATGAACCCCATCTTTAATTCTCTTGCCACCTTATGATAAGGTTGTCACCCTTCAATATCTCATATTGATAACTCGATACTTTTTTAAATAAATGACTTTGGTCCCTGGGCCCACACGATGCGGATTTTAATTTATTATGCATGCCATACCTTAAGTTAACCTTCGAGCATCTTCCGGATACGACCACCGTCTGATGGCTTCCCTCCAGATTGACGGCGTTTAACGATATCGCGCGGCGTCCCTAGTCGAACATTAGTGCATGATGGCACGCGAAAAAGCGGTTTTCTGAATCCCGTCGTACGCCACGTGTCCACTGCTCTATGGAATCGCTCCCAAATGGAAAATACCACTCATCTCACAAAGGCGATGCGATATGGTTGGGTTGGTTTTGCAAAACCACTCTCGGTTTTGGAATAGTGGTTGACCCCAGTTTAAGTCAAGTTACGCTATCCCCTGTATTCACTAACTTTGGTCTAGCCTCGAGGCAGGATTCCGATTAACAACAAAACGGATTTTTCTCTTTATTAAGTGGGATTTCCACTATCATTAAACAGAGCTCAACGACCACAATTTTACACAGACCTCGTCTGCGGTTCAGATTTAATTCAACAGAGCTTGTTGAACTGTTCAAGAGAAACAGTAGACAGAGGGATGCAGAGACTATACAAAAGTTCGATTCAATAATTATACTTGCACAGAGGTCAATCGCCTCCCAATTAAACAAATTTCCTCACAAATATCAATTCAAGATAGTTTGATAATCAATGGGAACTAAAATTTATTCAATCGAAAGCAATTGCTTAACACATAGAATTTATTGCAGAAATCTCCTCCCTCAATACATTCGAGGGGTGCCAGTTATATACATTACAATGAATCTCGTCGGTTCCTCGGTGAGGACCATTTAGAAAATCAAAGGCCTAATTACAATTTACTCAAATAACTGAAACATGAAAGATGGACTAAACCTAACTATTCGATTTCTACTAATCCTAACTGATCTAAATGCAATAGGCAGCTGAGGTATTGACACCTAGCTATTACAATTCAAATGATTTTGAACCCTCCTAGCCACAACATGTGGACAAAACCTCCTACATTGCTGGCTAGTGTCTAATGCCCCTACATCAGACTCCCCAGGGAAATTTTCTTCATGGGCTCCTGTCCATGAGCTCTTCCACTGATCTGCCTATCTCCTGCAAAATTCCTTCATTCATCCAAGTGGAATCCTCTTCTGGCTTGTCCTTCCATTTGACTAAGTACTGAAAGTACTCTTGTCCTCTAGTCTTCCTGAACACTCTTTTGTCCAATATCTTCTCTGGTTGCAATGGTTGTGCTAGAGGTAGCTGCTTTTCCCACTCAATCTGTTCCTTGTCTACTGATCTTTCTTCTACACCATCATCTTCATACTTGTACAAATCTGCAACATTAAAAATGGGAGATATTCCAACATCAGGAGGTAATTCAATCTCATAAGCATTGGCAGAAAACTTTCTAAGTATCTTGCATGGTCCAATATTTTTGAACTTCAGTTTGTTATATTGCTTCCTTGGGAACCTCTCCTTTCTCAAGTATGCCAAAACCAAATCTCCTACTTCAAAATGGACTTCTTTTCTGCTCAAGTCTTCTCTTCCTTTGTATTTTATGCTGCTGCATTATAGCTGTTGTTTCACTTGCTCGTGTATGGCTTGGATCTCTGAAGCAAATTCCTCACCATCAGCGCTCCTTAGTTCTGCCTTTCCCATATTTCTTAATTTTGATATTCCTATGGGGTGTACTCCATAGAAAATATGGAATGGGCTCTGTCCTGTGCTTCTATTTGGTGAGTCATTATATGCATATTCTGCCTGAGGCAAAATATGATCCCACTACCTGGGATGCTCTCCTACAAGACTTCTCAACAAGTTTCCCAGACTCCTATTCACCACCTCAATTTGTCCATCAGTCTGAGGATGATAAGCTGAGTTGAAACTCAGTTTGGTACCAAGTTTCTTCCACAGCATCCTCCAAAAATGGTCCACAAATCTAGTGTCTCTGTCTGAAACAATACTCTTGGGCAACCCATGCAACCTAACAACTTTTTTGAAAAACAAGTTAGCAACATGGGTGGCATCACTAGTTTTATAACATGGAATAAAATGTGCCATTTTGGAGAATCTATCCACTACAACAAAGACTGCATCACTCCCTCTCTGAGTCTTGGGTAATCCTAGAAAAAAATCCATACTCACCATGTCCCAAGCTCTGTCTGGAATAGGCAAGGGAGTGTACAATCTGGCATTTTGGCTCCTTCCTTTAGCATACTGACAGATTTTGCAATTCTTCACAAACTTATCCACTTCTGCTCTCATCTTGGGCCAATAATAGAAGTGACTCAACTGCTCATAAGTTTTATCAGTACCAAAGTGTCCAGCAAGTCCACCACTATGCTTCTCCTTGATCAAATTTTCTCTAATGGAACATTTTGGTACACACAGTTGGTTTCTTCTGAATAGTAAGTCCTCCTGCAAGAAATAATCCAGCCACTAGCTTCTATCTGTTAGAACAAGGTTACAACATGCCTCAAATGCTTCTTTAAAATTTGGATCTGTTTTATACAATTCCCCATTTGGCATGCTTCTGATTCAACTTGGGCTGCTGTATAATGTACTGCAAAGCATGATTATCAGAATATAATACAAATTCTTTGGACATCAAATAATGTCTCCAGTTTTTCAATGCTTGGAAAACTGCATAGAATTCCTTCTGATAAGAGGAATACTTCCTTCTGGTGTCATTCAGCTTTTCACTAAAATAGGCTACAGGCCTATCATCCTTATTCAACATAGCTCCAATGGCCTCTCCACTGGCATTGCGCTTCACTTGAAATGGTTTAGCAAAATTAGGCAGAATCAAAAAAGGCTTTTCATTTATGTTTTGATTCAAAAGTTTAGAGTTTCTTTCTGCTTCAGCAGTCCATTTAAATGGTTGTTTTCTCTTATTTATTGTCTCAATGATGGGTGCATTAATCTTGCTGAAGTGTCTTATAAATTTCCTGTAAAAACTGGCAAGTCCATGGAAACTTCTTACCTCAAAAACATTTCTGGGTGAAGGCCACTCCACAATTGCATTAACCTTTTCTAGGTCCATCTTCAATCCCTCTGCAGAAACAACAAAGCCCAAATACACCAAATATTCCTTCATGAATGAGCATTTCTTTCATTTTATTAGCAGTTTCTCTTGATGCAGCTTCTTCAAGACATAGTTAAGATGCCTTAAATGTTCTTCTTTAGTTTTGCTGAAAACTAATATATCATCTAGATACACTATCACAAATTTACCAATGAACTCTTTCAATACTTCATTCATAAGTCTCATAAAAGTGCTAGGTGCATTTGAAAACCCAAAAGGCATGACCATCCATTCATATAGTCCTTCATTGTTTTAAAGGCAGTTTTCCACTCATCACCCTCTCTTATTCTAATCTGATGATATCCACTCTTTAAATCTATCTTTGAAAAATATTTAGCACCACTCAAACAATCCATTAAATCCTCAACTCAGGGCAAAGGGAATCTGTACCTGATTATTATCTTATTGATTGCTCTGGAATCAGTACACATCCTCCAGCCTCCATCTTTCTTTGAGCTCAATACTGCTGGTACTGCACATGGACTCAAACTTTCTCTGATCAGTCCCTTGTCCACCAATTCTTGTACTTGTCTCCTAATTTCCTCATTTTCTATGGGAGTCATTCTGTAGGCTGACTTATTTGGCAGATTTGAACCAGGGATAAAATCTATCTGATGGCTGATCTTTCTCACAGGTGGTAGCTCATTAGGTAAATCATCCACAACAATGTCACAATAATTGTCTAGCATCTCTTGGATTTCTATTGGCAAATCAGAAATATTTGTAGAAGTAAGAACTACCTTAGGTTTCAAACTAAGCAAATCTTACCTCTTCTTCTTCTATCTACTGCAGATATTCCTTCCCGCTCAGCAACAAGGTCTTTGGATCAATCACTCTGTTTGATGGCTCTCCTTCTTCCATGGGTATCAATGTATGATGCACCCCATCCTTGAAGAACTTGTAAGTGTTCTTCTTGCCATCATGCACCACTGCTCTGTCAAACTACCAAGGTCTACCCAGTAGTATGTGACACACATCCATGGGCATCACATCACATAGGACTTTGTCTTTGTATTTTCCCATTTGCAGCTCTATCTCACACTGTTCTTTTACAATCAGTTGGTGCCCTTTATGCAGCCAGGACACCCTATAGGGAGTTGGATGCTCCCTTATCTTCAGCTTCAACTTCTCTATCACCTCAGTGGAAACCAGATTGTCTGTGCTGCCACTATCAATAACTAGCTAGCAGCATTTCCCTTGGACTTTGCATATGCTCCTAAACAAAGTCTTCCTTTGTGCAGGCTCAGTGACCTCTTTGATTTGCTTCAACAGGATCTTATTAACCACCAAGGACTCTCCCCTTTCTGGTAGAATTTATTCTTCAATTGCTCCCTCTTCTCTGGCATGGGAAACAACAATATTTATTTCACTAGCACCCACATTCTCCGAGCACTCATAGTGCTTGTGTCCCACTTGCTGACATCTATAGCACCTCAATTCTCTACCTCTGCCTCTGCCTCTGCCTCCTCTATAAGAACCCCTTCTGCCTCTTGCATCACCCTCTGTAGATGCATTTTGAGGTGAGCTATTGTTAGCTCCATCCCTGGGTGTAGTAGGCTTTCCTCTACCACCCTGGCTTCCCTTTCCACGAAAAGTACCTCTCTTTTTGGCAGACTGCTTCCTCAGGAGTTTCTCCTCTACTTTCAAGGCCATCTGATAGGCCTCTTCAACTGTCTTAGGAGACAAAATACCAATCTCATCTTGGATTTCTAGCTTGAGACCATTCACATATCTGGCAGTCTTCTCTGGTGTGTCTTGAAATTGCCTAGCTCTTATGCTTACTCTATAGAATTCTTCTGTGTATTCTTTTACTGTCAGCAACCTCTGTCTCAGGTTCTGCATTTTCCTAAACAATGTCAGCTGATAATCACTAGGCAAGAATTTCCCTTTTAATTTAGCCACCATTCTAGTCCATCTTTTGATGGGTTGCTTGCCAACTCTCCTTATTTCTGCCTGCACTCCATCCCAACAAACTGCAGCATGTCCCTTCAGCTTTGTTACTGCAAACTTGACCTTCTTATCTTCACTCATTTCTTCATAGTCAAATAACTTGTTCATGTCATTAATCCAGTCCACCAGCTCCTCTGGATTCAGTCCCCCTGCAGAAATCGACACTTCAATTCTGGGCTTAACTGCAGACCCCATAACAGTTCTGAGGAGCCTCATGTCAGGAGGAATCTCAACATTCTCTTCAGCTTCTTCTATTTCAGGTTCACTGATGCCTTCAGGATCTCTGGGCTGTCTTCACTCCATGGCATCCATTCTAGCCTCGAACCTCTGCAAAATTCCCAACACTTCTGCATTGGCAACGGGTCCGCCTCTCTTTCTGCCAACACCTCTACCAACTCGGATTTCCATGTTAATTCTCTGCAAAAATAGCTTAAAAACAAAAAATTTGATACCACAAATGACATCAACAAAACTAAAATTCGGCCCCTAAGGAGAGCTGGTCTGTTAGTGTCGCTCTGTGATCATTTGCTCCTGCTTAACTCCGTTCACCTCCACGTGATCTTCCACAACTTCTTTGGTTTTATCTATCAAATTCGAGGAATTTGACAAATAAACATAATCAACAAACCTTGAAAATTAAATGAACCCGAGCTTTAATTCTCTCGCCACCTTATGATAAGGTTGTCACCCTTCAATATCTCATATTGATAAACTGATACTTTTTTAAATAAATGACTTTGGTCCCTGGGCCCACACGATGTGGATTTTAATTTATTATGCATGCCATACCTTAAGTTAACCTTCGAGCATCTTCCGGATATGACCACCGTTCGATGGTTTCCCTCCAGATCGACGACGTTCAACGATATCGCACGGCCTCCCTATTTAAACATTAGCGCGCGATGGCACGTGAAAAAGCGATTTTCGGAATCCTGTCGTACGCCACGTGTCCACTGCTCTATGGAATCGCTCCCAAATGGAAAATACCACTCTTCTCATAAAGGCGGTGCGATATGGCTGGGTTGGTTTCACAAAACCACTCTCGGTTTTGGAACAGTGGTTGACCCCGGTTTAAGTCGAGTTACGCTATCCCCTGTATTCACTAACTCGGGTCTAGCCTCGGGGAAAGATTTCGATTAACATAAAAATGAATTTATCTCTTTATTAAGTGGGATTTCCACTATCATTAAACAGAGCTCAACGACCACGATTTTACACAGACCTCATCTATGGTTGGGATTTAATTCAATAGAGATTGTTGAAATGTTCAAGAGAAATAGTAGACAGAGGGATGCAAAGACTGTACAACAGTTCTATTCAATAATTATACTCACACAGAGGTCAATCGCCTCCCAATTAAACAAATTTCCTCACAAATATCAATTCAAGACAGTTTGATAATCAACAGGAACTGAAATTTATTCAACCGGAAGAAATTTCTTAACACACAGAATTTATTGCAGAAATCTCCTCCCTCAATACATCCGAGGGGTACCAGTTATATACATTACAATGTGTCTCTTTGGTTTCTCGATGAGGACCGTTTAAAAAATCAAAGGCCTAATTACAATTTACTCAAATAACTAAAACACGATAGATGGAATGAACCTAACTATTCGACTTCTACTAATCCTAACTTATCTAAATGCAACAGGCAGCTGAGGTATTGACACCTAGCTATTACAATTCAAATGATTTCGAACCCTCCTAGCCACAACATGTGGACAAAACCTCCTACATTGTTGGATAGTGTCTAATGCCCCTGCATCATTAGACATTAAATTTATGAATTAAAACAAACATATTGAAAGGTTAACATTTTATCTTATCAAGAATTCTAGATCTTTGGACCTGTCCCAAGCTTCTACGATGTTCAACTACTTCTTGATAGCCAGAACAGAAAGCGATCTCTCTGTCTTCCTCTGTTGTTTCTGTTCCAAAGTCATCACCCTACATTACATAAGATTGTGTATTTTTAATGTTATTTGATGGGATTACAAAAATGTTAGAAGGTGATACAATTAATTATAAGATGTTTAGCTACTTACAATTCTTGCGGCTAGTTTCAAGTAGTCGCCCTGGCCTAGCTTGTGATGGCCTTTTTTTTCAATCCTAGCTTTGATTGCCTTCGAGGTGTCAGGAAACCCATCATCAAAAGCTTGAAGTCAGATATGACATAGAACACTTTTATTTTAGACATAGAGAAAATTAAAGCTATTTAATTAAAGTTGTAATTTACCTTGCAGGTCCAGTTAGCATTTTTCCTTCTTTCTTGGCCCTTTTCTCTTTTTCATCATCAATGAGTGCTCTCCAATCCCTCTCTGAAACTGTGAGAGGATGCTCGTATCTAGAGTTAATTTGCAATTGCATTCTATAGGTGTCCTTGGTATATTTCAGATATTTTCCAACTACCCGAGCCACTGCCATTCTATCAAATGTGCCCACACCAAAAAGGGCTTCTAGATAATCTAGAAGTTCTTTTTTCAGGTTGGAATTCTGAGAATTCCACCTTGTGCATATGGTTGGGAAAAAAATTATCAATTCCTTGCTCTCCAAAAACCTGTAGAACCCATTTTTTCCTACACAGAAAAAATATATTATCATTAATTTAAAAATAAAAATCATGATAAAATATGTTTTAGATAGAGTACATGAAATAGTTAAAATATTAAAACTTACATGGGAGTTGTACGTGTTTTATAGGAACATCTTCATCGTTCACCAAAAATGTGCCATCAATAGTCCCCATGGAGGTGACATGTGTAGCTCCAAGAAACGCAATAATATAGTTGGCCATACCAGCCTCATCACTGCTAACATGCTCAACGGTTGGCTGGGTGTCTTCTTGGGCAGGGTGCGTATCTTGGCTGCCACCTAAAGGAATAGAAGGTGTATGAGAGGGTCACTCAGCAATCTCTTGCCTTTGTATCCCACTACCACCAACACCGGGGGTAGCAGGTGTTAGATAACGCTACATGCAAAAGAATTTTTTTTGTTAGTTTAGTTAATGTAAAAATTAAAATCAAACTATCAAAATTGATCTCATGTAGAACAAAAAAAATATCCTTTTGAATTTTTGTTATGACCTTATATGTTTCTAGATGGGTTATAAGTTTTGTTATCCTCATTTCTAATTCAGGTGTTTGAGGCGTAATGTCTACCAAACGCTCAAGTTCCAACTTTGCTTTTCGTGCCTTTTTTTGTAGCAATAGCAATGGACATGGGGGAGAAGAAAACTCTTCCTCGTTGAGAAAAGAATCAGACGCACCATGGCTAGGCGTCTGCATATTTCAAAAAAAATAACATTATTTTAATTATGTAGATAACTAAAATACCCGAAGATAGAGCAATGCTGGCACTTTACATGTTCTTCGGCTGGCCCCTTTCCGCGATCATCCTGTCTCGGGGTTGTTCTTGTACTGGCATGATCAGTCTGCCACATTGCAATAAAATTAGAAATGTGAAAACTTGAAAACAATATCTAACTTGAAAACACAAAATGAAAACTGAAATAATTTCTAAATTTACAGTGAAGTGCTTGAATTCAATTGATTTTTTTTTTTTATTGAATTTTTATCCTTAGATGCTTTTAGTGCATGTTTGGATGACTTGGTTCTTTCTCGTTTTGATTCTCAAAGAAATATATTTATGAATGAGCTAGGAAATGATAGTGGAAATGAAATATCTGCTAAGAAAGTGGTTCAATAGCTTTCCTTCATAGGGCTTGAAATGTTTCAAGGGATGAAAACTTTTCCTAGAGATTATATTAAATAGATTTGCATGATAAGGATTTTGTTTTGATTAATGGTCCTCCAAGTGTCCACAAACGTTCATTACATGGATTATAATAATATGTACATCTGGGCTCTACAATGATTATTAACCCTCTAATATGGTGGCCACTTGGTGCAGACTTTGATGTGGATTCCATTCATGTTTTTTATCCCCAATATTTAGGATCTCAAGATGAGCTTTCTTAGCTTCTAAGTGTGGATCAACAAATGTTTAGTTCCCATTTTTGAGAGGCAAGAATAGCACTAAGTGTTGATACTTGATACATTTTTGTATGCCAATCTTTAATCCATTCACATGATGTAGAATCATACCATTGGGGTCAGAATAAAGACCTTGGGCTTTTGGAATTGCAATCAATAGCAAATATCTATAAATACACAAGGTGAAGTATTATTTTTTCCCAGTGGTCAGTGGGCTTTTAATTGTTAATAAATTAATATGAAATATTTCACTTATCCATGGTGGATCAATGTAGTAACCAAGTCATATTATCCTCTCACTTCTATTATATGCTCGTTATAATGTTTTAGATCAGGTTTGTTATGTGGATTGGTCCTAGTGATTGAGTTGAATTCGTCTATGTACACTTTTTCTTAGAAGCATTGTATGAATTGACCTTGCAGAGTTTAAACATTGTAGCAGCTAAGAGAATGATGATTGGTATTTATGATAGTTGTGGCAGATGGCTGGTATTGGCATGTGTAATTGTTGCACCTGTAATTTTTCCTCCCTTGGTCAAAATTCTGACACTTTAGTTCCAAAACTTTAGTTTCAAGAGAGGAAAAATTTATGCTCGACAATCTCTTGTTGGAATTCAAATGTTGCAAGGGAGGAAAATTTTTCCTAGAGATTAGCTTAAATAGATTTTCATGATAAGGATTTTTTTTCGATTAATGGTCCTCCAAGTGTCCACAAACATTCATTACATGGATTATAATCATATGTACATCTGGGCTCTACAATGATTATTAACCCTCTAATATGGTGGCTACTTGGTGCAGATTTTGATGGGGATTCCATTCATGTTTTTTATCCCCAATATTTAGGATCTCAAGTTGAGATTTCTCAGTTTCTAAGTGTGGATCAACATTTTTTTAGTTCCCGTTTTGGAGAGGCAAGAATAGAACTAAGTGTTGATACTTGATACATTGTTGTATGCCAATATTTTATCCATTCACATGATGTAGAATCATACCATCGGGGTTGGAACAAAGACCTTGGGCTTTGGAGGCACATCACTCCTGATACCCCTCCTAAGTTGTGATGGAGTATATCACTCTCTTGCGATTACTACGTCTTCCCATTGGTATTAGTTGTCTTCTTGATGTATATTGTGACATATCCACATTGTATTTTCTCATGGTTATGATCATTTTCATGACATGGACCCACTATGTACTTTTTTCATGGCCATGGTCTTGCATATTATTACATGGATTCACAGTGTATTATGTTGGTAGCCATGGTTTTTTCTCTTCTAAGAATCGGTATGCCTATATATTTGTTGGCAATCGATTGCAAGTACTCACTAGTTCCTAGATCTTTAGCTCTTTCCTTGGAATTCCTGATAACTTATGTTTATTAGAATGTGTTTCGACCATTGGTTCCTCTTCTTACCTCACACATTAGGGGGTGTTGTTACAAATCTATTTTCGACCCTTGAATCTCACTAACGAACCATTGCATAGACCAACATTGAATGAGTTGAGGAAATCAACACTAAACAAATCAGTTCTCTTGCACTAGGAGATTTTAAACTTATTAGACTTAAGTTTCTTAAGTTCGAGAGATCCACAACCATCCTCTAGCCTCCTCCATGAATCTATTTAAGGAAGGTCTCTCAAGGAAGAAAGGAGGAAGAATCATTTGCAAACATGTGTTGTTCATTTTAAAAGAGACTATTCAACCTTCAGATATCAGACTTCTCAAGTTGTGTGAGGGCCAAAGAAGTGTTAGACGAGGGACTAGGGACAAAAAATATAATAGAATTTCCCATTACATTTGGAAAATGAACTAAGAAGATTTTGATAAACTCCATATATTCAAACAAAAGACACAAATATTTTTTATAACTTCAACTTTGATCCAAAAATGTCTCAAGACTAAAACATGTTAACCATCATATATTGTTAAAGAACATGCTCATAGATACATACATAAATGCACGCACACACATAAATATATACATATATTATTATATATTTTTTAAAACAAATAAAAATTAATCATTGTGATATTTTCACAAATTTTATATAAAAACGTGCTAGGCTGATTTAATTTGCTGTTAAATTCACTAGTGCATGAGATTCAATGAATTTCATTTTTTTAATCCACCCCCGCCACCCCTCTCCAAAAAAAAAAAATGCAGTGACTAAGAACATAATCAGCATCATATCAAACCTGAACCATAATTCTTTTGTTAAAAACATCTGTAGGCGGAAGATAAGATATAGTAAATAGTAAGCCAATGGTACTAGAAAATACAATGAGACATATAAATATTGTGGAAGTTCCCAGACTACTCTTGATTCTTGAAAGATATAAGATAAAGAGATACAAGTGATACTGAAAGAAAAGTTGAATCTACAAGGAAAAATTTTAATTGTAGAAATCAATACTCCATACCAGATATAGAGGTAAGATGTAGAGGAGGGAGCAGAGCCATCCTCATCTCCATCACCAAGGTATCAATGCAAAGGCCAACAATAATGTCCTGTATAGAATTCCTGACGCTGAATATTTAGCCAAGGCATCATGGGAGGAGCAATGTGGTGGTGATCAGCTGAACCCCTCCTAACATTTGGGCCAGAGAGAAAAATCTAGTGATGGAAATTTGGTTGCTTGATATGGGCACAACTCTGCACTAAAATAAAATAATTTTTTTTGGCCTCATGAATGTAGTTTCATACCAATAGAAGGGGGCAATGCGGATATCCGACTAGCCTAATATCATCTATGTTTGGGGCTTGGGCATATATATAGTGTTTAGCACCTCCAATTACCGAGATAGGCTAGAAGGAGGAGATCAATTTGGTGAAACAAGATCTACATAAATCTTGTAAGGTCAATTGTTTGTTGTAATACCTCACATATGTAGAAAGGCAAACATTTGTGATCTTAGGAGGTGGACTTAATTAAAACGAGTGTCACAAGTATCTTTGATTCTCCAAATATTTTCCAATCCACTCGGAACACTGGAAAGAAATATGTAATCCTCTAATGAAGGTCCAATTGAATGGAGAAAAGGGAAGAGAAGAAAATTAGAAAGGTAATACAAGATTATGTCTTGCTAATTATAAGCCCTAAAAACAAATTTCATAAGCAAAGAGAAAATTTGGAATTTTTGACAATAAAAAATCTCAGAGATGCCACTAGATATTTCTAGTAGGAAATAAGAAAAATATTCCCCAAGTAGTTGGCAGGGGCATAGGTCATAGTGACTACTTAAGATCTTGTTAACCTCTCAAGCTACCAAACTACTGCTACAAACTCATAAAACTAGTAGGATAAAAACAAGAAATCTTAGAAGTTGAAGAAGAGTGAATAATCAAATTGTAACTTTGCTCTTGCCAAACATAACAATAGACCAAATGGAAAATATATGTGTTATGTAAAATCACCTCATCATGATAAGGTAACCCATAGAACAAAATAAATATAGGTGGTATAATCCTCACCCAAGCACAACATAAGCTCTTATCACCTTGCTTGCATATCAATCCAACTCCTGCATGTAACTTTGCTTTCATCTCAAGAAAATCTTGAAGTGAACTAGATATGATGTCCCTATCAAAAAAATTGAATCAACAAATCCTCCAAAGATGATGACTATTTCAAAAAAGGGGACAAGTATGACGAAAAATACTAGCAACCATACATTCACTTGTGATGTTAACTTAATTTGCAAGGTGTGGGTTCTTATTCTCATTGAGGGCATACATATGATAGTAGGGGTGCAACTATGTAATGCCAAACCAATTAAGACTTCCTTATTATGACCATTTAACCAATAAGGGGACACAACTTCAATAACCATGAAAAGATCACCAAAGAAATAAACACAAAATAGAGGAAGTAAGGGGTTTGTTGTACAAGTTTGAAGTCCAAACCATAGTACTTTGAAGTTTTGTAGTGATTTAATCCTCTATAATTGTATCATTATGTCACCAATTAAGGAACAAGTTTTGTATCAATTTAACGTCATTCTTGGAAGTTTTTCCAAGGTTAAATTTTGAGTCTCTTAGCGTGTTTTAATCATATTGCAATTGTGCCATTAATTTCTCCTTGTTTATTACATAATTTTTTGCTGAAATGAAGAACAAAGTCACTAGAGGGTTGATCTATTTACTTGAAGGCTAATAATTGTGTTGCAGGTGTTTGATAGAGTCCTCATCCATTAGAAGATCAACTAGCTATCAAGCTAGGCCTCTAGGCCTAAGGGTTTGCTCCCTTTCCTCATACTCTCCTCACTGTTTTTACAATCAGATTTGAAGCATCTCATTTACAGTAGCATAAATCTGATCTAAACACCTTAGTAAGCTCTAAAATACATTAGCATAAGTCTATACTCATTTCACACTTAATCTCAGGTAACTAGAAATACTTGTGTCATTGTTCTTAAGGCATTAGTAGTGCTCACTGCCTTTTTGATGTTTTTGTATTTTTGGATGGTGTTTATGATAAAGATCATGTTAAAATTTCAGACATCATGTTGTTTTAGTAATATTGGTTGGTGAATTTTGCATAGTGAAGATTCCAATTTGGCACAAAATTTATGGACTGATAAGAGAGCCATGGAAAGTAATCATCCATGGCAATTTATTTCTCAATACACAAACTAATATTAAACCCATAAGTTTTATACATTCTTGATTTAAGGAAATATGAAGATAGTTCCAAGTCATAAACAGTCAATTTCTTAGATTCAAATCAACATATACAATGAGAGAATAAGGGTAATTGGACCTAGTTTGGAGGCTTATGAATAAGTGAAAAATATCAGTTCTTAAGGCTGAAATGGACCAGTGTTGACCCCTTGAATTATGAGCTTAATTTCTAGAGTAAGACCAACTCTTATTCATTGTACAAACCCAACAGCATTTATGGCTCCCTTTTTCTCCTAAATGACACCCTCTGCACACCTATAATTAAGGCATCTCCATAACCCACACATAGATATTGTGATAGCATCCATAAGAGGTTAAATCAACCCACAATAATGCTACATCCAACAAGGAAATTTGTCTAGCAACTCATCCTTAAACACAATGCCACTCTTAGGAGGTACAAACTTTAGGAAATGAGAAAAATATCAATCCTACCTTCTAAAAACATGCCCACAAGACAAAGAAAAAATCCGAGCTCCCTTGTGACTAGTTATTGTACTTCCTTTGTTACAAAATTTGACCATCTCAGTGTAAGAGTGAATATGAACCTCTTGAGTGGATAACTCGACCCCTTGGAAAAACTGAAGTTGACCCATGGAACAAAGGATTTCAACCTCTTTCACAATACTAAACTTTTCCTTCCTTGTGAAGAACTTGACTAACAATGAATAAGAATGAACTCAACCCTAAATGCAATGTTCACTTCCTTTCTAATAATTATTGAGAAGTTGGAGACTTAGAGGTTGATGTTGACAATCCCAGCTACATTGATCCACACTTGATGCTAATGCCCAACGATAGCCTTTCCAACAACAAGGAAGCCCTTTGTACATAGAATTGTCAAATCAAGCACAAATTAGCATATATGGTCATTGATAATGGAAACCAAAATATCCTTCCCTTGCTTCAATTGGAAAAGGAACAAAAGTTACCAAATTCAACTCATCCCAACTCCAATTAGCTTGGATTGGTCATAAATTCACATTCTCTTGTGCTAATCACTTAACAATAGATTAGAATGTTGCTAGAGGATGGCAAGATTTTCCCCAATATCTTATATGTTCTTACAAACAAATATGAGAAGACTTACGAAAATAAGATGATGATAAAAAGTGTAACTAAGTGCGTAAAGCAGGGGCTTCGAGGTTCAAACTTAGGCGTGTTCCCTCTTTCAATCCTAATATTTCTTGAAGTTATTTCTATGGCGCATGTCAAATTTTGGGTGATTATGTTGCTGGTATTGTTCTTCATTACAATTATGATCATTAATTCTAACTCAAGATTGGAACTAGTAGTGGTACTAATATTCATGCAAGGTAAGTAACCCTTTGGGGTACTAGGCATGTTACCCATGTTATCCATTGAAATTTCTATAAATTTCACAACTACATGAAAAATTTGTTCTGCCATAGCATTGTTTGAGGTGACCACTCCATGATTGTGTTCAGTGTACTACAATATTCTCCAATCCATTTTCTGAAATCTCGTGTCTACGGAGTGTTGACTTTTGTTGAGAATGATCATGATGTAGTTTTCTCCAAATTCATAATTAACTATTTCTCTTTCACCTTGTTCAACAAACATTTGAAATGCATTAACGGTTACTTCTAAGTTCTACTATAAACAAAAATACCAACCATGCAAATTATAACCAAATTACTACTACCAGTTAAAGGACACATTACTTCTTTCATCAGCTGCATAGAAGTACTATGAGCATAAATGAGACATAATGGTGTAACTAACCATTCAAATTGGCCATCTATGTTAGCCAGCCTATCTTCAACTCATCTCCCTCATTTTTATTTCAGTAGCAACTCAAATCTACCTCCGAAAAGAACCTGGCTACTTGAAATCAACAAGACCTAAATGGCGTAACTAATAGTTCAAATTGTCCATCTTCATTAGGCATGTTACCATTGAACTTTCAATAAATTTTACAACTACATGAAAAATTTGTTCTGCCACAGCATTGTTTGCACTGACCACTCCATGATTGTGTTCAATGTACTACAATATTCTCCAATCCATTTTCTGAAATATCGTGTCTACGAAGTGTTTAATTTTGTTGAGAATGATCATGATCTAGATTTCTCCAAATTCATAATTAATTGTTGCTCTTTCACCTTATTCAAAAAAGCTTTGAAATGCATTAAATGTTACTTCTAAGTTCTACTATAAACAAAACTACCAACCATGAAAATTACAACCAAATTACTATTACCAGTCAGAGGACACATTACTTCTTTCATCAGCTGCATAGAAGTGCTATGAGGATCAATGAGACATAATGGTGTAACTAACCATTCAAATTGGCCATCTATGTTAGCCAGCCTATCTTCGACTCGTCTCCCTGATTTTTATTTCAGTAGCAACTCAAATCTACCTTCAAAATGAACCTGGCTACTTGAAATCAACAAGACCTAAATGGCATAACTAACAGTTCAAATTGTCCATCTTTATTAGGCATGTTACCATTAAACTTTCTATAAATTTCACAACTTCATGAAAAATTTGTTCTGCCACAACATTGTTTGGAGTGACCACTCCATGATTGTGTTCAATGTACTACAATATTCTACAATCCATTTTTTGAAATCTCGTGTCTACGGAGTGCTGACTTTTGTTGAGAATGATCATGATGTGGTTTTCTCCAAATTCATAATTAACTGTTTCTCTTTCACCTTGTTCAACAAAGCTTGGAAATGCATTAAATGTTACTTCTAAGTTCTACTTTAAACAAAAATACCAACCATGCAAATTACAACCAAATTACTACTACCCGTCAAAGGACACATTACTTCTTTCATCAGCTACATAGAAGTACTATGAGCATCAATGAGACATAATGGTGTAACTAACCATTCAAATTGGCCATCTATTTAAGCCAACCTATCTTTGAGTCATCTCCCTGATCTATATTTCAGTAGCAACTCAAATCTACCTTTGAAAAGAACCTGACTACTTGAAATCAACAAGACCTAAATGACGTATTTCCTATATTTCCCTAGTATATTTCAGATAAATTGGTGAATCCTTACCATTTTGTGGGTTGAAAAGCTTATTGCACCTG
The DNA here is from genome assembly GCA_034641835.2 of Pinus albicaulis. Taxonomy (NCBI): domain Eukaryota; kingdom Viridiplantae; phylum Streptophyta; class Pinopsida; order Pinales; family Pinaceae; genus Pinus; species Pinus albicaulis. The sequence goes on from CM076579.1 coordinate 196,226,186, forward strand.
ATTTCCTGGTTGGGCTAGTATAGTTTTCTTTTCTTAGTGGTTGGTGGTCAAACCAACGGGTCCCCTGCTAAACACCCGAACCAACGGGTCCCCTGCTAAACCCCTGAACCAATGGGTCCTGTGCTAAACCCCTGAACCAATGGGTCCCCTGCTATTTGTTCCTCTATTTTTTCTAGTGTAGGTGGAACTCATTCGCTCCTTGGCTGGGTAGTTGAAGGAATCACAAAGCATCTAGTGTAGTTGAATCGACCGGTTGAACGAACAATCGAACTCTCCTTTCTGGGATCTACTCTCGGCTCAAAAAGAATCTAGTGTAGTTGAATCTACCGTTTGAATGAACAATCGAACTCTCAATGTACATGCATAGACCGTTGCAGAGATAATGAAATTGATTAGGTAAGAATTTTTGGAAAAAGGGCACACAGGTAAGGTAATTAGGAAAATTAGCTTTGTTGGAATTTAAAAAAAAGGGTGGTATTTAGGCTAAGCTATGGGTCTTTAATCATGTATTAATGCTATAAATTGATTAATTATGATTAATCATGTATTAATTCTATCAATTGATTAATTAGGGGTGTTTAATCATGTATCAATTGATTAATTATGAATTAGTAAATTTAATTAAAAGTTACTAATTAGTCTACAAACACATGGTAATAAAGGCATTACCCACAAACAAATGATACCCTCATAACCAATACCTAGTTATCTAAAAATCAAATGTTTCCAATATGCTCAATTAGAGGTGAAGGATTCTCCTAGGAGGTCAATATGTTGGTTTGGGGCCGGTGTTATTTTCAGCCTCAGATACTTAGTGGTTAAGGGCTTCAAGGGTAAAGCGTTAAGTTAAAAGGGATTTAGGGTGAGAGGATTTAGTGGTCAAGGACTTAATATTTAAGGGATTTAGGTGTTTAAGGGATTAGAAGCTAATTAAGGTTTTAAGGGTGAAGGATTAGGGGTTAAGGGTCACAGGTTAAGAGGATAAGGAGTCATGGCTTACAAGGTTCATGGATTATAGCTGGTTAGGGGTTATTTTCTTAATATTTAATGAGTCAAGGGGTTTATGGGTTATGAGTTATGAGTGTACGGGTTAAGGGAGTATGGATTGGGGGTTAAGGGGATATGGAATTAAATGGCTATGGGTTAAGGGCTTATGGTTTGTGATCATTGGACTCCTAATCCCTGACTTATCACCACTATTGGGGGTTCCCCTATGATCAATTTCTCTTTCTACCTTCCTTATAGGTCCCCTAGCCCCTTATATGAAATTAGGTCCTAACCCCCCTTCTCATTCTCTAATGCTAGGATTATAGATCATAGTAAACCATGCTTGCACCTCTAAATTATACCCATACGTTAAACCCTAGTTGTGTCCCCTTGACCCATTATTTCACATTCCCCAAGGCACAAATCAAATATTTGGATGTATCTTGGATGACTTGTCACATTCCATGACTAGCTTCATGCATATTGAATAGGAATTCCGATCATTTAAGAATCTTTTGGAGGGTTTTCATGGCATATTCAAGGGCCACATTTACAAAAAAAGAGAAGTTTATAAGTATATGTTAGATGGATTAAGGAATATAGGGTTTTTGACAGGGAAAAAATTCCACCATGCCAACAAGGGGGAATTAATCACCCGATCGTAGGTCCCAACTACACCTGCTCTCATTTTGAATGGTCAATCCCAATGGGTTTTAAGGACTATTATAAGGTTTAGGGGAATAATGAGTTATTGGTTAGGGGATTAGGGCTTAGGGGCTTAGGGTTTCAATGAATAGGAGATTAGGGGTTAGAGGTTTAGGGTTTAGGGGTTAGGGGTTAGGACTAAAATAATGAGTTAGTGGTTAAGGGGTTAGGGATTGGGGGCTTAGGGGTTAGGGGATTTAGGTAAATTTTGGGGTTAGGGGAGTAATTATTTAGTAGCGGTTAAGGTATTAGGGATTGGGGTTAGGGAGATCATAATGTGTTAGTGGTTAAGGGTTTAGGGATTGGGGGTTAGGGTTTAGGGGTCGAATAATGAGTTAGTAGTTAATATGCTTATTTCCCAATATGCTTGTATAACCTTGGTCTAGCCTTAACAACTCCCCAATAGTGTAAAAAATCCAAAGGAACCCAAAAATTCCCTTTTAGAACATGTTTTTGAAGTCTGCATGAATTCTGGGCGGGCCTTTACAGCTCCCTGACCCGAACGCGTTTGGGCAGGCATCCTGAAATAGCACTCCCAACCAAATGAATTAGGCACAAGGGAGCAACTGGTAAATGGGCTGCACAAACGTGCATAGGGAACTCGTGCGGTCACAACTTAGAAAAATTGATACGGGCGCTCTCAACCGAAATGACCCAACTCGAACAGGTTTGGGAGGGCACCCTCAAACGAAATGACACGGTGCACCGAACCGAATGAAGGCACAAGGGAGAAAATGGAAAACAGGCCTCACGATCATGCACAAGGCACCCATGTAGTCACAACTTAGCAAATTTGATACGGTCGCCCTCAATCAAAATGACCTGTCGACCATAACGCGTTTGGGTGGGCGCCCTTACACGGTGCACATGACCGAACGAAGGCACAAGGTAGAGAAAACGACAAGCAGGCCACACGAATGTGCATAGGGCACCTATGTGGTCACATTTTAGCAAATTTGATACGAGCGCCCTCAACTGCAATGACCCGACCCTACCTGAACGTGTTTGGGTGGGTGCCCTCAACCAAAATGACCTGACCCAAATGGGTTTGGGTGGGTGCCCTCAAATGAAATGACACGACGCGCCCGACCGAACGAAGGAACAAGGGAGCAAACAGTAAACAAGCTGCATGAACATGCACAAGGCACTTGTGCAGTCACAACTTAGCAAATTTGATACGGCCGCCCTTAAAAGAAACGACCCGACCTGAACGCGTTTGGCGAGCAACCTAAGACAGTGTGCACGATTGAACGAAGGCACAAAGGAGCAACAGGAAAACGGGCCCCACGAACGTGCATAGGGCACTCGTGCAATCACAACTTAGAAAATATGATATGGGCGCCCTCAACCGAAACGACCCGACCCAAACGCGTTTGGGTGGGCCCCCTCAACCAAAACAACATGACCCGAATGCATTTGGGTGGGCACCCTCAACTGAAATGACCCAACCCCAATGGGTTTGGGTGGGCATTCCCAAACAAAATGGCATGGTGCGCCTGACCGAATGAAGGCACAAGGGAGAAAATGGAAAATGAGCCGCACGAACGTGCACAAGGCACCCATGTGGTCACAACTTAGCAAATTTTATACGGCCGCCCTCAAACGAAATTACCCAACCCGAATGCATTTGGGCAGGAACCCTCACACAGCGCGCATGACCAAACGAAGGCACAAGGTAGAAAATGGCAAACGAGTCACACGAACGTGCACAAGGCACCCGTGTAGTCACACCTTAGCAAATTTTATATGACCGCCCTCAAAAGAAACAACCTGACCCAAACGCATTTATGGGGGCAACCTCACACGGCGTGCATGACCGAATGAAGGCGTAAGGGAGAAATCGGCAAACGGGCCACATGAACGTTTACAGGGCACCCGTGCAGTCACAACTTAGAAAATTTGGTACGGGCACCCTCAACCGAAACAACCCAACCCAAACACGTTTAGGTAGGCACCCTCAACCGAAACGACTCGACCCGAACACATTTGGGTGGGCGCCCCAACCGAAAAAACCCGACCCGAACAAGTTTTGGTGGGCACCCTCAAACGAAATGACATGGCGCGCCTGACCGAACAAAGGCACAAGGGAGAAAATGACAAACGGGCTGCACGAACGTGCACAAGGTAGCCATGTAGTCACAACTTAGCAAATTTGATATGGCTTCCCTTAAATGAAGCGGCCCGACCTGAATGCGTTTGGGTGGGCCCCCTCACATGGCACTCACGACCGAACGAAGGCATAAGGGAGCAAATGACAAATGGGCCGCACGAACGTGCACAAGGTAGTCGTGCGGTCACAACTTAGGAAATTTGATACAGCTTCCCTTAAATGAACTAACTCGACTCGAACACGTTTGGGTGAGTGCCCTCACATGGCGCGCACGACCGAATGAAGGCACAAGGGAACAACCCATAAATGGGCCGCACGAACGTGCACAGGGCACCCTTGCAGTCACAAATTAGAAAATTTGATACGAGTGCCCTCAACCGAAACGACCCAACCCAAATGCATTTGGGCAGGCGCCCTCAACTGAAATGACCCGACTCGAACACGTTTAGACGGGTGCCTTCAACCAAAACGAACCTACCTGAATGGGTTTGGGTGGCCGCTCTCAAACGAAATGACACGGTGCGTCTGACCGAATGAAGGCACAAGGGAGAAAACGGAAAACGGGTCGCACGAACATGCAGTACAAGGCACATGTGCAGTCACAACTTAAAAAATTTGATACGAACGCCATCAAACGAAATGACCCAACCCAAATGCTTTTGGGTGGGCGCCCTCAACCGAAACGACCCGACCCGAATGCGTTTGGGTGGGCACCCTCAACCAAAACAACCAGACCCGAATGGGTTTGTGTGGGCGCCTTCAAACTAAATGACACGGTGGGCTACCGAACGAAGGCACAAGGGAGAAAACAGAAAACATGCCACATGAACATGCACAAGGCACCCGCGCAGTCACAACTTAGCAAATTTGATACGGGCGCCCTCAAATGAAACGACCCGAACCGAACACGTTTGGGCAGGCGCCCTCACTTGGCGTGACATGGCAAGCATGACCGAATGAAGGCACAAGGGAGAAATCGGCAAATGGGCTGCACGAATGTGCACAGGGCACCGATGTAGTCACAAATTAGCAAAATTGATACGAGCATCCTCAACCACCCTCAACTGAAACAACCTGACCCAAACGGGTTTTGGCCGGCGCCCTCAAACAAAATGACATGGTGCACCTGACTGAATGAAGGCACAAGGGAGAAAACGGAAAATGGGTTGCATGAATGTACACAAGGCACCTGTGCAGTCACAACTAAGCAAATTTGATACGGACGCCCTCAAATGAAATGACCCAACCTGAACGCGTTTGGGCGGGCGACCTCACACGATGCGACATGGCACGCACGACCAAATGAAGGCACATGGGAGCAACTAGTAAACGGGCTGCACGAACGTGCATATGGCACCTGCGAGGTCACAACTTAGGTGCAAATTTGATACGAGCGCTCTCAACCAAAACAACCCAACTCAAATGCATTTAGGCATGCGCCCTTAACCATAACAACCCGAACTGAACGCGTTTGGGTGGGCGCCCTCAACCGAAATGACCCAACCTAAAATGGTTTGGGCGGGTACCCTCAAATGAAATGACATGGCGTGCTCGACCGAAAGAAGGCACAAGGGAGTAAATGGAAAACGAGCCGCACGAATGTGCACAAGGAACCTGTGTGGTTACGGCTTAGAAAATTTGATATGGCCGCCCTAAAATGAAACGACCTGACCTGAATGCGTTTGGGTTGGCGCCCTCACACGGCGTGACATGACGTGCACGACTGAATGAAGGCACAAGGAGCAACTGGAAAACGAGCCACACGAATGTGCACAGGGCACCTGTGTGGTCACAGCTTCGGAAATTTTATACAGGAGCCCTCAACTGAAATGACATGACCCAAACGCGTTTGGGCGGGCACCCTTAATCGAAACAACCCGACCCGACCACGTTTGGGCTGGCGCCCTTAACCAAAATGACCCCATCCGAATGGGTTTGGGCGGGTGCCCTCAAACGAAACGATACGACGGGCTATCGAATGAAGGCACAACGGAGAAAACGACAAACAGGTTGCACGAACATGTAGACATCACTCGTGCTGTCACAACCTAGAAAATTTGATACGACTGCCCTCAAATGAAATGACCCAACCCAAACGTGTTTGGGCAGGTGCCCTCAGATGGCATGACACGATGCGCACAACCGAACGAAGGTGGGTGAAATCGCGAAATTGGGAAACACTTTTTGGTAGACGGCTAGAATTTGGGAGAAATTTTTAATTTCTCGTCCGAGAAAATAGTCAACTCTATTTCTCGACTAAGAGTTTTAAAAACTCTTGTCCAAGAGTTTTATTGGGTTTAACAGGAGTTAAAAATATCTCGGATGAGAGTTATGCATTTTCTCGTCCGAGAGTTTTATTGACGGAAACTCTTGGGAAGACTTTCGGACGAGAGTTAAAAAAACTCTCGAATGAGAGTTTTAAAAACTCTCGTATGAGAGTTTTAAAAACTCTCATCCTAGAGTTTTTTCAACTCTCGTCCGATAGTTTTATTCCTATAACAAAACGCCAAAATTATTAAGTTGTTAGAATTGGTACTTTATATAATTTTAATAGTACTTTATTAAAATTAAAAAAATGAAAAAAAATAATAAAATTATAATTTTATTTTAAATTATTATATTATTATTAATGATAAAAAATACATGAAGATTTAATTAAATAAAATTTGTTACAATATTTTGTAATATCAATGTTATATAAAAAACTAAAAATATTTTATATAAAACCAATCGATATATTAATATAAATAAAATAAAATTCTAAAACATAAATCAAAATAAAAACAACTATATATATAATTTATATAATATTTTTTTGAAATTAATGACTAAATTTAAATTTAAAAAACAATTGACTAAATGCAATGAGGTGATAAAGGAAACAATGCATAGCACCTTAATATCGTTATAAATTCTTCGAAATCTCGAGAAATTTTTGAAGTGAGATGAGCTTCTTGGAATGGGTCACTTTATCTTCCACTTCAGTTTCACAAGATTAACTTGAAAGGAAGTCTATTTTCCTAGGTATGGATGTAAGGGAATAAACAATATTATTTGAACATTGAGTGAGATGCCCTTCTTGGAATGGGTCCTCTTATATTCCACTTTAGTTTCACAAGATTAAATTGAAATGAAGTTTATTTTCCTAGGTATGGATGTAAGGGGATAAAGAATATTATCCGAAAAGGAAATGAATGTTAAGTGTGACATTCCAAGCAGAAGTGTATGGGATTGGAGAATTATGTTATTGCAGAAAAATAACCCTTGACCCCTTAACCCTTGACCCATAACCCTTAACCCCTTAAACCCTAATTCCTAACCCCTATACCCTTAACCCTCTAAACCTTAAACCTCTAAACCCTTAACCCCTAACCCATTTACCCCCACTAAACCTCTAAATCCCTAACCCATTTAACCCCTAAACCCTTAACCCCTACCCCTAACATGTTAACCCCTAACCCATTTAAGCACCTAAACCCCAAAACCCCTAACTCCTAACCCCTAAAATCCTTAACTGCTAAATCCCTTAACCCCCTAAACCTCTAAACTAATCCTAACCCATTTAACCCCCTAAACCTCAAAACCCCTAACCCCTTAAACCCTAATTCCCAACCCATAACCCTTGACCCCTTAAACCCTATTTCCTAAACCCTAAACCCTTAACCCCTAACCCCTTAAACCATAATTCCCAACCCCTAACCAATTCAACACCCTAAACCCCTAAAAACCTAACCCATTTAAGTGTTTATTCCATTTAACCCCCAAAACCCTAACCCCTAACCCCTAAAATCCTTCACTGCTAAATCCCCTAAACCTCTAAACCTATAACCTATTTAACCCCCTAAACCCTAAACCTCTAAACCCTTAACCCCTAACCCCTTAAACCCTAATTCCCAACCCCTAACCAATTCAACACCCTAAACCCCTAAAAACCTAACCCATTTAACCCCATTAACCCCTAAAATCCTTAACTGCTAAATCCCCTAACCCCCTAAACCTCTAAACCAACCCTAACCCATTTAACCCCCTAAACCCTAAACTTATAACCCCTTAAACCCTAATTCCCAACCCATAACCCATTCAACCCCTTAAACACCTAAACCTCTAACCCATTAACCCTTGACCCCTTAAACACTAATTCCTAACCCCTAACCCATTTAACCCCCTAAACCCTAAACCTCTAAACCCTTAACCCCTAACCCATTTACCCCCACTAAATCTCTAAACCCCTAACCCATTTAACCCCTAAACGCTAAACCTCTAAAACCTTAACCCCTACCACTAACTCGTTAACCCCTAACCCATTTAAGCCCCTAAACCCCAAAAACCCTAACCCCTTAAACCCTAATTCCCAACCCATAACCCTTGACCCCTTAAACCCTAATTCCTAACCCCTAAACCCTTAACCCATAACCCCTTAAACCCTAATTCCCAACCCCTAACCAATTCAACACGGTAAACCCCTAAAAACCTAACCCATTTAAGTGTGGATTCCATTTAACCCCCAACACCCTAACCCCTAACCCTAAAATCCTTCACTGCTAAATCTCCTAACCCCCTAAACCTCTAAACCTGTAACCCATTTAACCCCCTAAACCCTAAACCTCTAAACCCTTAACCCCTGACCCCTAAAACCCTAATTCCCAACCCCTAACCAATTAGACACCCTAAACCCCTAAAAGCCTAACCCATTTAACCCCATTAACCACTAACTTCTAACCCCTAAAATCTTTAACTGCTAAATCCCCTAACCCCCTAAACCTCTAAACCAACCCTAACCCATTTAACCACCTAAACACTAAACCTATAACCCCTTAAACCCTAATTCCCAACCCATAACCCATTCAACCCCTTAAACACCTAAACCTCTAACCCCTTAACCCTTGACCCCTTAAACCCTAATTCCTAACTAGGCTAACCCATTTAACCCCCTAAACCCTAAACCTCTAAACCTTCAACCCCTAACCCATTTACCCCCACTAAACCTCTAAACCCCTAACCCATTTAACCCCTAAACCCTAAACCTCTAAACCCTTAACCCATACCCCTAACCCGTTAACTCCTAACCCATTTAAGCCCCTAAACCCCAAAACCCCTAACCACTTCAACACCCTAAACCCCTAAAAACCTAACCCATTTAAGAGTGGCTCCATTTAACCCCCAAAACCCTAACCCCCAACCCCTAAAATCCTTCACTGCTAAATTCCCTAACCCCTTGAACCTCTAAAACTGTAACCCATATAACCCCCTAAACCCTAAACCTCTAAACCCTTAACCCGTAACCCCTTAAACCTTAATTCCCAACCCATAACTCTTGACCCCTTAAACCTTAATTCCTAACCCCTAAACCCTAAACCTATAAACCCTTAACCCCTAACCCATTTATCCCCACTAAACCTCTAAACCCCTAACCCATTTAACCCCTAAACCCTAAACCTCTAAACCCTTAACCCCTTAACCCCTACACCTAACCTGTTAACCCCTAACCCATTTAAGCCCCTAAACCCCAAAACCCCTAACATTTTCAACACCCTAAACCCCTGAAAACCTAACCCATTTAAGTATGGATTTCATTTAACCCCCAAAACCCTAACCCCTAACCCCTAAAATCCCTCACTATTAAATCCCCTAACCCCCTAAACCTCTAAACCTGTAACCCATTTAAGCCCCTGAACCCAAAAACACCTAACCAATTCAACACCCTAAACCCCTAAAAACCTAACCCATTTAAGTGTGGATTCCATTTAACCCCCAAAACCCTAACCCCTAACCCCTAAAATCCTTCGCTGCTAAATATTGTACCCCCCTAAACCTCTAAACCTATATTCCATTTAACCCCCTAAACCCTTAACCCCTAACCCCATAAACTATAATTCCCAACCCATAACCCTTGACCCCTTAAACCCTAATTCCTAACCCCTAAACCCTTAACCCCCTAAACCCTAAACCTCTAAACCCTTAACCCCTAACCCATTTACCCCTACTAAACCTCTAAACCCCTAACCCATTTAACCCGTAAACCCTAAACCTATAAACCCTTAACCCCTACCCCTAACCCATTAACCCTTAACCCATTAAAGCCCCTAAACCCTAAAACCCATAACCCCTTGTACCCTAATTCCCAACCCATAACCCTTGACCCCTTAAACCCTAATTCCTAACCCCTAAACCCTTAACCCCTAATCCCTTAAACCCTAATTCCCAATCCTTAACCAATTCAACACCCTAAACCCCTAAAAACCTAACCCATTTAAGTGTGGATTCAATCCAACCCCCAAAACCCTAACCCCTAACCCCTAAAATCCTTCACTTCTAAATCCCCTAACCCCCTGAACCTCTAACCCTATAACCCATTTAACCCCCTAAACCCTAAACCTCTAAACCGTTAACCCCTAACCACTTAAACCCTAATTCCCAACCCCTAACCAATTCAACACCCTAAACCCCTAAAAAACTAACCCATTTAAGTGTGGATTCCATGTAACCCCAAAAACCCTAAACCCTAACGCCTAAATCCTTCACTGCTAAATCCCCTAACCCCCTAAACCTCTAAACATGTAACCCATTTAACCCCCTAAACCCTAAACCTCTAAACCCTAATCACCTAACCCCCTAAACCTCTAAACCAACCCTAACCAATTTAACCCCCTAAACCCTAAACCTATAACCCCTTAAACCCTAATTCCCAACCCATAACCCATTCATCCCCTTAAACACCTAAACCTCTAACCCCTTAACCCTTGACCCCTTAAACCCTAATTCCTAACCGGGCTAACCCATTTAACACCCTAAACCCTAAACCTCTAAACCTTTAACCCCTAACCCTAACCCGCTAACCCCTAACTTCTAACCCCTAAAATCCTTAAGTGCTAAATCCCCTAACCCCCTAAACCTATAAACCAACCCTAACCAATTTAACCCCCTAAACACTAAACCTATAACCCCTTAAACCCTAATTCCCAACCCATAGCCCATTCAACCCCTTAAACACCTAAACCTCTAACCCCTTAACCTCGACTCCTTAAACCCCACTCCCTAACCGCTAACCTCCATTTAACCCCCCAAACCCTAAACCTCTAAACCTCTAACCCCAACCCATTTACCTCACTAAACCTCTAAACCCCTAACCCATTTAACCCCTAAACCCTAAAACTCTCTAAAAACTCTTAACTCCTACCCCAACTCATTTAAGCCCCTAAACCCCAAAACTCGTAACCAATCAAACACTCCTAAACTCTCAAACCTCTCAAAACCTAACCCATTTAAGGTGGATTCCATTTAACCCCAAAAACCCTAACCCCCAACCCCTAAAATCCTTCACTGCTAAATCCCTTAACCCCCTAAACCTCTAAACCTGTAACCCATATAACCCCCTAAACCCTAAACCTCTAAACCCTTAACCGCTAACCCCTTAAACCCTAATTCCAAACCCATAACCCTTGACCCCTTAAACCCTAATTCCTAACCCCTAAACTCTTAACCCCCTAAACCCTAAACCTCTAAACCCTTAATCCCTAACCCAATTAACCCATAAACCCTAAACCTCTAAACCCTTAAACCTTACCCATAACCCGTTAACCCCTAACCCCATTAAGCTCTAAACCCCAAAAAACTCTACCAATTCAACACCCTAAACCCCTAAAAAAACCTAACCTATTTAAGGTGATTCTATTTAACCCCAAAACCTCAACTTCTAACCCCTAAAATCTCTTCACCCAAGCAACTTCAACCCCCAACCTCTAAACCTGTAACCTATTTAAGCTTTAAACCCAAAAACCCCTAACCAATTCAACACCCTAAACCCCTAAAAACCTAACCCATTTAAGTGTGGATTCCATTTAACCCCCAAAACCTTAACCCCTAACCCCTAAAATCCTTCGCTGCTAAATCCCCTAACCCCCTAAAACTCTAAACCTATAACCCATTTAACCCCCTAAACCCTAAACCACTAAACTCTTAACCCCTAACCCCTTAAACCATAATTCCCAACCCATAACCCTTGACCCCTTAAACCCTAATTCCTAACCCCTAAACCCTTAACCCCCTAAACCCTAAACCTCTAAACCCTTAACCCCTAACCCATTTACCCCTACTAAACCTCTAAACCCCTAACCCATTTAACCCCTAAACCCTAAACCTCTAAGCCCTTAACCCCTACCTCTAACTCGTTAACCCCTAACCCATTTAAGCCCCAAAACCCCAAAACCCCTAACCCCTTAAACCCTAATTCCCAACCCATAACCCTTCACCCCTTAAACCCTAATTTCTAACCCCTAACCACTTAAACACTAATTCCCAACCCCTAACCAATTCAACACCCTAAACCCCTAAAAACCTAACCCATTTAAGTGTGGATTCCATTTAACCCACAAAACCCTAAACCCTAACCCCTAAAATCCTTCACTGCTAAATCCCCTAACCCCCTAAACCTCTAAACCTATAACCCATTTAACCCCCTAAACCCTGAACCTCTAAACCCTTAACCCCTAACCCCTTAAACCCTAATTCCCAACCCCTAACCAATTCAACACCCTAAACCCCCAAAACCCAACTCATTTAAGTGGATTCCATTTAACCCCCAAAACCCTAACCCCTAACCCCTAAAATCCTTCACTGCTAAATCCCCTAACCCCCTAAACCTCTAAACCTGTAACCCATTTAACACCTAAACCCTAAACCTCTAAACCCTTAACCCCTAACCCCTTAAACCCTAATTCCCAACCCATAACCAATTCAACACCCTAAACCCCTAAAACCCTAACCCATTTAAGCCCATTAACCACTAACTTCTAACCCCTAAAATCCTTAACTGCTAAATCCCCTAACCCCCTAAACCTCTAAACCAACCCTAACCCATTTAACCCCCTAAACCGTAAACCTATAACCCCCTAAACCCTAATTCCCAACCCATAACCCATTCAACCCCTTAAACACCTAAACCTCTAACCCCTCAACCCTTGACCCCTTAAACCCTAATTCCTAACCGGGCTAACCCATTTAACCCTCTAAACCCTAAACCTCTAAACCTTTAACCCCTAACCCATTTACCCCCACTAAACCTCTAAACCCCTAACCCATTTAACCCCTAAACCCTTAACCCATACCCCTAACCTATTAACCCCTAACCCATTTAAGCCCCTAAACCCTAAAACCCCTAACCACTTCAACACCCTAAACCCCTAAAAACCTAACCCATTTAAGAGTGGCTCCATTTAACCCCCAAAACCATAACCCCCAAGCCCTAAAATCCTTCACTGCTAAATCCCCTAACCCCCTAAACCTCTAAACCTGTAACCCATATAACACCCTAAACCCTAAACCTCTAAACCATTACCCCTAACCCCTTAAACCTTAATTCCCAACCCATAACTCTTGACCCCTTAAACCCTAATTCATAACCCTTAAACCCTTAACCCCTTAAACCTTAAACCTCTAAACCCTTAACCACTAACCCATTTACCCCCACTAAACCACTAAACCCCTAACACATTTAACCCCTAAACCCTAAACCTCTAAACCCTTAACCCCTACCCCTAACCCGTTAACCCCTAACCCATTTAAGCCCCTAAACCCCAAAACCCCTAACCAATTCAACAACCTAAACCCCTAAAAACCTAACCCATTTAAGAATGGATTCCATTTAACCTGCAAAACCCTAACCCCTAACCCCTAAAATCCCTCATTGCTAAATCCCCTAACACCCTAAACCTTTAAACCTGTAACCCATTTAAGCCCCTAAACCCAAAAACCCCTAACCAATTCAACACCCTAAACCCCTAAAAACCTAACCCATTTAAGTGTGGATTCCATTTAACCCCCAAAAACCTAACCCCTAACCCCTAAAATCCTTCGCTGCTAATTATCGTAACCCCCTAAACTACTAAACCTATACAACATTTAACCCCCTAAACCCTAAACCTCTAAACCCTTAACCCCTAACCCCTTAAACCATAATTCCCAACCCATAACCCTTGACCCCTTAAACCCTAATTCCTAACCCTTAAACCCTTAACCCCCTAAACCCTAAACCTCTAAACCCTTAACCCCTACCCCATTTACCCCTACTTAAACCTCTAAGTTCAATACCCATTTAACCCTAAACCCTAAACCTCTAAACCCTTAATCCTACCCTCAACCCGTTAACTCTTAACCCATTTGGGTTCTCAAACCCCTAACCCTTAGTACCCCAATTCCCAACCCATAACCCTTGGCCCTTAAACCCTAATTCCTAACCCCCAAACCTCAACTTCTAATCACTTAAACCCTAATTCCCAACCCCTAACCAATTCAACACCCTAAACCCCTAAAAACCTAACCCATTTAAGTGTTTACTCCATTTAACCCCCAAAACCCTAACCCCTAACCCCTAATATCCTTCACTGCTAAATCCCCTAAACCTCTAAACCTATAACCCATTTAACCCCCTAAACTCTAAACCTCTAAACCCTTAACCCCTAACCCCTTAAACCCTAATTCCCAAACCCTAACCAATTCAACACCCTAAACCTCGAAAAACCTAACCTATTTAACCCCATTAACCCCTAACTTCTAACCCCTAAAATCCTTAACTGCTAAATCCCCTAACCCCCTAAAACTCTAAACCAACCCTAACCCATTTAACCCCCTAAACCCTAAACCTATAACCCCTTAAACCCTAATTCCCAACCCACAGCCCATTCAACCCCTTAACACCTAAACCTCTAACCGTTAACCTTGACCCCCAAACCCTAATTCCTAACCCCTAACCCATTTAACCCCCTAAACCCTAAACCTCTAAACCCTTAACCCATACCCCTAACCCGTTAACCCCTAAGTTCTAAACCCTAAAATCCTTAATTGCTAAATCCCCTAACCCCCTAAACCTCTAAACCAACCCTAAGCCATTTAACCCCCTAAACCCTAAACCTATAACCCCTTAAAACCTAATTCCCAACCCATAACCCTTGCAACCCCTTAAACACCTAAACCTCTAACCCCTTAACCCTTGACCCCTTAAACCCTAATTCCTAACCCCTAACCCATTTAACCCCCCAAACCCTAAACCTCTAAGCCCTTCACCCATACCCCTAACTTGTTAACCCCTAACTTCTAACCCCTAAAATCCTTAACTGCTAAATCCCCTAACCCCCTGAACCTCTAAACCAATCCTAACCCATTTAACCCCCTAAACCCTAAACCTATAACCCCTTAAACCCTAATTCCCAACCCATAACCCATTCAACCCCTTAAACACCTAAACCTCTAACCCCTTAACCCTTGACCCCTTAAACCCTAATTCCTAACGCCTAACCCATTTAACCCCCTAAACCCTAAACCTCTAAACCCTTAACCCCTAACCCATTTACCCCCACTAAACCTCTAAACCCCTAACCCATTTAACCCTTAAACCCTAAACCTCTAAACCCTTAACCCCTACCCCTAACCCATTAACCCCTAACCCATTTAAGCCCCTAAAACCCAAAACCCCTAACCCCTTAAACCCTAATTCCCAACCCATAACCCTTGACCCCTTAAACCCTAATTCCTAACCCCTAACCCCTTAAACCCTAATATCCAACCCCTAACCAATTCAACACTGTAAACCCCTAAAAACCTAACCCATTTAAGTGTGGATTCCATTTAACCCCCAAAACCTTAACCCCTAACCCCTAAAATCCTTCACTGCTAAATCCCATAACCCCCTAAACCTCTAAACCTGTAACCCATTTAACCCCCTAAACCATAAACCTCTAAACCCTTAACCCCTAACCACTTAAACCCTAATTCCAAACCCCTAACCAATTCAACACCCTAAACCCCTAAGAACCTAACCCATTTAAGTGTGGATTCCATTTAACCCCCAAAACCCTAACCCCTAACCCCTAAAATCCTTCACTGCTAAATCCCCTAACCCCCTAAACCTCTAAACCTGTAACCCATTTAACCCCCTAAACCCTAAACCTCTAAACCCTTAACCCCTAACCCCTTAAACCCTAATTCCCAACCCCTAACCAATTTAACACCCTAAACCCCTAAAAACCTAACCCATTTAACCCCATTAACCCCTAACTTCTAACCCCTAAAATCCTTAACTGCTAAATCCCCTAACCCCCTAAATCTCTAAACCAACCCTAACCCATTTAACCCCCTAAACCCTAAACCTATAACCCCTTAAAACCTAATTCCCAACTCATAACCCATTCAACCCCTTAAACACATAAACCTCTAACCCCTTAACCCTTGACCCCTTAAACCCTAATTCCTAACCCCTAACCCATTTAACCCCCTAAACCCTAAACCTCTAAACCCTTAACCCCTACCCCTAACCCGTTAACCGCTAACCTATTTCAGCCCCTAAACCCCAAAACCCCTAACCCATTTGACCCCTTAAACCCTAAACATGTAAACCCCTAACATATAAACCTCTAAACCCTAAACATATAAACCCCTAACATATAAACTCCTTTATAGTCGTTAGAAAGCTAGTCGTTATTGAGTTAGTTATTAAATTAGTTGTTAAGGAGATTAAATAATTATTAGTTAATTAGTTATTAGGGGATTCTTTAAGTATTCAAGAAAAATTAAAAAGGTTAAAGATAATATTAAATTACTTATTAAAAATATTTAATTAAAAACAATTTAATTATTAAAATATTTCAATATTTTTATAAATATTATAATTATTTTATTAACTATTTAGATTAACTAAAAAGTATTACAAATTCATATCTAAAAAGAGGGAAATAAATATCTTAAATTAGATAAAAAGGATAAAGAAAGAAGAGGAAATTACCCTAAACATATAAAACTGTAAACATATAAACCCCTAAAACTTTTGATTAAAACAGTTAATAAAACTCTTGGCCGAGAGTTTTCTAAACTCTTGGCCGAGAGTTTTCTAAACTCTCGGCCGAGAGCTTTCTAAACTCTCGGCCGAGAGCTTTCTAAACTCTCGGCCGAGAGTTTTCTAAACTCTCGGCCGAGAGTTTTGAAAACTCTAGGATGAGAGTTTAGAAAACTCTAGGCCTAGAGTTTTCTAAACTCTCATCCTAGAGTTTTCAAAACTCTCATCCTAGAGATTTCTAAACTCTCGGCCAAGAGTTTCATCGGGTAAACTCTCGGGCGCAAACTCTCGTCCGAGAGTTTTTTAAACTTTTCGCCGAGAGTTTGGCCGCGCGGTTAAATGTAACTTTAGGTGGGTTAAACTCTCGGTTGAGAGTTTTATAAATTTCTCGTCCGAGACATTATCTCGGCCGAGAGTTTCTGGTCAACGAAAAACCCAGAAAATTCTATAGTTTTCAAGAACCTGCAACTTTGGAGGGGCGGAACACCTACAAAAACAAAATTTTATATGTCGGACCAAGTACCATTAGATTCATCTCTGAATCTAGTTTTTGATGATATGAGATTTGTGGAGTTTCATTAAAAAATTCAATTTTTTATTAATTTTTTACTAAACTGTGTCACTGTGGAATTTCATTGTTCGAAAAATTGCACTCAATGAAAATTCAATAACTTTCAAATGAGGACACCAAAAAATTCAAAAAAATCATATTGCACTTCCTCTCCCTATCTACTTCAAAAGGGTACTCTCATTTTTCTTATTGACGATCACATTGAAAAGAAAATCAAAGGATCATAAAATGTACTGAAACATCACTATTTTTTTGTCTTCGTCCATTTCAAAAAATAATAAAAAATAGTGATTTAATCTGAAAATTACCGAAAAATAGTCTGTGCACTAGTGCAATATATGCAGATTATGATGTTATGGTTGTTTTCCAAAAAATGAATAACCCTCCCTAAAAAAAGTGAAGGATCATAAAGTGACTATTTATGTTTGCCTGAAAATTTCAAGTATATGCAGTTAGTAAACAAGAAATTTACCCCTCTATATGTCAATATTTCTTTTTTTTGAAATACGGGTATGGAGGTAAGACAATTCTCTACAATTCTTGTTTTTATGTCAAAGCATAATTTGCAATAAAAATATGAGTTTGGTGGAGTTGAAGTTGAAAAACATAGAAAATTACAATTTTCAACGTCAAAAAAGGGCAAAAAGTGTTTCCCAACTTCACATTTTCACCCAGGCACAAGGGAGAAATCAGCAAATGCACCGCAAAAACGTGCACAGGGCACCAGTGTGGTCACACCTTAGAAAATTTGATACGGGCACCCTCAACGAAAACGACCCGACCCAAACGCGTTTGGGCGGGCGCCCTCAATCAAAACGACCCGACTCGAATAAATTTGGGTGAGCGCCCTCAACTGAAATGGATCAACCTGAACAGGTTTAGGCGGGTGCCCTCAAATGAAATTTCACGTCGTGCCCGACCAAACGAAGGCATAAGGGAGAAAACGGAAAATGGGCAGCACGAACGTGCACAAGGCACCTGTGTGGTCACAACTTAGAAAATTTGATATGACTGCCCTCAAACGAAATGCCCAACCCAAAAAATGGCGTTTGGGAGGGCGCCCTCACATGGCAGGCATGACCGAACGAAGGCACAAGGGAATGGATATCAAAAATGAAGACTACGAAACTCGGTTAACATTTCTTAAAAAAAATTGGTTAAAATCTAAGGGAAATTACAATGTTTACCATCATCGCTCTTATGATGTTTATGCAACACGTTGGAACACCGACACTTATCCTCTTATCGTCACACTACTAATGGTTATCCTTTGGTCGTCGCAATATCGATGGCTAAGCCCAAATATGTCACATTATCGACAATTTCTTTAAACATAGAAATAGTGATGTTTTCCTCGAACCACTATCGCACTACCAATGCTTATCCTCTAATCGTCGCACTACCGATGGTTATCCTTTGGTTGTCGCAATACTGACAGTTAAGCCCAAATACGTCACATTACCGACAATTTCTTTAAACGTCGAAATAGCCATGTTTTCCCCAAACCACCATCACACTACCAACACAAGTCATAGAAATGTTGCATGTTCGACGTTGCGTCCCTAAACTTCGGAAGACTGACGATATCCCTAACCGCTGAAAGACCGACGATGACCGTGAATGCCAGTATAGCAACGGTTGTGGGCGGGATTTGAAAAATTGATAATAATTGGGGAAATTTCTGACAATACGTCAAAAGTGTTGGAACTAAAGTGTCGAAATTGTGACCAAATGTACTACTGTCAACACTTCACATTTAAAACCTCATTTTCTCCAGTTGATAATTGTTGCATTTATATTTGTATTATCTCTATCCATTTTCATGAATGTCCTTGCAATACTACTCCACATAATCTACACAATTTCGAAAGTGTTTAAAAGATGTTCTATTGATTCATTTTTTTTCCTACAGATGTAACAAATGGATTATCCATACATTCCTCGCTTTTGCAATTGGTCCAAGTGAGAATTTTCCGATGACTTAGAAGCCAGAGGAAATATTCTACTTTTGGCTAATGATTCATTGACCAAATTTTTCTCCATATTGACCTTACATTATTATTAATATTCTGAGACTGAATATTATAGCCCTCTTGTATAGTAAACATTCCTTTACTCTGGTAACCCCATCTAAGAATACCACTTCTAGTTGCAGTAACTATTCCCTTGTTCTCAATTCTTTTTCAAGATTGTTCCATTGTTGTGTTTCTGGTGCTCCTAGCCAATGTACGTTATCCTTCCATCTTCTCCACTGGCTAGTCTACTGTTGGCACCAATACTTGTTTATTAAACTACTATTTGGGGTGTTTGTGAATAGGAAAAAATCTCCTAAGTCAAGCCGACTGAATAATTTTTCTCTTTGCTACCATGAATCTTCCCAAAAAAGTGTCATTCTTTCTTCCCTCACTTCCCAAAAACTATGTTGCTGAATTAAATTCCTGTTAATTGTTGCAAGATTCCAAATTGAAGACCCTTTTGGTACAATATCCACTTTTAATTTTCCTATTATAGATTGAGGCATACCATATTTCCTTTCCCATATAATCTTCCATAGATCATGACCTCCTTGGATCCATCTCCACCATATTTTTCCCCTCGTACATTTCGAATGTTTTTTTACATTACATTTATTTATTTACCATACACCCCCTAAATAATTTACTATACCTCTAGAGTATGTATAAAAAGAAATTTTATTTATTTACCGTACTCTCGGTAAATAAATAAAAATATACCCATAGTCCATTTCAAATCTCACATTACATCTACACATGTGCGTTATACTCAAACACCTCAAATGTTTACATTACATCTACAAATCTCCTTATACTCAAACATATCAAAAGTTTACATTACATCTGCACATCTCCTTATACTCCGACATATCAAAAGTTTACATTACATTTCTCACATTACATCTACAAATCTCGTTATACTCCGACATATCAAAAGGTTAGATTACATTTCTCACATTACATCTACACATCTCTATATACTATGTTGTAGATAACCTCTCGACGCAATACAAGGTTTTTAAGGGTTAAATAATATGATTTTTAGAGATATTTTCCAATACATAGTGAAATTAAGGGTATTGTTTAATAAGCCACAAAGACATGTTAGAAGTTCACTGAGTGAAGCCCCCATTTTTTACCTAACAAAAAGAAATAAAATATCATTTTTTTATACTTGAAACCATAACAATATAGTTACATATTTTAATATTGTGCTATAAGATTAGGCACGTTATTATAGTTTGTTGGAAAATGTTTAATATATTGTTTTTATATTTAATATTAGAATTAATTTAGTATTAAAATGTGTTATTACACAATATCAAATAATACATTAAACATAAAAACAAGAATATTAAGATTTTCTTCATAAACTTAGATATACAGTTTATAAAACACAAAAATTATGGAAAGAAAAAAACATAGGAAAAAAACTTTAAATCTAAAAAAAATTTATAATAGTAATAAAATTTAATAAATGTATACATTATTTATAGGCAAACCTCACATATGATTTTTATAGCGACCTTTAAAATATGAAAGTGTGGATTTGAAATGGTTATTTTTTTATACATGATGTTATAATAATGTTGTTTTTGTTTTTATCTAGAGGAATTAGATCTAATAGTGGAAATAATACTGGAAATCCTAAAATTATTTATGATTGACTAAGGTTTAATTGCAATAAAGGCTTAACTTAGAGCCAAAAGAAATTTTAAAGTAATGCATTTAAAGGAGTTAGATCTAATAGTGGAAATAATACTAGAAATCTTGAAATTATTCACCATTCGATAAGGTTTAATTTCAATAAGGGATTAACTTAGAGCCAAAGGAAATTTGAAAGTAATGCTTTTAAAGTAGTGACTAAAAGTATGGTTACATTAACTTTATATAATTATTAAGTTTAAAAATGTTTTATCATGTGTGGCATTTCTCATCTAATTACAAAGTAGTTTGAAGTGATTTTGATGCTCATATTTTTTTTTCACACTCATGAATTATATTAAGAGAAATATTAATTGAATTTTGGACAAATTCGAAACCAAGTTTGACTATCAGTTATAATTAAAATTTTATCAATAATCAATATTTAAATAATTTAAATAAATATGTTAATGAAATTTATTTAATATTTTATATAAATATGTTGATGTAAATGTGATAATTAATATTTTTTTAAGTAATATTCAATCAACACAATATAAAATATTATTTAATTTTTATAAATAATATATTATTTTAGTGAAGAGTTATATTATTTTGTTTTAAAATTTTAATCAATATTATGAATTTTAACTAAAGAATCAATAAAATATTATATATACCAAATTTTATTTTCTTAAATAGAGAATATTATTATTATTATTATTATTATTATTATTGTAAGCTTGGTAATACTCCTTTTTCGTTCATTTTAAAATCATTATAGAGCTAGATTTACCAGTTTGGTGGCCTCAACCTACCCTGACAGGAAACTGAGTCTATTGGGCACTTGATGGCATGGTATGCCAACCAAAAAAATAATGTCTTAAGTTTGGCATACCAAGAAAACAACACCTGGATATTCACACATACACAATTGTTTACAGATTGACTATCAAATCTACTGAACACTTGAAATTTAAATGCTAGTTGCATATAACTAATTAAAAAAAAAAAAAGATAGCAGTCATCAACTATTCAGCCTTGTTTGGAACCGAGGCTGACTCCACAGGTGTCGAGTCTTGAATCGAGGTGTTAGCCTACTCATATGGCTTGGCGATACAAGAGAGGTGGTGCTCAATACGATCAAGCCGCCTGTCTTGTTTCCTTAATTGAAACTTAATCTTATCAAACTCAATCTTATAATCTAGGAAGTCCTGGGCTAATGCCACTAGGCTCATTGAAATGTGCTCCAAGGCTTTGCCAAGGATGCTCTTCATTGACCAGTAGAGATACAAGGTATGTCTGAATTGCATTGATCTTCCTCTGGTTTGGCCCGAGTCCAGAATTAGACCTCTCCACTCCTCTGTATCCGTCTCATTCTCAGCATGCTTATTTATATCCTCTTCCCACTTTTCAATGATCTTTTTGATCTATGTTGTAGTGTTTTCATGGTAGGTTGTTGTGGCTTCCTAAATCACATCAATTATCACCCTTCGACCTCTTGGCCTGCTCAGGGGGGCATTGGGTTTGCCTTCTACAACCTTCCCTTTATCCTTCTTTCCATGGCCACAAACATCAGGGCTTTTGGAGCGCCCACGAACTGTGGGGATTTTGGAGTGACCACGAGCTGTGGGGCTCTTGGATCGAGCCATCCCACAGTCTGGAACCAAGTGACCTATCCAACCAATCAACCAAAGATGTAATTCCAAATAATTTACATGAGCTAAGGTCCTAATATTCTAGTTATCATAACAAAGGTATCCCAGTGGTTTCTTCTCTGAATTGTTTCCCAACCCATGCCTCTGTAGACCCCTCTCTTTCAGACCCTACTCACTATCGGGTCCCTCCTATCCTAGAAGGACGCACTCTCTCCATCAAGTACTCCCAGTCCCCTGAGGGTTCCGACCAAATTTTAAATTCTCGACCTCTAAATTAATAGAGATGGTTTCAATGCCTTTTGCTCGGGTCTAAGTAGACTTCACTCACCCAAGCCCCTTGCGCACAAAGCCCCAATAGCTCGGGGTGAAATTAACTAGTGTGACCCCTGATATATCCCCTTCCGAGGAATGATCTTTGACGCTATACAAAAACTGGGTTTCCAGACCCCCCACCGATCCATCCTGGAGGTAACCCTTACTCGGCAGATAGAAAATCAGATGCATGGAGAACCCACACCTAAATCCTCAATCTACACTGAGGTAGAGACCCATGAGAACCTCATCCTTCCCCCAAACTGGGCTCTGCTCACACCTATCCCCCAAGAGACTATACTAGTCCCATTTGCTCCCCTTTGGCTCCCACAGAACCCGACCCAACTCATAACACTTATCCATGGCAAGAACATAGTAGAAAGAATGATGTACATACCTGAAATTTGCAGAGTAGGATGAGCAACGGAGGTCTATTGTCCCGTGGTCTTGCGTGCACTAACGTTTGCCTACACAGTAAGACCCCCATGCTTTCTCCCACCCCATTTTATTTCCCATGCACATACCTCTATCCTGCCACCTCATCATCATCTCCATGAAGTAGTACCGCATGTCACTCTTGCCACTCATATGGACGATGGTGGGCTTCAACTCTGAGGCCACTATCATAAATTCTGATGGGAAGGCCAATTTGCCTCATTACAGTGCGATTGGAGATAAATTGAGATTATTATTATTATTATCAACAATATATATTTATTTTCATTTGTAAAAATTAAATTATGTTAAAAACAAATCTCTTATGTTCTTATAAGCCATGTCATTTTTGTATAAGAAACAAAAAACACGTAGTGATAATGTGCAAAATAAACAAAACCAATGACAAAACTCTGAATTTAAAGAAATAACTTTTTAAATACATTATTTAATATTATTTTTAAAGAGAAAAATAATTTTATATAACATTATATTGTTATAATTACTTTTACTTATAATATAATATACAAGATATATTCTATAAAATATAGAATTATTGATTTATATGGTTTTTAATTGTGAAGGACAACATCCTCTTATCTTGATATTTACTCTTCTATTAATTGTAATAATATAATTTTCATATTATTTTTTTATAGTATAAATAAATCTGCTTGATTTCGTTCCCGGCGACCTTACATTTTAAATATATAAATACTTTATTCATGTTATGAAAAATAAAAAAAAATAAACTCTGCAATAATATAATTATCATTGTGAAGCACAAGGAAACAGACTTGTTGCCTAACCCACGGATTAGGCACGGATTAGGCAATGACGAGATAACTTTGATACTTTCCTCTCCACATCATCAACAAAACGTTGAAATTGAATTTAATATTGAAATTCCACTGATTTTTAGGTATTTGAGACTCTGGAAGTCGCCACGGACTTTAGTAAAACATGAACCACTTCATCAATCATCAAATCGATTAAAACTGTTTCGAATCCCAGCGCCCGCCAAATGTGGAATTGTATACCTTCCTTATCCAGCGCTCAGACGACAATTAAAGTGATATTGGGATAATGTGTTATGGAGTTGTTTGGAGTTGTAATAGAATAGTTTGGATGATAGTTTTTTTGGTTGGAATTTGGTAAAAATAAATTTAAAAAATCAAGTGTTTAGAGTGTTTGGATTGCATTTTTGATAGTGAAAATGGATTTAACATCATTAAAACTCTTAAAACATCCAAAATACTGAAATTTAAAGATTATAACTTAAATTTTCAAAAAACTTTACTATAAATTTTTAAATTATTTTTGTAAGCTTTTTTAAGACAAAGGCATGTGCTATTCCACTCTCAATCACCAGACCTGCACATTGTCCAATCCGTCAGCTGTCATGATTTTGCTGGAGTCTCCCTCACCCAAAATATTACAAGTGGCCTCGTGTTACTCACACAACGAGAATCATAGGTGCGGTGCTCCATGGTGATCATACATTCGAAAGGAGTTTGTTAGCATCTATATAAAGCAATAGCGTTCGCAACAAGTTTCTTGGCAACAATACAAGGCAATTACATGCGTAAGGAGCGGTCAAACCGCGCCTTTTTCTCGCTTAGAATAGCCCTCCAACCGTTTGCAAAATTCTCTGAAGCAAATTCTTTCTTTTATGGCCTAAATTCGCATTCAATCCGGTTGTGACAAAATTTAAAGCAGAATCGTCGCTGGATTGACTTCACTATCATTCAAAGGAAGCCGGGAAACATTAATAAAACAAGAAAAAAGAAAGTTGTGGTCCGTTGTAAGCGTTTTGATCATGTGGAACATTTCCGTTTCATGTTATTTTACATTGAGTGAGAGTGGTGACATAGATCAAGAAACGTCAGCTACTGGAGATGTCTCTGTTCTATGTGGGCACGTCTGCCATGTTTTTTGAAGATAAAAGGGAGACGCCATATGGTTAGGGGAAGTACTATAAATGAAGTATTATTTATGTCAATTTTTTTTTGGTAAATGGGTTTACGTTGAATATTATTTATAAAATTTTAATTTAATTTAAATAATTATTTTAATTAAATAGTTGGTAAATATAGAAAAAAAAAAAAAACTTTTATAGTAATGAGTTATACATGTATTAAAACACCAATTTTTTTTTATTTCATTCTGTGAAGGCAATGAACAACACCGCTACATGTATTGCCAAAACACTTGATGTTGCCATGGCACTCAAACCAGTAGACTTAATAAAAAGCCCAGGTATCCTTTTATGGAATTTTCACTAAATATTTTTTATGGATAGTATTTAAATATAGAGGAATAAGATTTATTTAAATGGTAGCGATGTTTTTTCTTTTCAAATCAATTAAATTTTGTTATAAAACTAAATTAAAATTATTTATATATATATGTATGAATTGTGATTTTTTGAACAAGTAGTATTGATAAGTGTTTTTATAAGTTAATTGTGATTTTTTGGACAAGTAATATTGATAAGTTAGGATATGAGTGTGATGTAATATAACAAATTCTATTCACAAACCAAAAATATTTATGATAAAATGGAGATAAATATTATTATTAAAAGATGTGGTAAAAATATTTCACTTTCATTTTTATAGTTATAGATAAAATATTTCAATATCTATGTTAAACAATACATTTTTATATCAACTTTACAAATATAAAGTAATTGAAAATAAAAAACAAAAAATAAATCTTCTTTATTTCTCATATAAATATTAGAATATATAACTTAGATAAATTGTTTAATATAAAATAAAAATAAAAGAAATTTAAAAAAATACAATTTAAATAATGGAAAATTACACAAATAAATTGTTTAATTTAAAATAATAATAATAAAATATTCAAAAATATCATTTAAACAATGAAAAACTACACATGTTTATATTGAGAGAGAAAACTGCTATAAATCCATTTTAATTATTGATTTATCAAGTATTAAAAATATTAAATCATTTTACATGTAATTTTTTTTGAAAAGATGATTTGATCTCTCTTAACACTTAGTAAGCTTGGTAAATCTATGATTAAAATAAAACTATACTAATAATAATTTTAAATAAAATTATAATTAGACTAATTTTTATGTTCTTTTAATTTTAATTTTGACAATATGACATGTATCATAATAATTTAAATATAAAAAATGTAAAATATTTTCTTTTAATTACTTTATCCTCTTATAATTAGAATTAATATTATATAATCTAATCAACTTTAATACACTTTTCTATAATAATAATAATAATAAAATATTATTTAATTTAATTTAATTTTTAAATCTAATTATTTTTATTTTAAAAAAAATCTTATATACCAATTTGATGTCTGACTTAACCATGAACTTAATTTTATTAAATAATAATAATAATAAATATTAAAAAATATAAAATCCCACCCCAATACTTCATCGTCCGATAAAAGAAATTGTAATGTAGTGAATTTGATCCGATTCAAGCCATGATCAGATAAAAAATAGAATAGATTATAAATAAGTCGGATAATACGCATCATCAATTAATGTAAAATGTCATCTTAAGACTTTCGCTGTCAAATGACAAATTGTAACCAGTGCGTGGTGAATTCGATCCGATGCTCTCAGTGTGATTATCCTCAACGTGCATCAGCCACTTAATTTGCGGCTGTACTTATTTTGATAATATTGAAACTTTAATTACATGTAAAATGTTTACCTAATGAAAAACATGATTTGAAATTTGGCAAGGATTTTTGTAAATTTTGGTTATAGTTATCAAACTTCAAAATTTTGGGTTTCTTTGAGGACGCTAAAACTATTTCCACCATAAAAACACAAAATTAAAACACTATTACTTAAAAATAATAATAATAATAATAATAATAATATAAAAAAAATTACTCATATTCCTGCGACTTTTGGCTGTCCAGACAATTCCCCCTTATCTATAAACAACTGCATTTTAATTAAGAAAAATGTGTTGACTTTAATTTAATAATAATAATTTTATTTTTTTATTAAAATTATGTTTTTTTATATACACTGGATTAAATTAATCTTTGTTATGATTTCAACATGATTAATGTTGATATTCACTTTCAACTTATATATTTTTTGGTTTATGGTATTTGAAATAAATTAATTAATTATAATTATTTAATAATTTTTAAAATATCTTATGTTATTTTTTTAACCTAACTATAATATAATATTACTATTTCATTTTTAAAAACGTTATAGTGATTTAATTTATTTCCAAAGCATCAATTAATAAGAATTAAATGTGTTGCATAATTTGAATTTAGATAGGAGTGATACTTTAAATGTAACACCGGGAATGATTTAATTTAGTAGATTTCTCCGGTGACGGGTTTTTGAATCCCTATGTTCTTGTCTCATATTTCTTCGTATCTATTTGCATGTGTATGTTACAGGCCAGAGAAGCCAAGATTCAAAAGGTCTTGGTGTTTAACATGATCATTCTTTGTTTGAGAAGTCTTGCCCAGCTCTGTTGTGCATCAATTCACAGTTATGCGAAAAATTGAAGGTCATTGACTATCTTTCAACTCCACTAGCATGGATGATTTTAGTGGTATTTTATGACGGTTTATGTTTATTTTATGAATAATAATAATAATAAAATGTTTCAAATTAATTAAATGTGTATCTATATTGGGATTTAATGTGGGTGTATGAAGACATGGAGACTCAAGTTGGGAAATAATTAGAAAAGGAAAATTTTCTCTACAAAGTCATCATAAATATTTTCGAACTATATTAAATATATGAAAATTTATTGATTGATTAGAAAAACTTATGTTAAAGTTTAATAACATGGTTTCCTTTCAAGGAAAATGATCATATTTCTCAGCTAGAGAGAAAGAGTGAGGTTCAACAATATTCATTGGCATGTAGCCATTACAACAATATTTCTCATCAACATGTCATTCATAGGGAATTTAACCTAGGTGGTAGAGATAACAACCATTCTACACAAACCGTCGAGATAACCACAATTGACAAGGTTTAGTAATATGGTTTTATTAATAATATTAATAATAATGTTAATAATAATTTTAATAATAATGTTAATGTGGTTATTTTCAAGTCCCACTAGCACAACCAGTTGAGGATGGGCCTCGTTAGCAAGATGACCCAAGATCAAACCTCATGGGGGTGGTTGTGCCTGTGCTAGGGGGAAGAGACACGCTAAACAATCATGTCTGCTGAGGGCTGGTGTGGTTGATCCACGTGGATATTGGTGACCACTCAGATATTCCACTTGGACCCCTCACCATTTTTTCTTTTATTCTTTCAGTTTCCTTAATTGTAGCACAACTTACTATTTTTGAGAAAAAATTGGGTACTAAACTTCCATAGCCTTTTTGAGGGACTAAAAGACATTTTTAGGAAAATCAGAGAGACTAGAAAGGTCTCAAACAGCTTTACTAGTTTTTTTTCGCCCTCCTCTTTGAGGTCTTCGAAACGAGGTATTATGATAGCCAAATAGAGATCGTGTGCCAAAGTTACAACTCCGGGAAGTTGACGTTTCAACTTTCCCCAACGAGACACACTAGCTTTTGGCGCTTCATCTCCTAGGGTTAAATTTTTGGATGTTGAGGGTTTATCAATGTTTTTCAATGATAAAAAGGCCACCTAGCTTCATTGTAACACAAGTCATAAGCATGTAGCTGCCACATCTCTTCTCAAAGATAAGCTACCATCACCGGAGGTATTTTATTTCCATTTTGTATGTAAGTATATTTCAGTTCTTTTATATTAATGAAATGAATTTTATTTCTGCTGCACTTCTGTGTTTAAGTTTATATATGTATTCTATTGCATTCCTGCATAAGTTCAGATCAATGGTATTAGAGTGGTTTTCTCTTTATCGTTTTTTCTTTGTATGTCCCCAGCGAGGCTAGGGTATCAGGAGTTAGGGCTCAATCTAGTTGAAACTTTGCAAGATCATCCTCGCAAACCCTGACGGCCTCCCATATCGGAAGAAAAGAAAAATGAAAGAACATGAGATCCTTTCAAAAATATTGCTTAAGGAGCCCCTCGAGAAACAAAGGAACACAATCATGAATAAATTTTCCCAAATCCTTCGACAGCTACCCACAGGCAACACATATTCATTCAACAGCCACTCTGTAGGCGCCACGCCTTTTAAGGTACAATTTAACTTTGACATTCCTGTAATTGAACACCAAATAGATGCGAATGTCATAGATAAATGGTTAAATTTGTTGGAAGGTTATTTTTCAGTTCAGGAATTTTACAACCGGGAAAGGATTAATTTTTCACTCTTTAAGGTTGTCCCCCATGTAAAGGACTAGTGGGAAACCCTAAATGTTCTCAGTTGCACCCACTTGGAATTCGACATCAGGGAACAATATTACCCTGTTGGTAGCTATGAAGAAAAATACATAAAGTGGACCACGTTGCAGCATGGAAGGGACTAAGATGTGCCAGAGTTTACAAATTATTTTCATGCCCTTCGCACGAAGCTGAGCATCAAGGATTCCGAGAGACATTTGGTACTTAAGTACCACGACTCTTTGCATAAGTACATCCAAGAAGAAATGTAGTTCCTGGACATATCCTCGCTCAGTTCCTCCTATCGATATTTTGTTAGGATCGAGCAGAAGTTTAAGCAAAAGAATCAACACTTTGGATATGTGAATCCGAAGCAAGGGAAAGGCGCCCCCAAACCACATAACAAAGGGCAAAGCCAAGGCGGGGAAACCTATAAAAACCCATCGAAACTGCAAGAAAATAACAACACCACGAAGACAAATAAGGACATGGGAAAGTGGTATGAGTTCAATAAGAGCTCCACTCACAACACAAGTGAGTCCCAAGCCAAGCAGTCATTGGTGCCCAAGCTGAAGGCTTCTGAATCATATGCATGCTCTGAATTTGAGTCAGAACCCAATAAGGGAATGACAAAGGGAAGCAGATTATTGATGCAGAGCCCAGTGCCACCGTTTCCACCACCAAGATCCAGAAGGACGAACCCGAAGATCCGGAGAAGGGGGAGCACGTCTTCGACTCACAGATTTGGGTGAAGGGTTCTCCACTACAGTTCATTGTCGATAGCAGGAGCCAAAATAACCTCATTTCAGTATAGGTTGTGAAGTGGCTAGGCCTACTGACTATGACA
Source organism: Pinus albicaulis (assembly GCA_034641835.2). Lineage (NCBI taxonomy): Eukaryota > Viridiplantae > Streptophyta > Pinopsida > Pinales > Pinaceae > Pinus > Pinus albicaulis. The sequence continues at coordinate 196,256,615 of CM076579.1, forward strand.
CACTCGTATTCGTACACCATCGGGTGACTTCACCAAGGACAAGATATTTCCGTCAATCAGCATTGTCACCTTTCTTACATCATCAAGCCCTTCATGGACGAGGTATTGTGTGATTTTTCTCCCCTCAAATTTTGTGATGTATTATTAGGCGAACCATACTTTTGGAAGCGACATAATGTGTATGACTCTAGGCCTTGCACTATTATTATTACTTTGGGCCATAATCTGTCCAGGATACCGAAGGTAGCACTGCCTATCGCCAGTTCTCTGGTCGCTGCAAAGAAATGTAGTAAGATCATCTCCGAGATTGGGAAATTTATTTTCCTTATGATTCACCCTAATGGCTAGAAGAATATTATGTCCATGACCTCCACATAGGGCTCCTCTACATGACATCAATAGATGGAAAAGGTCATGGAGGAGTACAAGGATATTTTGACCTCTCCGGCAAGGGTATTTCTACACTGTCAGGTCAAGCACTCCATCGATCTAAACCTGGGCACGCCACTACCCAATGGGTTGATATAAGAATGTTTTGTTCTAGAGAATGATGAGATCAAGAGGACGATTCACGAATTGTTGTAGAAAGGACATATTAGGTCAAGTTCATTGCCCTATGGGAGCCCAATCGTATTGGTATAGAAGAAGGATGAGACCTAGAGAATCTGTATTGAATATCAGGCACTAAACAAGATCACTGTCCGGAATAGGTATTTGATTCCAACGATTTATGACGTTCTGGACCAACTTAAGAGGGCCAAATATTTTAGCAAAAATGACTTGAATTCTAGTTATAACTGAGTACCAATCGAACCCTCAGATGTGTGGAATACTACCTTCAAATCGAAGGAGGTCATTTTTGAATGGATGGTCATGCATTTAGGGTTGACGAATGCCCCCACAACCTTCATGAGGCTGATGGATGACATTTTTCAACCTTTCACCAACTAATTCATGGTGGTGTATTTGGATGACATCCTAATCTCCAACCATATTTGGGAAGAGCACCTCCACCACATTCGATAAGTCCTCCAAACACTGCGACAACACAAGTTGTGTGCTAATTTGGAGAAATGCACTTTTTCCATGAACCAGGTTCAATATCTAGGGTACATCATCAATGAGCGGGGTGTGCATAAGGACCTAGCTAAGATATAGGTCATTCGGGATTTGCGAGCCCCAACCACTCTAACATAGCTCTGCATCTTTCTGGGTCTTTCCAACTTCCACCGCAAGTTCGTGTTCGTCTTTTCTCATATTACTGGGCCTTTGAGTCAAGTCACCAAGGGAGGGGCCAAAGCAAAGTTATTTTGGTCCGAATCTCAATAGAAGGCATTCGTCGAGTTAAAGCATCGACTCTTCTCTGCACCAATGCTCACATTACCAGACTGAAAATAATCATTTGAGATTGAGACAAATGCCTCTGACTATGTTATTGGTGAAGTTCTTACTCAGCAGGGGCATCCAGTGGCATATTGCAATGAGACACTTTTTGACACTGTCCAAAAGTATCCCACCTATGAAAAAGAGATGTGTTCCCTTGTGCCTGAAAACGGAAGCATTACATTATGGGGAAGGAAACGGTCATCGACACAAACCACCAACCCTTACGGTTCATATAGACACAAGGGAAGTCACAGAACGATCACCATAAAAAATGGTCCACATACATTCAACAATTACATTTGAAGATTAAATACAAGAAGGGAAGCACCAATAATGTTGTAGACTGTCTCAGCCAACCGTTGGTCATGGCGCTGACCACTGTACTCGACTCTTCTGGGAACGAGACTTTAGGATGGGTGAATCTTTACAAGAGTGATCCAAAATTAGGCAACACATACTAGACGCTCTTGGAAGGAAAGAAAGTTCCAAATTATCACCTCCAGGATACAGTGTTATGCCACCTGGGACACCTTTGTGTTCCTTCAAGTGAGCGTGCCAAGATTATTAGGGAAGCGCACTATAGCTGGGTTGCTGGAAATTTTGGCGTAGAGAAAATAGTGGTAGTACTGCAGAATTATTTTTATTAGTCGAACCTTCGACGAGATGTTGGGAAGTATATCATATCCTACACTGCCTGCGCCATTGCCAAACCGACCATCAAGAAGCAAGGCCTATATGCTCCTCTGCCTATTCCTAGTCGACCTTGGGAATCGATCTCCATGGATTGCATGTTGGCCCTTCCTTCTACTGAGCATGACAATGATTGTGTTTTCATGGCTGTCGACAGATTCTCTAAGATGGCCATTCTGGAGGCCTCTAAGAAGAGTATCACAACATAAGCCAATGTTAAATTGTTCTTTCAATGAATGTTGGTGAACTTTGGGATCCCACAATCCATTATCTCAGATCAGGACATCAGGTTCCTAAGTACATTTTGGTCAAGTATTTGGTGGATGTTGGATACCAAGCTCACTAAGTCCACGTCTTTCCACCCCAAACTGATGGAAAAGTAGAGGTTTTCAAGAGGATGATCGTGCACATTCGACGCATGTACAACTCAAAGAATACTCATACATAGGATGAAAACCTTCCCTATGTCCGGTACAACTACAAGCAAGCTCTCCATATCTCAACTAGCCACAACCTCTCTCGGGTGGGATTGGGATTCCAGCCACTATGCCCCATTGATGTGTCCATACCATTTGCAGCTACTCAGGCATATTCGACTCATGTCCATCCAAATTTGATAGGGAAAACAACTTTATGGAGCGTATTCAGCACGTCCTCCAGTAGATCCATGACATATTGGACAGAGGGAATGCTAAGTAAAAGCAACGACATGATCAACATTAGGTTCCACACAAGTTCTAGGTGGGCGAGAAAGTTTGGCTACATTAGTAGAAGGAGAACCTCGCTTGACCCCACCACAAGCTTCACCTGCTTTTATATGGGCCATACAAAATCACCTAAGGTAGTAGGAGACAATTCCTTCAAGCTCAACATTCCATCGTTCCTTCACCTGCACCTATTGTTTAGTCTGGACCGCCTTCGACTATACATTTCACCATTACTAGACACATCTGACATTGCAGAACAACTCACGCCAATAGAGCTAAACCCTGACTGCATGGAACATGCCACAACTGATCGGATCATGGAAACAAAAATCAATAACGCTTTCCAGTAGAAGATCCTACTATATCGGGTTGTCAAAGACGGCCAAATCCTATACCAAGTCTAGTGGCTCAACAGGGACCAAGTTCACCAGAAGTTCCCCCATCTCATGGAGGCATTCAACACAATGGGGACCATTACTTCCTAAGCGCCAGGAATAGGAATGATCGAGGTGGATATTGGTGGCCACCCTCCTATTCCACTTGGACCCCCAACATTTATTCTTTCAGTTTTTCAGTTTACTTAATTGTAGCACAGTTTACTATTTTTTGCAGTTTTTTGGGTCCTAAACTTTCGGAGCCGTTTTGAGGGACTAAAAGAAATTTTTAGGAAAAATGGAGAGACAAAAAATATCCCTAATTGGTTTAACAATTTATTTTGGCGAGGTCCCCTTCAAGATCTTCGAAATGAGGTATTATAATAGCCAAACAAAGATAGTATGCCAAAGTTACGACCTTGATAAATTAACGTTGCAATTTACCCCAATGAGGCTCACAAGATTTTGCCACTTCATCTCCTAGGGTTAGTTTTTTGGATGTTCAGGGTTTCTCAATGATAAAAATGCCACCGAGCCTCATTGCAACATAGTTCACAGGCATGTAGCCGCTATTTATTTCCGGGTAGCATTAGATGTGCTCTAACTCTCAAATTTTGTGGAGAGTCTTAGACACATGAACCATAAATAATCTAGAAATTGTTTTGGAAAATTCCACCCATAAACAATTGTATTTGATAAATTAATTATTTTTAAGTAGGACCGTAAGTATAACTTAGAAAATTAAAATAATTATTGGGTAGTAATTTAAAATGTGGGTGAAACTTCTAAAAAAATCAGATCAAGTCTACAAGTAATCTTAGTCGTTGATTGGAGATCTAATCTCGATTGTTGAAGTCTCAACAAGAAGACTATAAAGGAAGGCTTGAGGGTCATTTGTAAAATACACCGAGAGAACCAAGTGATCGAATTTTCTGAAGGAGAAATTCTTAGAGGGAAACTTCAATCTAGAGATATTTTCTAGAGAGGGGCAGAGACAATATTCAGAGAGAATTCCTTCTCAGCTAGAGAATCATCATCAGAGAAGGGAAGAGAGAGATCCAAAAACTCTTTCGGAGAGCCAGAGAGGTTGACACGGTGCCACATAGAGCCGCGCGGGGCCACATGAAATCCGAAGGGTTTGCTGAAGAATCAATTTTAGAAGCTGAAATTTGGGTTGTGAGACCAAGAGGCATAGGTTGAGATTTCTGAGGAGAAGATCGATTCACCAGCTGAGTGACGCAGTGCCCAGAAGGGTTGATGCTAGGACTATGCAATGACTGCACAGAGGAAATACATAACCTGTTAAAGGCACATCATTTAGTGGCTGGATCAACCAGGATTTACAGTGATAGTGTGAGGTAACGTCACTAATATTTTTGTCTGTCATATTCTTTGTAACTAGATTTTCTAAGTGATATTCATACATGTATTCAAAATTTACTACTGCTTAATAATAAAACCCTTAGATCTACGGCACTAATTTTCCCGCGTTGTTTTTTTCAGGGACATTTGTCCAAAAATAACGGTGTCCTGTGTGTGTTATTTATTTTGATCAGTTTCATATTTCCACATATAAGTTAATTAAGTGAAGTATTCTTCAATAATTGCTTCCATTTTTCAAAATTAATCCGCAAAAAAACTTGTTAATGTAATTTACAAGTAGGAGAAGCAATTCAGTTTTTTGCAATAGGATTCCAGATCTAGGACTTGGAATTTTCACATGGTTTCAGATTTTTTATTGTGAAACAAGAAGAGAAGATCCAACGTTGAGACAAAGGCTGAAAAGCTATAGAAATTATCAATTTGAATCCCCAGAGGGATTGTGCAGTCCAGGCAAAAAGGGATGAAATTTAAAGGAAAGTATCTCTTTGAGTGAGTCGACAGAAAGGAAGGGCTTCCAGATCGGAATTTTTTTGCGCCAAAGGGATTAGCATAGAGCCTCAACACAGAGCTGGTGGGATGCAATTTCTGCAGACATATTATGTTTTTTAAGGCGAAAATCCATCGGAAAAGGATGAATTAGCACAGTGAGGGAGTTTTCTTCCTCAGGAAGTTCCTAGCCGGGGAATTTCATTTTTTCAAGATTTGAGCAATAGATCTGGGCAACATATCTACAAACTCTAGAAGGAGTGTGTAATATTGTCTAGTGTTGCACAGAGGGAGGAGAAGAGGAGCATATTCAACATTCTTGATGACCATGGCAGCTCACGGGCTTAGAGATCAGGACAAGTTAGAGGGAGCCTCCAACTTTGTAATATGGAAGGTGAGGATTTAATGCCTTCTATATGAATACGGTCTTCAACTCTTTTTGACGAGCACAATAGTTTTCCCTACATATCCAGATCCATTGATCATGGTCAACGAAAATAACTAGTGTTTGTGGTAAGTAGAAACCACATAAATAACTTAATGTGATGTGTTGTTTGTGGTAAGAAAAAAACTACAAAAGGCACTTGACGTGATATGTTCTTTTTGTTAAGAAGAAACCTCTTGAGGTCTTGAGGATTGCAATTATTAAGATTAATCCACTACAAAAACCCATAGGTGTAATGGTTGTAGGTCAACCAAAGAACAACCATGATTATTATTGGTGATGAGGTATGGGGAGAGATATTATTATGTTTTTGGAGTTACAAGATTAAAATTGAAGAAGATCAAAGATGAAGAATGACAAAGTCCAAAGATCATAAAATACTGAAGATGAAGACAAAGAGAAATGAAGATAAAGAATATTGGAGAGGAAAATGAAGAATAAACCAATTCAAAGAGAGCTGAAGTATGCATGTATTGAGATCACAAGTACTGATTAAGGGAGAGAATGTTGGAGTAACTCTTAATTGTGATACAAGAAATGGAGTTAAGGATGAACCATTATGCACTTGGTCTGAACTGAATAAAAAAATCTATCAAAATCTTATGGTCACCTATAATTATATAAGGGACCATTTTTACTTAAAATGTAACATAGGGGAATGATTTAATTTAATATATTTATCCTTTGAGGGGTTTTTTAATCCCTATGTCCTTGTCTCATATTTCTTTGTATCTATTTGCATGTGTATGTTACAGGCCATAAATTTCAAGATTCAAAAGGTCTTGGTGTTGAACATTATCATTCTTTGTTGGAGAAGTCTTTTCAAGCTCTGTTGTGTATAAATTCAGAGTTATGTGAAAATTTGAAGGACGTTGACTATATTTCAACTCCACTGGGCATGGATGATTGTAGTGGTACTCTATGAGGTTTTATGCTTATTTTATGAATAAATATAATAAAATGTTTGAAATTAACTAAATGTATATCTATATTTGGATTTGATGTCATTGTAGGAAGGCATGGAAGCTTAAGTTGGGAAATAACTAGAAAGGGAAGATATTCCCTACAAAGCCATCACAAATCTCTTCGAACTATATTAAATATATGATAATATATTGATTGATGAGAAAAAAATATCTGTCCATTTTTTATATTATAGTAATGAGTTATACATGTATTAAAACACTAAATTTTTTTATATTCAATCTGTGAAGGCAATGTACAACACCGCTACATGTATTGCCAACACACTTGATGTTGCCATGGCACTCAAACGAGTAGACTTAATAAAAAGCCCAGGTATCCTTTTATGGAATTTTCACTAAATATTTTTTATGGATAGTATTTAAATACAGAGGATTAAGATTTATTTAAATGGTAGAGATGTTTTTTCTTTTCAAATCAATTAAAATTTGTTATAAAATTAAATTATATTTTTTTGAATAAGTAGTAGTGATAAGTTTTTATATAAGTTAATTGTGGTTTTTTGGACAAGTAATATTGATAAGCCAGGATATGAGTGTGATGCAACATAACAAACTCTATTCACAAACCAAAAATATCTATGATAAAATGGAGATAAATATTATTATTAAAAGATGTAGTAAAAATATTTCACTTTCATTTTTAGAGTTATAGATAAAATATTTCAATATCTATGTTAAACAATAAATTTTTATATCAACTTTACAAATATAAAGTAATTGAAAATAAAAAACAAAAAACAAATCTTCTTTATTTCTCTTATAAATATTAGAATATATAACTTAGATAAATTGTTTAATATAAAATAAAAATAAAAGCAATTTAAAAATATACAATTTAAATAATGGAAAATTACACAAATAAATTGTTTAATTTAAAATAATAATAATAAAATATTGAAAAATATAATTTAAACAATGAAAAACTACACATGTTTATATTGAGAGAAAAAATTGCATAAATCTATTTTAATTATTGATTTATCAAGTATTAAAAATATTAAATCATTTTACATGTAAACTTTTTTGAAAAGATGATTTGGTCTCTCTTAACACTTGGTAAGCTAGATAAATCTATGATTAAAATAAAACTATACTAATAATAATTTTAAATAAAATTATAATTAGGTTAATTTTTATGATCTTTTAATTTTAATTTTGACAATATGACATGTATCATAATAATTTAAATATAAAAAACTTAAAATATTTTCTTTTAATTAAAATTTTCCTCTTATAATTAGAATTAATATCATATAGTCTAATTAACTTTAATATACTTTTCTATAATAATAATAATAAAATATTATTTAATTTAATTTAATTTTTAAATCTAATTATTTTTATTTTACAAACAAAAAATTTTATACACCAGTTTGACGTCTGACTTAACCATAACCTTGACTTTATTAGATAATAATAATAATAAATATTAAAAAATATAAAATCCCATCCCAATACAATTGTAAATGTGGTGAATTTGATCCGATTCTTTTTGTCAGAAAGAAAAAAACGCTGATTTATATTATAAATATAAACAGTACATATTCCAATTATCTCAGCTGTAAGAGACCCTCAGCGAGAAAACCACAATCTAATGCCCAGTTTAAATTGCTCATTAGTAAATTTGAGCAAAAAAAGATTAATTGGGCAGCCACATAACCGGGACAGATCCTTCCCATACTTATAAAACCATCAAAAATTATCAAAAGGAGAAGTACAGAGATAATAGATTCATCCAAATACATCTCCAAAGGTGAGAAAAGAGGATAGAAAAAATGCCAGCTCAAGAAACACTATAAGGAGTGAACAGTTGAAGAAATGCTGGATCACTGGAGGAGGCAAATTGTATTGACAAAAATATCAAGAGTAGCAAGCCTGATTAAGTATGATTGTGCTGTTGCCCAAATGCTTCGATTGCGTTTTGAATTTTAATGAAATCAGGCCTATATGTAGATGGCCTCCCGCTCGCTTGATACAAGAGAACTCGCTCGCTTGATTTATAGAACAGGCTCGCTTGATATCAGATATCACGCTCGCTTGATGTGTCTATCTCGCTCGCTTGATGCATATGGATAGGGTCGCTAGATCAGATAAAAAAATAGAATAAATTATAAATAAGTCGGATAATACGGATCATCAATTAATGTATAATCTCATCTTAAGACTTTCGCTGTCAAATGACAAATGGTAACCAGTGCGTGGTGAATTCGATCCGATGCTCTCAGTTTGATTATCCTCAACGTGCATCAGCCACTTAATTTGCGGCTGTACTTATTTTGATAATATTGAAACTTTAATTACATGTAAAATGTTTACCAAACCTTTATCTCACTGTGAAAATAAAAACTTTTTAATGAAAAATTTGATTTGAAATTTGGCAAGGATTTTTGTAAATTTTAGTTATAGTTATCGAACTTCAAAATTTTGGGTGTCTTTAAAGTTTTTGATGATATTGAAACTATTTCCACCATAAAAAAAACAAGATTAAAACACTATTACTACAAAATTAAAAAAATAATTAAATATTACCCATATTTCTGCCACTTTTGGCTGTCCAGACAATTCTTCCTTGTCTATAAACAACTCCATTTTAATTAAAAAAAATGTATTGACTTTAATTTAATAATAATAATTTTATTTTTTTTATTAAAATTATGCTTTTTTATATACAGTGGATTAAATTAATCTTTGTTATGATTTCAACATGATTAATGTTGATATTCACTTTAAATTTATATTGTTTATAAATATATTTTTTGGTTTATGGTATTTTAAATAAATTATGATTATGTAATAGTTTTTAAAATATCTTATTATGTTAATTTTTAAACCTAATTACAATATAATATTACTATTTCATTTTAAAAACGTTATAGAGATTTAATTTATTTTCAAAGCATCAATAAATAAGAAATAAATGTGTTGCATAATTTGAATTTAGATAGGAGTTATACTTTAAATGTAACACACGGAATGATTTAATTTAATAAATTTCTCCTTTGACGGGTTTTTGAATCCCTATGTTCTTCTCTCATATTTCTTCGTATCTATATGACTGTGTATGTTAGCCATAAAATCCAAGATTCAAAAGGTCTTGGTGTTTAACATGATCATTCTTTGTTGGAGAAGTCTTGCCAAGCTTTGATATGCATTAATTTAGAGTTATGCGAAGAATCGAAGGTCATTGATTATCTTTTAACTCCACTGGCATGGATGATTTTAGTGGTACTCTATGAGGGATTATGCTTATTTTATGAATAAAGATAATAAAATGTTTGAAATTAATTAAATGTCTATCTATATTGGGATTTGATGTGGGTGTACGAAGACATGGAGACTCAAGTTGGGAAATAATTAGAAAGGGAAAATCTTCTCTACAAAGTCATCACCAATATTTTAGAACTATATTAAATATATGAAAATTTATTGATTGATTAGAAAAACCTATCCATCCATTTTAACAATAAAGTTTAATAACATGGTTTATTTTCAAGGAAAATGATCATATTTCTCAGCGAGAGAGAAAGAGTGAGGTTCAACAATATTCATTGGCATGTAGCCATTACAACAATATTTCTCATCAGCATGTCATTCATAGGGAATTTAACCTAGGTGGCATAGATAACAACCATTCTACACAACCAGTGGAGATAACCCCAATTGACAAGGTTTAGTAATATGGTTTTATTAATAATATTAATAATAATGTTGATAATAATTTTAATAATAATTTTAATGTGGTTATTTTCAAGTCCCACTAGCATAACTAGTTGAGGATGGGCCTCGTTAGCAAGACGACCCAAGATCAAACCTCATGGGGGTGGTTGTGCCTGTGCTAGGGGGAAGAGACACGCTAAACAATCATGTCAGCTTAGGGCTGGTGTGGTTGATCCACGTGGATATTGGTGAAAACTCGGATATTCCACTTGGACCCCCCACCATTTTTTTCTTTTATTCTTTCAGTTTCCTTAATTGTAGCACAATTTACTATTTTTGAAAAAATTTCGGGTACTAAACTTCCATAGCCGTTTTGAGGGACTAAAATACGTTTTTAGGAAAATCATAGAGACTAGAAAGGTCTCAATCAAGTTTACTAGTTTTTTTTCGACCTCCTCTTTGAGGTCTTCGAAACGAGGTATTATCATAACCAAACAGAGATCGTGTGCCAAAGTTACAACTCTGGGAAGTTGACGTTTCAACTTTCCCCAACAAGACACACTAGCTTTTGGCGCTTCATCTCCTAGGGTTAGATTTTTGGATGTTGAGGGTTTATCATTGTTTTTCAATGATAAAAAGGCTACCGAGCCTCATTGTAACACAGTTCAGAAGCATGTAGTTGCCACATCTCTTCTCAAATATAAGCTACCATTGCCCGAGGTAGTTTATTTCCATTTTGTATGTAAGCATATTTCAGTTATTTTATATTAATGAAATGAAGTTTATTTCTGTTGCACTTTTGTGTTTATGTTTATATATGTATTCTATTTCATTCCTGCATAAGTTCAGATCAATGGTATTAGAGTGGTTTTCTCTTTATCGTTTTTTCTTTGTATGTCCCCACCGAGGCTAGGGTATCAGGAGTTAGGGCTCGATCTGGTTGAACCTTTGCAAGATCATCCTCGCAAACCCCGATGACCTCCCCTGTCGGAAGAAAAGAAAAACAAGGGAACATGAGATCCTTTCAAAATATTGCTCGAGGAGCCCCTCGAGAAACAAAGGAACACAACGATGGATAACTTTTCCCAAATCCTTCGACAGCTACCCACAGGAAACACATATTCATTCAACAGCCACTTTATAGGCACCACACCTTTTAAGGTACAAGTTAACTTTGACATTCTTGTAATTGAAGGCCAAATTGTCGTAGATAAATGGTTAAATTTGTTGGAAGGATATTTTTCAGTTTAGGACTTTTCCAACAGGGAAAGAATCACTTTTTCACTCCTTAAGGCCATCCCCCATGTCAAGGACTGGTGGGAAACCTACTGTGAGAAAAAGGACGAGGGGAAACCCTAAATGTTCTCAGTTGCACCCACTTGGAATTCGACATCAAGGAACAATATTACCCTATCAGTAGCTATGAAGAAAAATACATAAAGTGGACCACGTTGCAACATAGAAGGGACTAAGATGTGCCAGAGTTCACAAATGGTTTTCATGCCCTTCGCATAAAGTTGGGCATCAAGGATTCCGAGAGGCATTTTGTACTTAAGTATCGCGACTCTTTGCATAAGTACATCGAAGACGAAATGGAGTTCCTGGACATATCCTCGCTCGGTTACTCCTATCGATATGTTGTTAGGATCGAGAAGAAGTTTAAGAAAAAGAATCAACACTTTGGATATGTGAATCTGAAGCAAGGGAAAGTTGCCCCCAAACCGCATAACAAATGGGAAAGCCAGGGCGGGGCAACCTATAAAAACCCATCGAAACCGCAAGAAAATAACAACACCACGAATGACAAATAAGGACATGGGAAAGTGGTATGAGTTCAATAAGAGCTCCACTCACAACACAAGTGAGTGCCAAGCCAAGCAGCCACTGGTGCCCAAGTTGAAGGCTTCTGAATCATATCCATGCTTTGAATCTGAATCAGAACCCAATAAGGGAATGACAAAGGGAAGAAGATTATTGATGCAGAGCCCAGTGCCACCGTTTCCACCACCAAGATCCAGAAGTACGAGCCTGAAGATCCAGAGAAGGGGGAGCGCCTCTTTGACTCACAGATTTGGGTGAAGGGTTCTCCACTACAATTCATTGTCGACAGGAGGAGCCAAAATAGCCTCATTTTAGTATAGGTTGTGAAGTGGCTAGGCCTACCAACGACGACACACACGTAGTCGTACACCATTGGGTGACTTCACCAAGGACAAGATATTTCCGTCAGCCAGCATTGTCACCTTTCTTATAGCATCAAGCCCTTCATGGATGAGGTATTATGTGATGTTTCTCCCCTCGAAGTTTGTGATGTATTTTTAGGCCAACCATACTTGTGGAAGCGACATAATGTGTATGACTCTAGGCCTGGCATTGTTATTATTGATTTGGGCAATAAGTTGTCCAGGATACCGAAGGTAGTGCCACCTACCGCCATTTCTCTGGTCGCTGCGAAGAAATGTAGTAAGATCATCTCCCAGACTGGGAAATTTATTTTCCTTATGATTCACCCTCATGGCCAGAAGAATATTATGGCCATGACCTCCACACAAGGCTCCTCTACATGACATCAATATATGGAAAAGGTCATGGAGGAGTACAAGGACATTTTCACCTCTCCCGTAAGGGTATTTCTACACTGTGAATTCAAGCACTCCATAGATCTGAACCTGGGCACGCCACTACCCAATGGGCCAATCTATGGATGTTTTGTTCTGGAGAACGATGAGATAAAGAGGACGATTCACAAATTGTTTTAGAAAGGGCATATTAGGTCAAGTTCATCGCCCTATGGGTGCCCAATCGTATTGGTATAGAAGAAGGATGAGACCTAGAGAATCTGTATTGAATATCAAGCACTAAACAAGATCACTGTCCGAAATAGGTATATGATTCCAACGATTTATGACTTTCTGGACCAACTTAAGGGGGCCAAATATTTTAGCAAAATTGACTTGAATTCTGGTTATAACTAGGTACCAATCGAACACTCTGATGTGTGGAATACTACCTTCAAATCCAAGGAGGTCCTTTTTGAATGGCTGGTCATGCATTTCAGGCTGACGAATGCCCCCACAACCTTCATGAGGCTGATGGATGACATTTTTCAACCTTTCAACAACTAATTCATGGTGGTGTATTTGGATGACATCCTGATCTTCAACAATATTTTGGAAGAGCACCTCCACCACATTCAATAAGTCCTCTAAACACTGCGACAACACAAGTTGTGTGCTAATTTGGAGAAATGCACTTTCTCCATGAACCAGGTTCAATATCTGGGGTACATCATAAAGGAGCGGAGTGTGCATGAGGACCCAGCTAAGATACAGGTCATTCGGGATTGGCGAGCCCCAACCACTCTAACAGAGCTCCACATCTTTCTAGGTCTTTCCAACTTCCACCGCAAGTTCATGTTGGAATTTTCTCATATCACTAGGCCTTTGACTCAAGTCAGCAAGGGAGGGGCCAAAGAAAAGTTATTTTGGTCTGAATCCCAATAGAAGGCATTCGTCGAGTTAAAGCATCGACTCTTCTTTGCACCAATTCTCACATTACCATACCGACAATAATCATTTGAGATCAAGACAGATGCCTCTGACTATGTTATTGGTGAAGTTCTTACTCAACAGGGGCATCCAGTGTCATATTGCAATGAGACACTCTTTGACACAGTCCGAAAGTATCCCACCTATGACAAAGAGATGTATTCCATTGTGCTCGAAAATGGAAGCATTACATTATGGGAAATTAAACAGTCATCGACACAAACCACTGACCCTTGTGGTTGATATAGACACAAGGGAAGTCACAGAACGATTACCATAAAAAATGGTCCACATACATGTAGCAATTACATTTTAAGATTAAGTACAAGAAGGGAAGCACCAACAATGTTGTAGATTGCCTCAGTCAACCGTCGGCCATGGCACTGACCACTATGCTTGACTCTTGCGAGCACGAGACTTTAGGATGGGTGAATATTTACAAGAGTGATCCAAAATTCGGCAACACATACTAGACGCTCCTGGAAGGCAAGAAAGTTCCAAATCATCACCTCCGGGATACATTGTTATGCCACCTAGAAAACCTTCGTGTTCCTTCAAGTGAGCGTGCCAAGATTATTAGGGAAGTGCACTATAGCTAGGTTACTGGACATTTTTGGGTAGAGAAAATAGTCGCAGTACTGCAGAATTATTTTTATTAGTTGAGACTTCGACAAGATGTTGGGAAGTATATCATATCCTACACTGCCTGCGCCATTGCCAAATTGACCATCAAGAAGCAAGGCCTATATACTGCTCTGCCTACTCCTAGTCAACCTTGGGAATCGATCTCCATGGATTGCATGTTGGGCCTTCCTTATACTAAGCATGACAATGACTGTGTTTTCGTGGTCGCTGAGAGATTCTCTAAGATGACCATTTTGGAGTACTCTAAGAAGAGTATCACAACATAAGCCAATGTTAAATTCTTCTTTGAATGAATATGGGTGAACTTTTGGATCCCACAATCCATTATCTCAGATTAGGACATCAGGTTCCTAAGTACATTTTGGTCAATTATTTGGTTGATGTTGGATACCAAGCTCACTAATTCCACGTCTTTCCACCCCCAAAATGATTGAAAAGTAGAGGTTGTCAAGAGGATGATTGCACACATTCTACGCATGTACAATTTGAAGAATAATCATACATGGGATGAAAGCCTTCCCTATGTCCAGTACAACTACAAGCGATCTCTCCATATCTCAGCTGGCCACAACCCCTCTCAAGTGGGATTGCGATTCCAACCATTATGCCCCATTGATGTGTCCATACCATTTGCAGCTACTCAGGCATATTCGACTCATGTCCATCCGAAGCTGATAGGGAAAAAAACTTCATTGAGCGTATTCAACACATCCTCCAGTAGATCCATGACATATTAGACATAGGTAATTCGAAGTACAAGCAACGACATGATCAACATTTGGTTCCACACAAGTTCTAGGTGGGAGAGAAAATTTGGGTACATTAGTAGAAGGAGCGCCTGGACCCCACCGCAACCTTTACCTGCTTTGATATGGGTCATACACCATCACCTAAGGTTTTAGGAGACAATTCCTTCGAGCTCAATATTCCATCATTCCTTGGCATGCACCTAGTGTTCAATGTGGACCACCTTCGACTATACATTCCACCATTACTAGACACATCTGACATTGCAGAGCAACTCACACCAATAGAGCTAAACCCTGACTACATGGAACATGCCACAACTGATAGGATCATGGAAACACAAATCAATAACACTTTCCAGTAGAAGATCCAATTGTATCAGGTTTTCAAAGCTGGCCAAATCCTGTACCAAGTCTAGTGGCTCACAAGGGCCCAAGTTCAGCGAGAGTTTCCCCATCTCATGGAGGCACTCAACACAATGGGGAACATTGCTTCCCAAGGGCCAGGGGTAGGAATGATCGAGGTGGATATTGGTGACCACCCTCCTATTCCACTTGGACCCCCAACATTTATTCTTTCAGTTTTTCAGTTTACTTAATTGTAGCACAATTTAATATTTTTTGCAGTTTTTTGGGTCCTAAACTTCTAGATCCGTTTTTAGGGACTAAAAGAATTTTTTAGGAAAAACGGAGAGACCAAAAATATCGCAGATTGGTTTACTAGTTTATTTTGGCCTCCCCTTTGAGATCTTCGAAATGAGGCATTATAATAGCCAAACAAATATCGTACACAAAAGTCACGACCCTGATAAATTGACGTTCCAATTTACCCCAATGAGGCTCACAATATTTTTCCACTTCATCTCCTAGGGTTAGTTTTTTGGATTTTCAGGGTTTTTCAATGATAAAATGGCCACCGAGCCTCATTGTAACACAGTTCACAAGCATGTAGCCGTTGTTTATTTTTGGGTAGCATCAGATGTGCTCTAACTCTCAAATTTTGTGGAGAGTCTTAAACACATAAATTATAAATAATACAGAAATTGTTTTGGAAAATTCCACTCATAAACAATTGTATTTGATAAATTAATTATTTTTAAGTAGGATCGTAAGTCTAACTTAGAAAATTAAAATAATTATTGGGTATTAATTTAAAATGTGGGTGAAACTTCTAAAAAAATCAGCTCAAGCCTAAAAGTAATATTAGTCGTTGAATGGAGATCTAATCTCGATCGTTGAAGTCTCAACGAGAAGACTATAAAGGAAGGCATGATGGTCATTTGTAAAATACACCGAGAGGACCAAGTGATCGAATTTTCTGAAGGAGAAATTCTTAGAGGAAAACTTAAATCTAGAGATCTTTTGTAGAGAGGGGCAGAGACAATATTCAAAGAGAATTCTTTCTCGGCCATAGAATCATCATCAGAGAAGGGAAGAGAGAGATCCAAAAACTCCTGCGCAGAGCCAGAGAGGCTGACGCGATGCCACACAGAGCCACGTGGGGCTACACGGAGGCTGCGCAAAGGGCAACATGAAATTTGAAGGCTTTGCTGAAGAATCGATTTCAGAAGCTAAAATTTGGGGTGTGAGACCAAGAGGCAGAGATTGAGATTTTTGAGGATTAGATCGATTCACCAACTGAGTGACACAGTGCCCAGAAGGGTTGATGCTGGGATTGTGCAGTGACTGCACAAAGGAAGGACAGATCCTGTTAAAGTAACATCATTTAGTGGCTGGATCAACCAGGATTTACAGTGATGATGTGAGGTAACCTCACTAATCTCTTTGTTAGTCATATTATTTATAACTATATTTTCCTAAGTTACATTCAGAGATGTATTCAAAATTTATTGCAGCTTAATAATAAAACCCTCGGATCTGCGGCACTAATTTTCCAGCGTTGTTTTTTCAGGGACATTTTTCCAAAAATAACAGTGTCCTGTGTGTGTTATTTATTTTGATCAGTTTCTAGTTTCGACATCTAAATTAATTAAGTGAAGGATTCCTCAGTAATTGCTTCAATTTTTTCAAAAGTAATCTGCAAAAAAACTTAATGTAATTTACAAGTAGGAGAAGCAATTCAGTTTGTTGCAGTAGGATTCCGGATCTAGGACTTGGAATTTTCACATGGTTTTAGAGTGTTTATTTTGAAACAAGAAGAGAAGATCCAACGTTGAGATGAAGGCTAAAGAGTTGCAGAAATTAGCAATTCAAATCCCCAAAGGGATTGTGAAGTCCAGGACAGAAGGGCTGAAATTTACAAGAAAGTCTCTCTTTGAATGATTCAACAGAGAGGAAGGGCTTCCAGATCGGAATATTTTTGAGCCAAAGGGATTAGCATAGAGCCTCAACACAGAGTTGGTGGGATGCAATTTCTGTAGGCATATTTAGTTTTGTTAGGCGGAAAGTCATTGGAAAAGGAAGAAGTAGCACAATGAGGGAATTTTATTCCTGAGGAATTTCCTTGCTGGGGAATTTCATTTTTTCAAGATTTGAATAGTAGATCTGGGCAACATATCTACAAACTCTAGAAGGAGTGTGTAAGCCTGTCTAGTGTTGCACAGAGGGAGGAGAAGAGGAGCATATTCAACATTCTTGATGACCATGGTAGCTCACGAGCTTAGATATTAGGACAAGTTGGAGGGAGCCTCCAACTTTGTAATATGGAAGGTGAGGATTTAATGCCATCTATATGAATATGATCTTAATCTCTTTTTGACGAGCACAATAGTTGTCCCTGCAGATCTAGATCTGTTGATCATGGTCAACGAAAATAACTAGTGTTTGTGGTAAGTAGAAACCACATAAATAACTTAATGTGATGTGTTGTTTGTGGTAAGAAAAAAACTGCAAAAGGCACTTGATGTGATATGTTCTTTGTGCTAAGAAGAAACCTCTTGAGGTCTTGAGGATTGCAATTATTAAGAGTAATCCACTACAAAACCCATAGGTGTAATGGTTGTAGGTCAAACAAAGAACAACCATGATTATTATTGGTGATGAGGTATGGGGAGAGATATTATTATGTTTTTGGAGTTACAAGATTAAAATTGAAGAAGATCAAAGATGAAGAATGTAGAAGTCCAAAGTTCATAAAATACTCAAGATGAAGACAAAGAGCAATGAAGATAAATAATATTGGAGAGGAAAATGAAGAACAAACCAATTCAAAGAGAGCTGAGGTATGCATGTATTGAGATCACAAGTACTGATTAAGGGGGAGAATGTTGGAGTAACTCTTAGTTGTGATATAAGAAATGGAGTTAGGGATGAACCATTATGCATTTGGTCTGAACTGAATAAAAAAATCTATCAAACTCTTATGGTCACCAATAATTATATAAGGAACCATTTGTACTTAAAATGTAACATAGGGGAATGATTTAATTTAATAGATTTCTCCTTTTAGGGGTCTTTTAATCCGTATGTTCTTGTCTCATATTTCTTTGTATCTATTTGCATGTGTATGTTGTAGGCCATAAATGTCAAGATTCAAAAGGTCTCGGTGTTTAACATTATCATTCTTTGTTGGAGAAGTCTTTTCAATCTCTGTTGTGCATAAATTCAGAGTTATGTGAAAATTTGAAGGACGTTGACTATATTTCAACACCACTGGGCATGGATGATTGTAGTGGTACTCTATGAGGTTTTATGCTTATTTTATGAATAAGGATAATAAAATGTTTGAAATTAACTAAATGTATATCTATATTTGGATTTGATGTGGGTGTAGGAAGGCATAGAGGCTAAAGTTGGGAAATAACTATAAAGGGAAGATATTCCCTACAAATCCATGACAAATCTCTTCGAACTATATTAAATATATGATAATATATTGATTGATGAGAAAAAAATATCCGTCCATTTTGCTAATAAGGTTTTAAAACATAGTTTATTTTCAAGGAAAATGATCTTTTTTTTCAGCTAGAGGGCAAGAGTGAGGTTCAACAATGTTCATAGGCATGTAGCCATTACAACAATATTTCTCATCATCATGTCATTCACAGGGAATTTAACCTAGGTGGGGGAGATAACAACCAATTGAGGTAACTCCAATTGACAAGTTTTAGTAATATGGTTTATTAATAAGGTTTTATTAATAAATTTTACGGTTTATTAATAATATTAATAATAAGTCTGTCCCCAGGGGAAGCTCAATTAGTTAATCCAAGAAATGTGAAATTGTTGTAACGCAAAAGACCCAGGTTCAAATCCCCCCTGTTGTGACCCGAGCTGCGGGGAGGAGGATATATCATGGCCCCCCAGAGGTTTGCTATTAGTTACGTGTTAGGAAGGTTGTTGGGTTCCTCTTGGTTATATATATATATATATATATATATATATATATAAGGTTAATAATAATGTTAATGTGGTTACTGTCAAGTCCCACTAGCACAAATGGTTGAGGATGGGCCTCGTTAGCATGGCGACCCAGGATCAAACCTCACGAAGGTGGTTGTGCAGGTGCTAGGGAGAGGAGACATGCTAAACAATCCAGTTAGCTTAGGGCTGGTGTGGCTCAGGCCGTGTGCAATCTCCAAGTGACTTTGATGGATTAGATGCCCCTAGGACATGGTTTCTCAAGCCGCGGGTCAAACTTGGATGACCGTAAACAACTTTAAAAGAAACAAGATTGATGTGTTTATTAATAATGTCAAGAACATTAATGTTAAGGTTATATATTTTTATTAATGAGGTTTAAGGTTTATTGATAATATTAATATTAAAGTTGATTAATAAGCTTGGATAACTTCATTAATAATATTAATAACTTTATAATTATACATTAATAACTATACATTAATCTATAAATTAACACTTTAATAATATATTTATCTACACATAATAACATACTGATAATATATTAATTTAAACATTAATATATTAATTTATAGATTAATATATTACTCTATACATTAGCACATGTCAATCATGATAGATCGTGCCAACCATAGTCAATATGGACATCATTTTTAGCCATGAATAACAATCAACACTATGTTAAACATGCATATGGTTAAACATTTAGACATTGTGCCAACATATCCATGGTCAACCATAGGCATCATGCCCTTAGTCAACATAAGTATAGACATTAATTCACATTACAGTTAGTAAGTTTAACAATAGTAACTTTAGATAATACTTTAAGATAAGTTTAATATTATGTAATATTTAATTTTTTAATATTTAAATTTAATATAACTTTTGTCAACTATACAACCATATTCAACCATGGTCAAACCAACTATGATCAATCATGGTGAACATGGTCAACCATATTCATTTATAGTTAAACATTGACAACTATGTGGTCAACAATGTTCGCCCATTGTCAACCACAATCGACCATATACAATCATGTTAAAAATTTGACACCACAACGTGACAAATAAGTATCAAAGTTGTAATTTATCAAACAAACTTCAATGTTACAATCTAATGAACGAAAATCATCATCACAATGTGATGAACAAAAATTGATGTCGCATGTGATGAGCAAAATAATCGCATTGCATTGTGACGAAAAAAATCAAAGTTGCAATATGACAAATAGAAAATCAACGTCACAATATGAAAAAAAAAATCAACATTACAATATGATCAACCAAGACATCACAATATGATGAACCAAATCAACATCACAATGTGACAAACAGAAAAATGATGTCACCCTATTGTCAACAAAGAACAACCTCACAATATGATAACATAGGCAAACATAGACAACCTTTGTATTATAGTCAATGTTTAAATAGTCAACATGGTCAATTAGTTGACCATAGACAACCTTAATCACCCTTATTCAACTTTAGTCAACTATATTAAGCTATAGTCAATGATGGCTAACCATAATCAACCTTAGTTAATCATGATAAATTTTTGATAATAATAATATTACTACTAATACTTTTATAATATTTTTTAATAGTGAAACCATATTATTAAGCCATGGTGAAACTAGCTCATTTGTGGTCAACCATGGTCACGAGGATCATCCATGCTTAACATAGTCAACCATATTCATCTATCGTTAAACATTGATAACCATGGTCCACAATGGCCAACCACAGTCAACCATAGTTTACCATATACAATCATGTTCAACAATTTGTTGAGATTCAACAAGAAAATTTTAGGTGCCACGCCTAGTGCATTAAGCACCTACAGTAGGGTGGGGCCCACAGGGCTAAATTTGGTGCATGTTTATTTTAGTTATCCCTTAATTAAAATGGAAAATAAACTATAATCTAATCTCAAAATAAATTTTACTAGTTAACTGAGTGTGATAAACTCAGTTGACTCATGAATTTCGAGTTGAGGGTAGTTGGTGAGGCATGCAGAGTAATTCTAGTTGTAACAGAGTTCGAAGTGCAGTGGTGCATTAGTTAATGTATGTTGTAAACAATTTAACTCAGTTAAGTGAGTTAAACTCACTTATGCTAGTTGTAATTGTTTGATACACTAGTGAGATATCAAGTGAATTAAATATTAATTAATTCATAATCAGTGATCTCACATGAAAATGAGGATTTACTATTATTAGTTGCATGCATGTTAGTTCCAGTGGAGACCCAGTTGAGATCTAGGCGAAAGGGATGTTGCCTATAAATTGTAGGATTATGGGTTGCACCCATGCATCCAAACACTCATTGGATTTCCCATGATACTCAACACAGTTAGAGAAGGAAAGATATCCTATTCTTTAGGGATTTCATTCCTCATGAATTGCGTGAGAAAGGCAGGCTGTCAGGAGGCTAGAAATTGGCTAAGTATTGGTCAGTTTTCTGTGAGGACACTGTGCGATAGATAACTGAGTGCTAGAGACTCTTATGAGAAGAGAAGGCACTGTATTTGTTTCATGTATCCATGTTGAATATACAATAGAAGATAGTGGGGTTTTGAGCAATAATATTTCCCTAGGAAATTATCTGTGTTGTGGTTCGATTTAATTCTTTCTTTGCTTCATGTAATTGGAAATTGTGTTTAATTTCCACAAGTGATTTGTAGAAGTGATTCGGTATCTAGATTTAGTATATTGTTATATCAGTTTGAATCCATGATATACATGCTTTTTGTATAACTTATACATGGTATCAGATCACAAGAAATTACTGAAGTAAGGAAGAAGCTGAGTTTGTGACTGAATAGAATTCGAATTTGCGGAAAGAATTTCTTGGTGTGACAGTTGAATTAGGATCGAAATGGCTTTTAATGGCTTGATATTGGAGTATGCACTCGAGGGAAATTCTAACTATATTTCTTGGAAAGACAGGATGGAGGCAGTACTCAAAGACAATGGCTTGAAGGAATTAATTGACAATGACATTCCTAAACCCACTGTGACAGATGCTACAAATATTGATGCATGGAAAAAGAAAGTGGAAAAGGCAAGGAGGATCCTCTTAGAGGGAGTACAAGACCACATTGTCTCAAGCCTTAATGGGAAAGCCACACCATATGCAATGTGGAAGGCTTTGACAGATCTATTTCACAGCAACAATGACCATAGGAAATTGGCACTCAAAGATAAGCTCAGGAAGATCAAGATGGAAAAAGGTGACACCATTCCAAAATATCTAACGAAGTTTTTCCAATGTCGGGATGAGATGGGGAGCATTGGAATAACAGTCTCGGATGATGATTTGGTGAGCCAACCTCTTCTAGGGCTTCCCAAGAGCAGGGAAAATTTTAAGAACCCCCCTAAATTTATATATATATAATAAATAGGCGAATCCCCATGATACATAGGAAAAATGGAAGGCGATTTTATTAATAATATAATATGTATATATAGTTTTTTGGCGAATCTCTCACGAGATTATATTATCTTGTAAAATCATGGTATGTTATCTCGTATGCACCCGTTTGGAAGGAGTCTTAGCGAGGCAAGGGCTGGACGGATCCGGACGACGGTCTGCGAAGGCCTTGGAAGGATCAGGTGATCTCTCCACTTGATTACTTTTGTACGTACTATTTATAATACAAAAGTATCATGCTGTTCCCGAAATAAACGTGTTGGTGTATGCTTTTATGTATGAGAATATTTGTTATACAAGCATTCATTATGATTTATTTAATGTTTTATATGAATCTCACTAACATGTAGAGTAGATATATGTTGTACAACTTGTCCTTTGTGCTGGTTTCTTCTTGTATTTCAGGTTAAGGAGGAAGGACGGTTGCAGGGAGTTTGGACTCCACGTGGATCTACTTCAAACGTAGGACCAACGGGTAAACCTCTCATTCTGCTCTATTTAGTTTTTATGAATGTGCATGATTGTGTGAGTCTCTGTTAAGTAGTACGCCCTTGCTCTGTGGAGGTTGAATCCCAACCAACCTCTAGGGTGTTAATTCCCCGAAACAGAACTGGCGACTCCGCTGGGGATCACATTCTTGTGATTCTCCTGTTGGGTTGTTTCAGCTGTTTGGTAGGTTGCCAACAGTTTTATCTGTCATTTGCAGTCCAGTTTGTTTTCTTGCAGTCAGTCTGAAGTCTTGGTGTCTTTTCCAGGCTTGTTCTTTTGTTTTTTTTTCATTATTTACCTTTGCATACGCTTCTTCTTTTGCACACAGTCGCGTATACACGCGAGTTTGTCTGAAGGAAACCGCGTATACGCGAGTTTCCCTTAGAACAGACGCGTATACACGCTGGTTGCACAGCTGTGAAGTCGCGTATACCTAGGCAGATTTTGAATTTATAGGATTCTGGAGTTTTTGGTCCTTTCTGGCTGTGGAGGCCTGTGTCTGCAGAGTCTCTGTACTTACTGGAGTGTGAAGGAAGTGGTTTCATGTCTTTTCTCTCTTTCGTTTGAGTGGAAACTAGTCCTTTGGCAAAAGTTTTGTTTTGGTGCTGGCACTTCTGGATTGAGTTCCAAGATCGCTTTCTAAGCATTCTTGGCTGTTCTGCTTTATCAGAACAGAGAGCTTCTGCTCACTGACTCACTCCTATCTTTGTGTTGTGCTTTGCATTGCGATTTTTGCTTTGTTTTCGATTGGTTTTCTTGAGTTCCATAGGCTAGGGTTTTGTTGCAATTTTCGAAGAACTTTTCTTGCTTCTTTGGAGTCTTTTGTTGCAGCGAGTTTGCACTATTTGTCTAGGCTGATTGGCTGAGTTTTTGGTCTTCTCTTGCTCTTATTAATCTTGCTATTGTTAGCCTTATAAGGTTTGGGAGCATTCTTGAAGTTTGTGCTTGAAATTCGGTCTCGTTTTGGCTTGGATTTTGATAGTTGTGCTTGGTCTTTTTGAGCTCTTGCTTTATAAAACTAAAAAGCCCAAAAAACATTTGTTTTGCTTTTTGTTTTTTGCATTTCAAAAACTCAAAAAACATTGTCTCTTGTTTTTGTTTTTGTTGTTGCAGTTTCATTTTCGTTTGGCCATATCTTTTGGAGCTTTTGTGAAGTTTCTTGCTTCTAGTTTTCGGCTTGATTTTGAGGAGGAGTTGTCATTTGATTTCTTCTTCTTGTTTTTAAGGGTTTTGCTGTCCTTATTTTAAGAGTTCTTGATTTCAAGAATTGGCTTTCTGGACAACAAAAGATGAGTTAAAACTGAAGGAGCTTTTTGGGAAATTTGACCTTGTTTTAAGAGATTTTTGCATCTTAGGATTTACATGCTTGTAGTGATTTGCATTAGGTGCATTGAATCATTTAGTTAGCTTCTTAGTTTTTGTGAGTGTGAGTTTGCAATTCGAAAAGAAAAATACAATTTTTAAGTCTCGTAGAACCTGTATAGAGATTACTTTTCATCGAAAGACAAAGAACCGCATGTGCATGTAGTTAAGTTTTTATTAATTTCTTTTGCGTCAAAACACCATTGGTTTCATCTCCATATCCTTGTGACTTAATACAACAGCCCTTAAAATAAGCAATTTAATCTAAAATCAACTAGCAAGTTTTACTAAGTGTCAATCACCAACTAGCTAGGTTGTAGGGCCTTGGAATAGGTGAGTGGAGAGTTAACTCTCCAAGGCCGCTCAAACAAACATAGAAGTTGATTAATTGAGCGAAATCCAACTCCGTGAGGTGGACCGGGAAATCTCTCATCCGAGAGTCAAGCGCGAGGGGAAGTGAAGGTTGAGAAGAGGGATACCCCCCCTCCGATTAGCTGAATCTGACCTCAAGACCGTTCCGCCCAGCTTCTGATACGGATTGGTGTCCATAGTTGCCGTTCCTAGGTTCCACACAGGTGACTGCGGGGGGGAATACCCGTGGTACCCGAGGCAGACGTCGCATCACTTTCAGCAGTACTTCTGGGGGGTGCCCTTGCGAAGCTTGGGTGCTTGAGCCGGCAAAGGCTGTCGTTAGGAGGTCGGCGTAACTATTTCTGATACCTTCGCTAGTTGTTCTGGGCCCTAATCATCCTAGACTGCTTTCGGAAGGCCCTATACTTCGCTTTCCTGTATTTTGGTGTCTGGTCCTCATCACCCGGAGCGGAAATACTTGGAGGCTGTTTGCTTGCTGTTTCTCAGGGATTTTTATTTTAGTGAGTGCTCTTTGCTCCTAGCTTGCCTAGCTTTTCACTTTTTGGAGTCTAATATAATAAATCTATAAAAGTGGCTGATCAAGCGCCTCGACGTTCGAGGAGAATCCGGGGGTTATCTCCCGAGAGTGCAGAGCCTTCTTCGAGAAGGCGTAGGAGATATTTAGCAGGTGGTTTCCACCCTGTGGAGTCTGACGCTGTGGAGAGAGATCCTCCACCAAGGTCTGAAGGTTTCGTAGCTGATTCCGGTGTCGGTTCCGAGAGGAGCGTTCCGCTCACCTCGCGAGTGTTGTTTCCTCAGGAAGAAGATTTTCAGATAGAAGATATACCTGAGCCTCCTTCTACAGGTCCATCTCCTCTTCCTCCTGATCATCCGTTTGTTATTCAGTACATCGGACCGGAGTCTGAGAGACCGCCGGATCTTCCATATCATTCTTATCTTTCGATGGCCACGACTGGGAACGCGGCTTCTACCGTGAGTGCTGCAGGCATTCAGACCCCTGTTTCTGTCGAGGAAGGGGGCACTCTTGCTTCATCTTCGATTGCTTCTAGCACCGCTATGTTTGGCTCTGGGTTCACCCAAGCATATGCTTCTCATTCTGGTCCCTTCAGTTCAGGGATGTCCATTAGTGGAAATCCCTCTTTTTCCTTTTCCGCCGGTGCAGCTGGATCTACACCCATGTCTAACATGGCTAGTGGATCAGCTTCGTTTCAGGGTTTCCCCTTTGGGACTGGGCATATTCCCAGTTCCAATCCTTCTTTAGGGTCGTTTCCATTTACGTCCCAGACCCAGAGTTTCAACCCTTGGTCTGGGGGGCAAATTTCGACTACTTTTACGGGATGGAATCCTGTGTTTACTACGGCTGGGGCAGGGAACCAGTTCTTCGCAGGTCATCAAGGGAATGCTTCTTTCCCTTCATCGAGTGCATATCAGTCCTTTTCTCCTCTGTCTAATGCTTGGAACCCCTATCAGGGGCTTTCCTCTTCAATCAATACTTCAGCGGGGGGAACTGGTCTGGGCTTTGGTAACTCGGCGTGGGGAGGAGGTTCTTCTCCATTTTCTACGAGTCCTTTCTGGCAGCCTGGTGCCTCATCAAATCCAGGCTATTCTTTTCAGAATGTTGGGAATCCATCCCATCAAGGATGGAATCCTCAGGCTCCGCCTCACTTACCGTTTCTGGCAACGTTAAACTTGCCAGATTTGTCGAAGTTGACTAATGACCCGATTCGTTATAGTCCGGGGTGGCCTCCGGTCCCGACCAAACTTCCTTCAGACATTCCAAAGTTTGAAGGTAAGAATGGGGAGGATCCGGCGGACCACATCACCACTTTCCACTTATGGTGCTCTTCGAACTCCTTGATCGATGACTCGATCAGGTTGAGATTATTTCAACGCACCCTAACTGGAAATGCTGCCAAATGGTATATAGAGCTCACTGGGGGCAGTTTCGCCACATTTGGAGAACTGGCTGTCACATTTCTAAACCATTTTCAGTTTCCTGTCAGATATGAGGCTGGGACCGAACTCCTGGCTAATTTTAAGCATGATGAGGCAACTCACATTTCTGATCACATTCAGGAATGGAGGAGAAGGAAGAGGCTTATCAAAGCCCATATTCCAGGTGAGTTCCTTCTCGAGTGGTTTTTGAAATCGCTTCAGTCAGACATTTCAAAGGATGTATCCCTATCTGGGGTATTTTCCGAGGAGCAGGCCATTTTTAGGGCCCAGCAGTTAGAGTTGATCTATTCTCAGTCTGGGATGCTTTATAAGTATTTACCCAATGCTCCTCGCTCCAAATTGGATTTATCGAAAACTAAACCTGGTCCGCATGGTGACGGACTTGTCGGATCGGTCAGTAGTAGTGCAGCCAGCCTGCTTTCTCAATTGCAGCAGTTGTCTTTACAATCTGCTCCTTCTGGTCAGGCTGTGCCTGCTGATTCATCACCTTCCCAGTCTTTGTCCATAAATGATGTCCAAGCTTCCGATCCCAAAGGAAATCAACAATCTGATGGGAAGAAGAAGGGACGAAATAACAAGAAGAAGGGAAAGAACGGGAAGGGCAATGCAAATAAAACCAACGAGCGTGTTGGTGAGGGTCAAAAGGAGAAAAAGAAAGTGAAGTTTCCGTGCAAGCTTTGTGATGGAGACCATCTCACACACCTTTGCCCGAAAATTCAGGATGCTCAGCGCCTGTTATCTCAGCAGGGTTCTTCTAGTTCCCAGGCTGTGCTAACAAACCCTTTTCCCCAAGGGCAGCAATTAATTGTTGGCGCGAACCAAAATCCTGGGGCTTCCTCTGGAGGTGCCCAGGAAGGGGAAATTCCATCGAACATCTTTATGATGAGTGCTCACGTGGATGTCGCCACGAGATCCCGTGATTATGGCGGAGAGGAATCTTCGAAAGCTAAGGAAGTTCCTGATGCTACTGAGCCGCTTCACATTACGAAGCCAACTGTCGAGTCTATGCCTCGGATGCCCAAAGCATCTTCTAAGCGGTCAACGATTAATCCGAACGCGAGGGCTGCCCAGAACTACTCGATTGTAGAAGATCTGGCGCAGATTCCTTGTGCTATGTCAGCTTTAGAGGTACTCCAGTCTTGTCCGGCTCAGCGCAGTGCTTTGCTCACTGCCATTGGGGCTATTGATCCGAAAAATTCTCTTCTGATTACTTTTGATATGGCTAATTTTAAGAAGAGACTTCCTCATCACATGGCATTTCATATTAAATCGTCGTATCGGAAGTGCAATATCTTTCGAACGGTTGTTGATGAGGGTGCTTCTACATGCGTGATGTCTCTCGCATGCTGGAAGACACTTGGATCTCCCAAAGCTGTTCCATCTAGCACTGTTCTTACTGCATTCGATGGTCATTCTCACAGACCCCATGGTATTGTCTTGGCTTTGCCCATCCGTGTTGGGGGCAAAACCGTTAACATATAGGTTGAGGTAGTGGATGTAGCCTTGGACTACAACCTTCTGTTGGGGAGGAACTGGATTTATGAGATGGATGCCATTGCATCCTCACTATTTCGAATTGTATGTTTCCCCCACGAAGGGAGGATCGTTACAGTGGATCAACTGGACTGTCCTCCTGTAAACCTGGATGCGCCTTCTGACTCATCTGTTCCTAAGTTGGATAATACTAAGGCGCCTGTTGAGAATCTAGGAGTTGGAATGTATTCTTCCCTGATGGGTTCTTTCGATCTTCCTCCTCCTAAGGTGTCTATTAATGCTATTTCATCCTCCAGGGCTCCCCTTCGAAGAGAGTTCTTTCAAACTCATTATTTTTCGGACCCTTGGACCTTACCTTCCCCTACTGCCACATTAGCGGAAGGTCAAGTGGGTGGAATGGCATTTCCGATTTCTGCAGCTGAGATTGCATATCAGTCTATTGTTGACACTGCAGAATCCATCCCAGCTCCTCTTTCACCGGAAGAGTTGGATGGTGATGTGGCTCCGGCTTGGACGCTTAGTTCTTCTTCGGCCCAGGATTGCCTTGATACTACTCTTCCATCTGAAGAGGCAATCCTGGAAGCCATGACTGGTATAGATAGACCGTGGGATGATTTGCATCATCGGTCTTACTTCCTACCTGACTTGAGCAAAGTCGAAACAAGTTTTCCAAGTCCTCAGTCTCCTGGACCTGTTCACCCAGTCTTGAGCCCCTTAGCACCAGCACAGGTTTATGCTGAAGGGAACATGGCTGTGATCTCTCCTACTATCCCGGTGAACATCTCCAGGAATCCCAATATTGTCGAGAACATTTTCATTGGAGCTGAATGTTCCCATGAAGAGGTTCAAATCTATACCGAGCTCTTCAAAGAGTATAGGGATGTTTTTGCTTGGTCTTATGAGGAAATGCCTGGCATAGACCCATCTATCGTCCAGCATGAGATCAAGACGTATGAAACCGCTAAGCCGGTCGTGAGAAAACTTCTCACCTGTGCTATTTTAGGGAAGGCGCAGTGCCATCGTAAGCTGGAAGAAAAAGTCAAGATGGGCTGGATCATTTTCCCAGCTCTTCTGATCACTCGCTTAAACTCTGTTCCGTAGATAAAAAGCAAGGAACGATTCGAGTGTGCATCGATTTCAGAGACCTGACAAGGCGTGTCCTAAAGATAATTACCCTACACCCTTCATTGATCAGATTATTGACGAGTGTGCCGGTAACGAGATTTTCTCCTTCATGGACGGTTTCTCTGGTTATAATCAAATTACTATCCGTCCAGAAGATCAACATAAGACCACATTTATTTGTCCCTGGGGTACGTTTGCATACAAGAAAATGCCTTTCGGTCTTAAAAATGCTGGAGCTACCTTTCAGCGGGCCATGTCTTACGCCTTCCACGACATCAAGAAGATTATCGAGGCATACTTAGATGATCTAGCTGCTCATTCTCGAAAGAGAATGGATCATCCTGGTCACCTCCGGCAAATATTTGAAAGATGTCGTTTTTATAAAATTCGATTGAATCCGAACAAGTGCATTTTCGCGGTTACATCCGGTCGGCTGTTGGGATTTATTGTGTCTAGGGAAGGGATAAGGGTAGATCCCTTCAAGGTTGAGGAAATACTTCGGTTGCCTCCCCCGTCTTCAATTCGTCAGCTTCAAAGTCTCCAAGGGAAGTCTAATTTTCTTCGGAGGTTTATCGTCAACTATGCTGAGATTACAAAGGGATATATGAGACTGTTGAAGAAAGGAGTTCCTTTTCTTTGGGACGACTATGCTCAATGCTCATTCGATGCCTTGAAAAAGGCATTGACCTCTGCTCCTTTACTGAGTCCACCCGATTATAGCAGAGACTTTCTTTTGTATCTGGCTACGGCAGAATCTACCATTGGTATGGTTCTGGTTCAGGAGGATGATGCCTCGCGAGCATGTTTACTACCTTTAGTCGAGGACCTGTAGGACTCCGTCAACCGCGATACACTCCGATGTAGTGGCTCAGCCTTAGCAAGAAATTCATGCCGTAAAATGACTCTCGCATTACATTATTCTTCGCAGAAAACTTATGTCTTCGTAGCCGCCAATCCATTTCGCCTTGTCCTCAGCGAGTGCAGTGGATTTGGAAGAAATATAATAGATGGATTGTGATTTTGCAGAATTCGACTAGAGTTCAGGTTCGCTAAATCAGCAGTCATTAGTTTTTATGGAACACATCTCCCAGTTGCCTTGTGGAGAGGCGATGATCTATGATGAGTCCTTTCCCGACGAACACTTGTTTCTGATCTCTCCACAAGATCCTTGGTATGGGGACATCATTGTATATCTCCAGACTGCGAAGTTTCCCTCTTCTTTTTCGAAAGATGAGCCTCGTAAGCTGCGTCACTTAGCTAAAAGTTATCTGATTATTGGTGATGCTTTGTACCGTCGAGGGGTTGATTCAATCCTAAGACGCTGCTTAACTTTCGAAGAAGCTGAGGCCGTGCTCAATGATTCTCACGGTGGAGCTTGTGGGGGTCATTTATCAGGGCTTGCTACAGCCCAAAAGATTTTGCGTGCTGGCTACTTCTGGCCTTCGATTTTCAAAGATTGTATTGAATCGGTGAAGAAGTGTCATCCTTTGCTGTGTATACTCGAAATGCGCGCTATCCAGCCTCCGCCTGGGGCCGTTAATGTTTCACCCTTTACAAAGTGGGGTATGGATTATACTATCAGAACTCATTTCCTGCATAAAGGTCACAAGTACACATCGTAGCGCAGACTACTTTACGAAGTGGGTCGAGGCTATGCCTACTTTTGGGAATGATGGTGAGACTGCAGCTCTTTTCCTATTCAACCAGGTTATCGCTCGTTTTGGTATTCCTAGAGAGATTGTCACTGACCATGGCAGTCATTTTCAGAATAGTATGATGGCCGAGTTGGCTCTCAAATTGGGTTTCCGGCAGGAGCATTCATCTCCGTATTATCCTCAGGCCAATGGGCAAGTGGAAGCCGTGAATAAATCCTTGAAGACAATTCTTCAAAGGACAATTGATAAACATAGATCCAACTGGCATATTATGCTATATCCCGCACTTTGGGCATACAGGACGTCAGTGAAAACTGCAACTGGCTTTACTCCGTTTCAGTTAGTCCACGGGGTGGAATCCGTATTTCCCATTGAATGCGAGATTCCTTCCCTTAAATTAGTTGTTGAGCTTCTTCCTGACACTTCTAGTCTGGTAGAGCGGCTTCTTCATCTGGAACATCTTGATGAGCAGCGTCGAGATGCCGCCACGTTGAATGAAGCGCATAAAAATAGAGTCAAAGTTCAGTACGATAAGGCGGTTAAGCCTAGGGTCTTTTCCGAAGGTGACCTTGTTTTGGTCTATGCCCAAGAAAAATATGCCTTGGGGGCAGGAAAGTTTAAGTCGATGTGGTATGGCCCCTATATCGTTAAAAAGGTCCTTAAGAAAGGAGCGTATACCTTGGTTGACTTCGAAGGGAATGAGTTGCCGGAGCCCCGAAATGGGCTCTATTTGAAGAAGTATTATGCCTAGGCTTTGGCCTGGCATTTTGCTTTGTATATAGTAGTTTTTGTTTTGTACATATCTGTTTGATTTTCGATTTTTGATGAGGTGGTGATGTTTTTGATCTGCTTTGGCAGGTTGTGTTGATGTCATGAGTCATTTTGGTTTCGCCGATGGTGCTAGTAGACACACCCGAAACTTAGCTTCCGCGGCTTGGGTGCTTCATTATCCTTCCGGTCAGCTGTTGGTATCAAGAGGAGTCTGCATTGGTCCTGCTTCCAATAATGTAGCAGAATACACTCCAGTCATTCATCTACTCTCGGAGGCAATATCTTTGGGTGTTGATTCGTTGGTAGTTTTCTTGGACTCCCAGCTGGTGGTGTCGCAGTTGAACAACACTTATCGGGTACGAGATCCATTTTTATTACGATTGTTCTTGTGGGTACGTTTGTTACAAAGGTCATTTCAATTTTTAACATTCATTCATATTCCTCGAGCTGACAATTGGTTTGCTGACTCATTGGCTAATCAAGCTTTAGATTGGCATATTAATCATTCAATACAATAAATTTTAATCATAAAAAACATCATACATTTGATACATTTATCACATCACATCAAATATCGTTGTATATATCATCGGAGTGTCAAAAAACTTTACAAAATTTGGATCCATAAATGTCGTACAAAACTTGGGCTTATGCCCCATCATGTTCAGTCTCAAAAAAGAATATACAGTCATCTAATATATAAAATCTGTCTACTCCTGAGGACCCTGCCCAGAAGTCGTGTTCCTATAGAACATAACTGTAGTGGCCACACGGCGGAATAGTCTAACCCAGTCCCGGGGTACTCCTACAACCCGTCTCTGGACGGCTTCCGGCAAGTCCTCCATGGCAGCCATAGGGATTTGGCGGGTCAGTTCCTCCAAGTTTCTCTGCACGGCCTGGAGAGTCCTGTCGGAATCCACTGTCTCCGCCTCACCTCTGCGGCGCTTGTGGAGCGGTAGGCCCTCAGGACGAACTAGTCCAACATCTGAAACATGATCATTTTTTAATTGTCAGTCATTATGAATCCAATCAAAAACATGTTTGTTTTTCATTTTTTCATACATAATTGAAAAAATCCAAAAAATCATATAAGTCAAAATTTTTTGCAAAAACTTACCGACTGCTCCCCATGCTGCGCCGGGTGGAAGTACTAGATCTGGATCTCCTCGGAAGTCCATCCCAGCATAGGGATAGTCGTCCACTGTGATGATCTGTTCTCCCCACCACAGGAAGAACTCATCGCCCCACGTGGTCCGGGGTACCTCGCTGCCCCCCAGTCTCTTCATCATGTCTGCCCAACGGGCAATTCTTGGGTCCCGCGGGCTGCTGATAGTCGAGATGACTCTGGGTCTCAAAGCTGGAACTCTCTCAAAGAAGAATGTTGTCAAAATAGTACCATAGCCAAAGTGTTTAGTTTTTACCTGGCGAATAGAGGTCAGCTGTTGTTTCATGTTCTGTAGCAGGGCTGTGCACCAATCGTAGACGTGAATCAAACACTCTACAGCTATACTCATTTGCGTCCTAGACGCCTGATGTAGTGAGGCAGATCCTGCCACTCTACCGATGGTGAAAAGGAGGATCTTCATGTGCAAATCCCTGATATCTCTAATTGCAATCTATGTTCCAACCTTTTTGGAATTATCTACGCAATATAAGTGGACATAATCTTCCACAGTTAACCCTCCCAGGGGTTTTCCGTGAAGGTCTACTGGGTCTCCCCTCCTGGAGAGTCCAGTGATGAAATATATATCCTCCACTTCTATGCATAGTGGCATCTGATCAATTATGAAGCAATCCTGATCTGGTTCCCAGTAATTTACGAGCATTTCAAGCAATCGCACATTACTTTTCATATTGGGCATTTTAAAGAATTTCAACAATCCGCAATTTCGGAGGATGTTTTGCGCTGCGCGGTCCTGCATGACCTCTTGGTCTACTGCGCTATGCTCACGTTCCCTCTATGAGATGGTCATCCCGAGAAATTTCAACAAAATTTGCATTAGAATCACTTTTTTGCAATCGGACTTGCGCATACGCTACTTTCCCTGTGCACAGTCGCGTGTATACGTGACTTGCCTTCATTAAACCCGCGTATGCGCAGATACAAATTTTTTAGTAAGGGTTTCTAAGCAAAAAATCACTTAATTTTAATTTTCAAACGGACAAAATGAATCAACAGGATGATTAAGGAGCCTACCTGAAGTTTCGCTGAAGTCCGACGGTCGGTTGTTTCTGATTTGACGAAACAAGTTTTTAGCTCCAGAGCTCTTTTTCCAAATCAGCTATGCAATAATGAACCAATTGAGAGGTAATTTGTGTATTTATGGCTAAAAATTGAAAATTTTCGCAAAAAATTCCTTATGCTTATTTTTTCGATCTATCTTATGCTGTATAACTCGATTGCTTGGAAGTGCCCAGTTTGGTATGTTTTCAGGTACATTTTGACGATTTTGAGACTTTTCCCGGTTTTGATCCATGATTTCCGACTCTTCACGGCAGGTATATGATCTTCACTGGCATATAGGTTAGGGAATCACTTTCCGTTGCATCTTGCATACTAGCCTCCATACTGATCACTTGCCTTAGGGTCGATCCCGTCAGGTCATGAGTATTACACTCATTTCACTCGCCGATTATTTAATCATGACTTGATGGTAGAGCCTTCCTTTACATGGGCTTCCTAGTTAGTTCCTCGCTATCACTTGTTGCCCATGCTGCTTTTTATGTAGGCTCGGGAGTCCTCTTTAGTCCCGCCATGTCTTTCGTGTTGAAGCTTCATTCTTCTCCTTCATCACTTATCATTTTTCTCGCTTATACCCTAGAGGCTCCCTGGTGTCGTTAAGTTGTATTACTGCATTGCATATTGGCTACTTGTTTATCCTGGCCTTTAGCCGGCTTCATTTGGACTCGATGTTTAAGCCAACTTTTGACCTTGACTTTCTGTACAAGTTAACCATTGCATGCACTTAGCTATCACGACTTGACACCTTTGTACTCATGGATGGAACGTTCCTCTGAGTATCACTGACCAGTTTTTGCCACCTTGCATTGAGCATAGGATTGTTCCAATCCCAAGAACTAGTGCATCTGCTTTCTTGATACTCGTTCTATCCATTGTACCATAGCATTCTTTTATTCTTTTTCAGGCTTATTATATGAAAAAGACAAAAAAATCAAATATAACAAAAAGAGCGGGAACGAGATGTATCTTCGTTATTTTGATGGCAGTACAGAGTCAGTTTGTCGCCCTTGAACAAAGCACATATACTTATATATATTTCCTTCATTTGGGATGGTTCTAGTTTTGACCTAGGTTCAACCTTTACCATGTTTCACTTGTCAGTTCTCCCCCGGTTGGTTATCTCTTCCAATCATATGGAGAGTTTGTTTTGCCTCCTGCAAGACAGACTTATACAGTGTCACTTTTTACCGCCATGGTCATCACAGAGTCGTGCTTTTGTTCAAGGGAAGTCTAGCCTGAGTCGGCCATTCTGCGGTGTCTCTTGACTCATTATTCAGTCGGCCTTCCCGGTCTTGTCATTATCATGTTCTATCACATTAGATGTTTTGGTCTTCTGCTCGTGCTGGTTTGAGAAGGTCCCCATTGACTTCTTGCCGGTGGGTTTGTCTC